>CM071949.1:21870000-22340000 GCA_036784905.1 Acrossocheilus fasciatus
TGAAGTAAAGCTAAAATAAAATTGAAGTATTAGATGAAAACTGGAACGAAGATTAGAAATATTGCCTTGGCAACTAACTGGAATAAAGCTGAAGTACTAAAATTACTAAAACTGAAATAAAAAATAAATTATGAAAATAAAGCTAAATAAAATATTTTTAAAAATGACAACTACTTTAAATAAAGCTAAAATAAAATATAAATATTAGATGAAAAACTTAAGCTTAAAAAACGTAAACATAAAATAGAAATATTGCCTTGGCAACTAATTTAAATAAAATAAGTTTAAGCTGAAGTACTAAAATGACTATAAATATTAGATGAAAAATATAAGCTTAAAAAATGTAAATGAAAATTAGAAATATTTCCTTGGCAGCTAATTGAAATAATATAAGTTTAGGTTAAAGTGCTAAATTGCTAAAATGGAAATAAAAATAAAGTAGCTAAATAGAAATATAAAAAAACACTAAAGAATAACAAAAGCACTTAAAATTATTAAAACAAAAACAAGTTAAAATGAAAACTGAAAATATAAAAATGAAAGGTCATTCAAAATATTAATAAACACTAATAGTATATAAATAATACTAACTAATAACGCTAATTAGTTTTAAATCTCCTTAAGAAATCCAGACTATCAAGTCCCTGTAGGCTGGTTCAAACTGATGTTTTTCAGCAGCACATTCAACTATGATGATTAAAGACAGATTTCTTTCCGTTATTCATTTTCCTCTTTTTCTGTTCCACATTTCTGTCTGACTTTGCAGCCAAACTATGTGCTACAGACGGATGAGCACCGAGCGGGGCTTCTGGCAAAATACGGCCCAGAGAAACTCTTCCAAGCTGAAAGAAATTTTAACGCAGCACAGGACTTGGACGTGTCCATACTGGAGGGAGACAT
This sequence comes from Acrossocheilus fasciatus, assembly GCA_036784905.1. Classification (NCBI taxonomy): domain Eukaryota; kingdom Metazoa; phylum Chordata; class Actinopteri; order Cypriniformes; family Cyprinidae; genus Acrossocheilus; species Acrossocheilus fasciatus. Next base: position 21,870,901 of record CM071949.1, read on the forward strand.
AGTGGGTGTCATCAAGCAGCAAGACCCCATGGGCAGCCAGAACCGCTGGCTAATAGATAATGGAGGTTTGTATCGCATTATCTGTGTGTGATACATCTGTCAGCATTTCCTAAAATACATTGGCTTAAACACCCTCTTTTTTTTGTTTTTCCTTTAGTTACAAAGGGCTTTGTGTATAGCTCCTTCTTAAAGCCATACAATCCACGCAGGAGTCAGTCGGATGTTTCCATTGAGAGCCAGTCATCAAATGAGTCCGGCTACGGTGGCTCCTCTCCTATGTTCTCACGGCAGAATAGTAACAGCACTCTGACTTTCAACCAGGAGACATCGACTGTCAGCTTCACAACAGCGATACCTCCACACACTCGCACAAATCAAGACACCACTCCGAGAAAAAACAGAGAGGCTTCTTCAACCAACAGTCAGAGGGATTCCCTCGACCCCACCTTCAGAAACTCTCCCAATAATAAAGACCTGCCTGAGACAGCCTCTCGAAATGACAGGGAACTCTCAGAGCCCTCCTACCGAAATTCCACCAATCACAGAGACTCTTTAGATCCTGATAGAAACACTCCTACCAATCCCAGAGACCCTTCAGACTTCTCTGAGACAGATTCTTGTCCCTCCAGTAAGAACTCCAGCTATGAATCTTCCTCGAGGTACCACGACTCGCGTTACAGCTCACAGCAGAGACAAAATGGAGACCATTCAGTACAGCAGAGAAGACCACAGTACAGTCCTGAGGAGTATATAGATCCAGAGCCTGAACCTGAGATAGATGGACACCAGGTATGTGGTGAACTAAATCAGAATTCGGTGATTGCATACTTTAAACACTAAATGGCATTCACAACCCATTTTACTCCTAAAATGTGACACATTTTTTAGTAAACAAATGAGAATATGACATGTTAATTAACAATTTTGTATACACATTGTGTAAATAAAAAAATAATTTGTGACCCTGGACCACAAAACCTTAAGTCTTAAGTCTCTGGGGTACATTTGAAAATCATTAGGATATTAAGTAAAGATCATGTTCCATGAAGATATTTTGTAAATTTCTTACCATAAATATATCAAAACTTCATTTTTGATCAGTAATATGCATTGCTAAGAACTTTGGGATTTTCTCAGTATTTAGATTTTTTTGCGCCCTCAGATTCCAGATTTTCATATAGTTATATCTCGGCCAAATATTGTCCGATCCTAACAAACCATACATCAATGAAAAGCTTTCAGATGATATATAAATCTCAATTTTGAAAAATTGACTGGTTAAGACTGGTTTTGTGGTCCAGGGTTACATTTAGGTAATTAGTTATTTAAAATAATTAAAATGCAATTACAAAATGAAATATAATTTGTAATAAATATAATGTATAATAAAACAATTAAACTGTATCACTCAACATCTTTGATGTACTCATATTAATAGGTTTGGTTTTTTATTGTCATGTTGAAAATCTTCTCCTTATTAGTTAGAGGTTATTACACCATTTGATCTTTAAAAAAATTGTGTACAAATTAATTTAACTGTATAGTAATTTGGAAATTAAATAATTTTAAATAATGATTTTAAATAATTTAATATAATTTTTAAAATAAATATGATTTGTAATAAATAAAATTTATGTGTAACAAAATAATTAAACCACATTTTGTGACATCTGTGGTTCTTCATATGTGAACCTGGACCACAAAACCAGTCTTAAGTCACGGGTATATTTGTAGCAATAGCCAACAATACACTGTATGGGTCAAAATTATAAATTTTTCATTTATGCTAAAAATCATTAGGATATTATGTGAAGATCATGTTCCATGAATATATTTTGAAAATTTCCTACCGTAAACATATCAAAACTTAATTTTTGATTAGTAATATGCATTTCTAAGAACTTCATTTGGACAACTTTAAAGGTGTTTTTCTCAATATTTTGATTTTTTTTGCACCCTCAGATTCCAGATTTTCAAATAGTTGTATCTCAGCCAAATATTGTCCGATCATAACAAACCATACATCAATGGAAAGCTTATTTATTCAATTTAAAAAATATCAGGGAGCTGCCCTGATAATGATACACCACCATGTTCATCAACAATATTGTATATAAATTAATAATATTAATATATAATAACTGAAGAGATTTTACTTCTTGTCAATATTCATATTAATTTTTTGTACTTTATATGTTCTTTCAGATATACTACGCTCTTTACTCCTTCAGTGCACGGTGTGCAAATGAGCTCAGCATTTCAGCCAATCAGCAAGTCCGAATCCTTGAGTTCCAGGATATGAATGGCAACCAGGAGTGGTGGCTGGGGGAGGCAGGAGGAAGGAGGGGTTACGTCCCATCCAACTACATCCGCAAATCTGAGTACACATGAGCTGCACATTTAAACAATCCCCAACTACCCCAGACCACTACAGGCAAACTAATTGCGGGGAGAACACTACAAAAGGACATTATTGTGCCTTAACTATAGAGGAGATGCACTGATGTGGTGAACTGGTCATTGCTACTGATGAAAAAAATAATACCCTCCATATTGACTACAGTCAATGAATGTAACTCCTGACTCCTAGTGGTCATAGAGGATGGTGCAGGTGGGATTTGAAAAAAAAATGAACTAGTTTGGACTGAGAGGCGGTTTGGTGTTGGATTCAATGATCTGACATGTTCTGCTGTTCTTGGATACTCCATTTATAGTGTTAGTGCTTAATTGCTCCGTAGAGAGCATAGATCTCTTTTGATGTGTAGGAGTGGAGTGGAGGACTTGTATTGGGCATGTGCGATACACGCTGATGGGATTGATATTCCAGGACCGGCATGATAGTGATGCCCATAAATAACAGTGCAAGAGAGTGAATGAGTGTTTGTTTGTGTGCCAGTGAGTGTGTGGAGTGTTTTGAGATGTTACCTCCTCCCTTCATCTGACAATCATAGTGCACCTAGAGAGAGAAAATAAAAGATTCCGCTGGGTTTCAGTGAATGCGAACAAAATTTTTATGAAGTGTTTGGATTTATTCCCCATTATGGTTCTCAGATGATAACATAATTACCACTGGTGACCATATCATATTCCTGAAAAAATGAATGAAATGCAAGAGACACTTTTTTACAGTGGTACAGTGTTTTTTGTTTTTTTTTACCTTTTTACCATTTTTTTTTTTTTTTTGATAGCATTAAGTTTGCCACTTGCACTTGAATGCATTTACAAGTTAATACTGACATGTTTTGAGCAGTTATGAGTGAGTTCAAGACACCTGTGAGATCATTTGATGTGATGCACCAACAGATGAACTCTAAATATTTATCTCTCATGCTGTATATACTGAGAATGAACTTCTGCACTCCAGTGTCAACTGATCCATTTCTCCTCTTTTCAATAAAAAAAAAGAAATCTGTTTGAGTGTTACGTCTAATAATTCTATAAGGTATGGCTGCACCAATTTGCAATTGTTTGGTAATACTGATTTTAACACAATGTCGACTTGTTCACTTTTTGTTGTTTTGCTCTTGAATTATGCTTTTGAGAATACAGATCAGTTACACCCTTATAAAAGTACAAAATATATTTTTATCATTGTAATAATATTTCAGCATTTCCATTCAATATTATTGGATTGAAACTGTTTGAAAGAAAATAAAATATATGAAAGATGAAAGAAAAATAAATACATAACTAAAACCTTAATATTACACATTACATAAATATAATAATGTTGAAGCATCCAATGTACTTTACAATTTTTTAGAATTTTTTTTTTTTAGTTTACGCACAAAAATAAAAGCTAATTATAGACCCCATATATTTTGATAATACAATAAATGTAAAAAATAAATAAAAAACAATTAGGTATTTGGGAGGTGCTCATTTTCATAGACACTTTGCTTGGTATTAAATAGTAGAAAGGCAAAGAATTCATCAATAGACTGTGCATCTACGTGCAAATACAGCGTCCAAATATTTTACAACCAGAGATTACAGAATTCACATCATAAAGCCATGTGTAAGAATGAAATGTTAAATAATTGCTATTATTGATCATTTATTGAAATGTTGCACTGATAATAATGATTATTAAACAGGTCATGAACGGTGAATTTCCTTTTTACAGCATTTTCTATTTTAAATTTGTTTCATAGCATACTTCCCGCAAAAATCAGCAGATAAAATGTGGGGGAACATCAGGGACTTATACTACTTTAAATAATATTCAGATAAATGATCACAACTGTTAATTTATGGGGTTTATTGAGAGAATGATAATATATACACATTGGTCCACCTTAAAATTAAACCAGAAAACTGTAGTGTGGCTTACTGGCCAAAACACATAAAATCAATGTTGTTAGGTAATGATTACTGGATAAGCAGAGAGAAGGGTCCAGGGGTTGTCTACATACAGGTCAACATATCTACTGCCAACACTATAGCCACCTTTTTGTGGTGTTGGATTGTGCATTTTTTTTTATTCCTGAAATCATGTTTCCAGTGATTCTGCTTCTGATGGGCCTTTCTGGCCTCGCAGCGCCGGTATGTAACCATGTAAAATTCGTCGTTAATAGTTAAACTTGTATGTTTAATTGGCAGATATTACACAATCAGATTGAAACTGTGTCAACTGTTCCAGGGCTTATTGGATGACATTTTCAGTTTAGTTGATGGTGAGAATCTTGTATTATCTAGTTTCCATTTACTCTGTGTTTGCAAGATTGTTGCATGCTCACATTATTATTTCTCTCTTGTCCCCTTGACAGAAATATACGACTATGCTGTTAATGACTCTGCAGAGGAAATATCTTCAGCTGAAATTAATGAAACTATTGATTGGATTTTTTCCTTTGATGAATCAGGCAAGAACATGCTTAAGTAGACATATGTATTATAGGCATTCAGTTTGGTGCTCATAAACATATGTACGCTGATCATGTTTAATACTTCTGTAGAAATGTGTGATCCAAATCCATGCCAGAACAACGGAGTATGCAAAGTTCTTGAGAGTGGGCGCTTGAAATGCATCTGTAAAGAGCCTTACATTGGCAAAATGTGTCAGGACGGTGAGATCTTAATAAGCTGTATTATTATTATTATTATTATTATTATTTTCAGTAAGAATGAGTATCATTCTTGAGTTTTCATGTTGGGATCTTCCAGAGAGAAACGTGTGTAAGAACGTGAAGTGTGGTCATGGTGATTGTGTCAGAACTGAAGAGGCCCCGTTTTATGAATGCAAATGCCGCCCCCCCTATAGGGCCCCTAAGTGCAGGAAAGGTAAGCGTCTGTCTCCAATTTCTGAAATAAAACAAACTACGTTCAAAATGTTTCTTTCGGTAGTAAAGAGTTTAGGGATTTTTATGACTGAGTTCATTAAAAGTTTTTATGATGTCATACTGTAGCGAATTGCTTCTTGAAATGTAATTCAGTTTGTCTTTTTACTTGCTTTTATACTTGTGTTTGCAATATTAGCGTCTGCTTGCGACCCGAGTCCATGCCTGAATGGAGGAAAGTGTGTTAAAGGTCGAACCAGAGCCAGATTCACATGCGAATGTCCTGGAAATTACAGTGGGAGGTTCTGCCAAGTTGGTAATACACTGTGTTGCTATTTATTTTATTGAATGTATCATTTTGTTTTTTCTTTTTTTTTATGCCAAACCAAATGGTAGGCTATTTTAAAGCTACACAATGTAACTTTTTCCAAATTAACTAAATTTAAATAAGCCAGTAAGACAACAAACTTGATGTTTGGTAAGAGTTTTTTGGCTCAAGATCTGCATTTAAAGTCACAAGAAAGATGTTCAGCTTGGTTTAGGACTTGGCTTTCTGCAGACCGGTCAAGTTCTTCCACACTGACTAAATCAATCATTTGTTTTTGAACCTTGCCTTATATACAGAGGCATTGTCATGTTAGAATAGAAAAGGGTCCTGTCCAAACTGTTGCTTTAAAATTGGAAGCACACAATTCCCTAGAATATCATTATATGCTTAAACATTAAGATTTGTACTCATGGAAATTACTAAAGTAGTCAAACCTGTTCATTAGAAGGGGGTGACCCAATACTTTTGGCAATATAGTGTATTTCTCTTGCTCATTGGAACACACGCAAATGCTGAAAGACAGAACCAATCAATCACAGTCAGCGTTCGCTGCTGACCCATGGCTCGGTCACAGTGCTTGTTCAAATAGGGCTGCGTTTCCCAAAAGCATAAGGAGATCTTAAGAAACCATTGCCACATTATTACATTACTATATATCATTGTTATATATAAAATTAATTCTGAACACAAATACGAAGCAGCAATAATCGGAAATGTTTCAGCAAATAATATTAGAATGATTTCTGGAGGATCATGTGACACTGAAGACTGGAGTAATGATACTGAAAACTCAGCTTTGATCACAGATGCATTTTAAACTATATTTTAAAATATATTAAAATAGAAAGTAGTTGTTTTTAATTATATTTCACAATATTGCTGTTTTTTTATTTTGTTCAAATAAGTGCAGCCTTGATGAGCATGAGACTTATTTAAAAAATATTACAAAATCTTAATATGCTCCCTTTTAGGGGTATAGGTGCACCTTTGAAATTACTGCCCCAGTAAACGTCTAAAATACAATTTTAGTAGGCTATATTTTATTTCTGACTGTAATCAAAAAAGGCCTATAAAATGTAAAAAAAAAAAAAAAAAAAAAATCATGGCTTTAAAATGTAATATTAAGTGAGTATAATTACTGATTATGTTCTTTTAATAATTTAAAAGATCAGTTTAGTTTAGTTTAGAGTTATCGGTATCGGTATCGATAACGTCGATACTGCTTGAAAATATCGGTATCGGATCGAAAATAAAATAAGAGGTATCGCCATCCCTATCCGTAAATAAAGGAAAGAAGGTCAGGCTCCTACCTCGACAATGGAGCATCGAACCGAAAATAGTTCTCAAGCAAAAGGGGAATTCGTCAGTATGAAGTAGACAAAGAAAACAGAATCAACTTAGTTTGCATAGTATCACATTTGCTTTACATTGTGGTTCACAAAACAATGTAGGCTAAATGTTGGTAACAGTGCCAGTCTTTAAACTCCTACTTTGGTCTATTTGCCTATAAATAGCCCTTTCCATTGTTATTTGACAGGAAAATCAATTTTATGTCCAATATCAGTGTTAGGCTACTTAAAAAAAAAACTGATTTAAACAAGTCACAAAGTACCTGCTCATAAGGCATATTTTTCAGATATCAGTCTTTCCTTATTTGGAGAGTTTTGATGTTGTTAGTGAAAATCGCACCATAACCATTCATCCGCGCAGAATAGTGGAGCCGAAGTCAAGCAAAACAACGTTCCTCTACAAGTTCTGTACTTCTATTAATCAAACACTAGAGGGCCAACAATTACGTTGCGTCGCTTTAAATCAGGGGTGTCAAATTAAGTTCCTAGAGGGCCACAGCCCTGCAGAGTTTAGATGCAACCCTAATTAAACACCCGATCCAGCTAATCGAGTCATTAAAGGAACACTCCACTTTTTTTGGAAATAGGCTCATTCTCCTACTCCCCCAGAGTTAATAAGTTGAGTTTTACCGTTTTTGAATCCATTCAGCTGATCTCCGGGTCTGGCGATAGCACTTTTAGCATAGCTTAGCATAGATCATTGAATCCTATTAGACCAGTAGCATCGCGTTCAAAAACGATCAAAGAGTTTCGATAGTTTTCCTATTTAAAACTCGACTCTTCTGTAGTTATATCGTGTACTAAGACCGGCGCGAAATTAAAAGTTGCGATTTTCTAGTCCTATTTGGCTAGGAACTATACTCTCATTCCGGTGTAATAATCAAGGAACTTTGCTTTTATGCTAAAAGTGCTATCGCCAGATCCGGAGATTGGCTGAATGGATTCAAAAACGGTAAAACTCAACTTACTAACTCTGGGGGAGTTGGAGAATGAGCCTATTTCCAAAAAAAGTGGAGTGTTCCTTTAAGGCTTATTTGAAAACTACATGGTATGTGTGTTGGAGCAGGGTTGGAATTAAACTCAGCAGGGCTGCGGCCCTCCAGGAACTGAGTTTGACACCTCTGCTTTAAATAAATATGTGAACTAAATGTAATAATAATGTTGTATTTATGTAATTTTGTATTCAGGTCCAAATGATTGCTATGAGGGGAATGGGGAATCATACAGAGGTTTTGTCAGTGAGACAGTGGAAGAAATAGAATGTTTACCGTGGAACTACTATCGTATTCCTTTTAAAGAGTTTGAAGGGAATGAGAGCATTGGAGCCCACAATTACTGCAGGTAGGAATTCAGTTTTAGTAAATCTCGCAATGAATTGTGGTATAACATGCAGTCTTAAGAATTATCTCTGTCCCTCTAGAAATCCGGATGGAGACCGGGAACCCTGGTGCTTTATGAAAAACAAGGGCACTCTCCAGTGGGACTACTGTAACGTCAAGCCATGCTCTGAACCAGGCACAGATTTTCCTTCTACTGTCTCTCTCTAATATAAATGCAAAAGCAGAAACACAAGTTCTTTTGCCTACTCCAGCAGTCTGTGTTAACTGTACCATATACATATTTACCAAATTCTCACAGAACCAGTAAAACCCCCAACAACCCATGCAAAACTGCAGTTTTCTGACTGTGGAAAGACTCGGACTAGTATGATAGCCCCAAGGATATTTGGTGGGAGGAAGTCTCTGCCTAAAGCCCATCCCTGGCAGGTCTCATTTCAGGTCCGTCCCATGGGCTCTAATGCATCCATGGGCTCTAATGTATCCATGGGCTCTAATGCATCCTTCAGCCACAGCTGTGGAGGAACCCTTATTGACTCCTGCTGGGTCCTTACTGCCGCCCACTGCATGTAAGTTGGACTTCTCAGGGTGGTGGTGTTGCATTAGGTCTATGTAATGTTTAATCACAAAAATCTCATTTTGATTTTATGGTCTTTTTAAGTGACTAATTCTATTAAATTATATTCTTTGAATATTACTGATGATTTTGTTCTTGAGAATTGCTTTTTTACAGTAGTTTTGCCGTTGAAAATTCATATGCAACAAATATCAGTTTGATGAACTATGTTTGCATGGTTTGCATGATCATGGCAGTGATGAGAATCAGGAGATAAGGTTGGAGGTGGGTGGTGTGAACCTGGAGAAAGATAATCCAGCAAAACAGTTTCTTGAGGTGGAGAAAATCTTTGTTCATGAGAACTATACAGACACACCTGAAGCCCTGTATAATGATATAGGTTAGTGGTTCATTTTCATTTCATGCAGACTTCAAATTTGTGCCATTAAATGACTTAAAAAATATATATGCAGTTTTATCCGGGGTTAAAAAAAAGAAAGAAAAAGATGACAACCTGAGGTGACGTGCATTGTGAACAGTCTACAGTAGTATTATTGACATTTTTGAAAACCAGTTATGTCAATCTCACAGTGCTTTTGTTTCTCATCTATGCCAGCCCTGTTGAAACTAAAGGCAATAAATGGACGGTGTGCCAATGAGACCAGGTCCGTTAGGGCAGCATGTCTCCCCACTGATTCATTCCCTGATGAAACACTGTGCACCATATCAGGCTATGGAGTCACTGAGAAAGGTGTGGCTTCTTGATTCAATTTTCACTGGAGAAATTCATCATAGCAATTCATTGTACCTTCGAGAATATGTCATCTATGACTCTTTCTTCCAGAGTATGCGGTCTCTCCTCAGCTGCTGGATGCTAAAGTTGTCTTAATCTCTCAGAGGCGTTGTATGTCTCGTAATGTCTATGGGAACAGACTGGATGATTCCATGATATGTGCTGGATATATGCAGGGAAAGATTGACACTTGTCAGGTGTGTTTCAGTCTCAAATTAGTTTTTAGTCTTTCAGTGAAATTTCTATTAATATTCATCAAACATCTTATTTAAAATGATTGTGTAAACTCGTGGCACAGTATGTAGCTACTCATCCCCCCCTCCCCCTTTATAGGGTGACTCTGGTGGACCCCTGGTTTGTCAGAAAAATGAGACTCATTACATCTATGGTGTGGTGAGTTGGGGTGACAGCTGTGGAAAAAAGAACAAACCCGGAATCTATGCCCGTGTCACCAAGTTCATTGACTGGATCAATGAAAAGATGCATACAGCTTAGGATGGCTACTTCCAAGGTTTGAGTTCAAACTCAGTTCCTGGAGGGCTGCAGTCCTGCAGAGTTTAGTTCCAACCCTGCTCCAACACACAAACCATGTAGTTTTCAAATAAGCCTTAAGGATCTGATTAGCTGGATCAGGTGTTTAATTAGGGTTGCATCTAAACTCTGCAGGGATCCGGCCCTCCAGGAACTGAGTTTGACACCCCTGATTGAATAGCTTATAGAGGTTTTACCTGAGAAATCAATTTAATTAATGTAAAAATGGTCTACAGTGACAGTTATGTGGTAAAAGCGCAATTAGTAACGAAAGGCATAACATCAGTGGGTTCAATGTCAGTTTCTAATCTGATACATTATACATTAGATAACAAAAGGTCAATTAAAGTTTCTTGAACTATGAACCATTTGTTGAAATGTACATATTGATGTCAAAGTCAGCATGGACGTAGTGACAGATCTTCTTCATATTGTGATATGAGTGTAATGGATTATAATAAAAAGATATATATATATAGAGTATGATGGGGACTGGATTGAATTTCAAAATGTGAAACTACTCAAACCTGGAGGAAAATTAATTAATTTGGTTAAGTCCTGCATGTAACAAAATAAGTCTTAATTCTGACATTTTGATGAGAACATTAAACAATGGATGAACTGTTTACAAGATCTATATACATTTAGGAAAGATATTTTAATTTCAAACTGACTATTAGCTCATTACTACTTTTTGACTTGTGTTTGAAGACTTTTGTAACATTTTAAAATTCATCAAGTCGTCTCGGTTTGTACACGTAATCAAGTAAAAATGTTTGGCTGTCTTAATGACAAATTTACTTTGGAATAAAACTTCAGATTTTAAATGTCACCAAAAGCCATTGAGTGTGAATCTATGAATGAGATCACATGTACCAATGCTTTACATCAACGCACAATTTATTTCCAGTTAAGGAAGGTTTAATTTGCTTCTTTACACCAAACATAAGAGACACTGACAAACTAGTAAAAATTAGGTATACATCAAATCAGCCATGCTCAGAAAAAAAACCTTTATTATCATTCACATGGAAATTACGACCAAGTGAGCATGTCACAAATTATAGAACTTCCGGAGATGTGAAATAAGCTCAGATATCTGCCTTATTATAGGTTTTCACAAAAGCACTTGCACAGGATCTTTCTGCAAAAAAGAAATGCTGTAGCCAAAATTGAAAGAAAATCAAATCAAGGCGTTACACAGGAGCAATCAGGAGAATACTGGAAACAGCCAAGCACTCTGCACCGCAACACGCCACCTTAACAGCTAACCAGCAAAACTCAACTGCTACGCAACTGCGCCTAGTGCATAGAAAATACACAAGAGAGAATATTAGAATCATGTTGTTGTGAAATTTTCCATTTAAACCATAACAACACCTGCTCGGTTAGCAATCTTTATGATGTCACGGTTTTACATAGTACAATTTTTTTTTAGCGGCCAAATTACAGTCTCTACCCAGTCCTTTAAAGGTCAAAGAAATATTCACAACATCCAAAATTGTCCATTAATAAATGTTTATTAAGAACAAAAAAAAAAAAAACTGATTAAAATGAACTTACTTTTAGTCTGGGAGAAAAAAAAAAAATGCAAACTACCAAAAATGAAGAGAAGTGATTTCACCTAGTAGCCAATTTAGGCATGAAGATCATTTAATAAATCACATGGAATTCAAATGTATGACAAAAACAATTGTGGGTAACACAAAAAGAGGGAAAAAAAAAAAAAAAAAAATCATCATTTAAAAGATTTAGACCAAATTACAATAACCTTTCGGTCTGATATACGGATAATTTGGGTATCCTCAGACGGACATCTGTTCGATGCGATCTTCGAAGATTCAACCAGCTGACATCATCTAGAAGAAAAGAAGAATTAAGTTAGTTTCAAAGAGCAAAACAGAGGAGGTTCAACAGTAATCGTCATAAAGCGAGGCATTGCATATTACGCAACGCTCGATAGCTGGTCCTCAGTTATACAGAACAAACAGGCACTTTCCACACATAACGAAAAACTAACCAGATTTAAAATTAATCTATGGACCTCATTTTTGTTCTGCAAGAAACCTCATGTACCTGATGTTTGTTCTGCAAGAAACCTCATGGGTAGAGAGCCAACAAACCTGAGGGTGAAAATTTCTCATAGCCACTTTAAGTGTCAGCAAGCTGAGGTATCATTTATTAGCAGTTAGAACAAGCTAACTAAAAATTACTTGAGTACTAAATTACAGGCCTGATTAAAATCAGACACCCAGCAGCCTGACAGCTTAAACTAGCTCTGGGAACACCCCATATCCATCCCGCTTTTGCCTATGCCACGATAGACATGAGTTTGTGACAAGGATGATGAAAAGGTCTCAGTCCATTGTCCTGCAGACGTACCTCAACACCACCTCAACACTCAATGAGACCGACCTGCTCCATAGCAACCGCCAATCAGCAGCAGGCAGCCAATGGTCGGATCACACACTAACTGCTCTCAAACTGCCCCAAACTCCTCTTTTGCAAACAGGAATCAGCAGCTTGGAGGAAAGAATTCCACATTTAGATGAAATCAATGGATTTTGGCTGGTACACGTTTCAAAACAATATACTTACGGTATCAAACCCACGACAGCTCCAAATCAAATATCCATTGTGAGATTTAGGATGTGAATTAAAAATAAACCCTTAAAAGGTCATGCAGAAACGGAGATACCAGACAAATGCTGTGAATAACAGCTCCATCAAACTAATTTTGGGTAAAACCTGAAACCTCCTTTAAAGTGATGCATCTACCGATCTACTGCATATGCAGATGACTTTAAGGACTTGGAGAAAAAGAAGAGGGGAGAAACAATTTTAAGCAGCCATTTTTAAGTGATCAGTGAGCTATGCATGCCTTCACTTTAACCCACTTCAAGCATGAGTTATATTGGGGTCATTAGCTGGTCTGCTTAAAATCAAAAAGTTCAGGACTACTGAGGGTTTTAACTTAATAAATAACTTAAGATGCACTTGTCCTTACAATTCCTGGATGACAAAAATTCCTCCAGTTGCAAGAAAATTCCTATAATACTTTAATACAAAGCTTTAGGCTCACCTACATTTCAGGATTCAGCAGCGGCTCCAGTATCCCCTGGAGATTTGGGTCTGCTTCTCGATCTGGATCGTGATTTGGATCCTTTGTTGGATCTGGGAGTACGGCTCCTGGAGCGAGACTTGGACTTAGACCTTGAACGGGACCTGGAAGCCGATTTGGACTTGCTTCTGCGTGGTGTGCGGGTTTTGGAGCGGGAACGGGACCTAGATCGGGAACGGGAGTAGGACCTGGATCTGGATCGGCTGTAGCGGGATCGGCTACGGGAACGGGACCGGCTCCTGCTCTTGGACCTAGACCTGCTGTGCCTCCTGCGCCGAGGACTTCGGCTAAAAACATAGCCAATGAACAAATTAGCATGAGAATTGTTTGCACAATGAAACAAACAGCATCTGGTGTTACAGTATTACAAAACACCATAAAAACATTTTATAATTAAAAGGCGAGTAGCTTGTACGCATTTAATTGTGAATATACCCAAGAACGCATCTATTTGCATGTACAAAACTGCTACCAAGGCTTATTATCTTTACAAAAACCAGTAAATCAAGTATAATTACCACACGTTGTCGCATCCAAACCACAAATACTCGTAGTACATTGATGGGAAGTTTGACTCAATTAAAAATATTTTTTTTTTTCTAATTAGATTCAAGGAGCTTAAACTAAGAGACAAGTTATCACGTGGTCTCAACTAGCTAAAAATCTATTATATTAAAGAGCAAACAAAACCGCTCGGGAATGGGTTTGGCATTCAAACGGCTACAACCGATTCAAATGAACCGAATCAAAAGAACCAATTAAACATCACAAAAGTTGAGCAATTGTTTGGTACCGCGCCACAAAATCGACGGAATGATACTAAAGCTCTAAGAACAGAAATTATTTAAAACAAACTCAATGAATTCAGATGCTTACAGCGATAAAACAAATCGCATTTATAAGCAAAATAAGGATTAGCGTTAACACATGGCGTTTCAGTACCTTGAGGCCTAAGGCCTCACTTAAGGGCCGCAGATGTGATCTTTGAACATGAACGGTAACTTACAGTAATTTAAAACGAAAATATTAAGACAAAAGATAGCGTATGTGGGCCTTACCTTCGGCTTCTCCGTCCATGTCCCCCGTACCTCCTCGGCGGGGCTCCGCGGCGGCTGTAATGCGAATCTGGCGGGCGCCCGTATCGCGCCATCTGCACGCGCAGTTCGCGCCCGTCCAGCAGCGCGCCGTCCATGGCGTCCATCGCATCCTCCGCGTCCCGCTTATCATGAAAACGGACAAAGGCGAACCCGCGGCTCTCTTTTGTGTACCGGTCTCTCGGGATGTAGACGTCCCCGACACGGCCGTACTTTTCGAAAACCCGCCGCAGCGTTTCAGGGGACGTGCGGTACGTCAGATTGTCGACTTTTAAAGATGTCATGCCCTCGACGTCGGGCGGAGGTCTGCCGTAACTCATCTCGAATCACTAACCCTACTGAAGTACGTTATGCAAAAAATAAGAGATACTAGCGAAATTTTCAGGAAAAATAGCGAACCATTCGGGAGAGTCCAAAGAAACACGCCGAGAGCAGATAACACTCTAAAATGGCGGTAACCGGATGTCCGCGGTTGGTGGAGGTTGGCTTTTATTTTCGTTGCAAATACTGCCTCTTCTGGTATTAAAGTGACACTACAGGTTACCTGTTTTCTTGACTGGGAACAAAGACCTGCAAATTTAGCACGAGTTTGAACAAAATAAACAATAAACAAGATCATTTATTTGACGTCGCCATACACAATGTAGTGGTATGTAGTGGTATTTATTCATTTAATTCAAATTTCCTAAATGGTTTCTTTAAAAAGTAGCGAGGTCCATGGACAAGCTTAGGGGAAAACTGTGTAGCCTATAAAAAAAACTAAAAATAAATAAATAATAAAATAAAACTTAAACCCAGATTAAAATAAACAAGTGAATCAATGAGTAAATAAATAATAAACCAAGCAGTACTATAATGAAGTAATATACATAATTTTGAGTCTTTATCCAAGACGTCATTTAAATTTTAGAATGGGGTCCCTCATGTAAAGATTATCATGTGCGGATCTGTGGCATCTACAAATAAGCAGGGTTTATTGAATAATTTTAGTTGTAATTTTAGTTCCATGAAACCCCACAATCATAATATTAAGAGCGCAGAACAGTTATAAATAAATAAAGTGATAACTGGTATTGATTAAGTGGTAACCGGTATAAACTATCAATTGATAAATAACATAATTTAGTGATAATGTGAAGAAACTAAAGAAAATCAGATTGCATAGTTACTCTCTTGAAGCATCACACAGGTTGCTCCTGAACTAACTGCTGCTGTAACTTGTCTGTGAAATTAATTTTATATAATTGCTAATAATATAAATAATAATAATAATAACACATTTCAATTTCAGCTGAAACAAAGCTGACACAAGGGCCACAACATGAACACCAGTTGAGGTTCCCTTACTGCACTGCAGTGAATCACTTCCAAAAACTCGGGGAAGGTCACGTTTGGCGAGGCAGTATGTGTTTGTACTGCGCAAAACCTCAAGTCTGGATTTATGCCTGACGTCAGGGGTGGCCAATAGCGCTTCTGAGGACAGTAATACAGCTCTGATCATTCAGCAGCAAATCTCACCAGCTGAAATGATTTCTGTCGAGACATAATGTAGACTTCCAGCAGGGGGCGCCTGGAGGCTCAGAGAGCTTAATACGCCATTGAGCTACATTCAGATCTCACAATGTTTTACTGAAGACCTTTCTATATTTAATATATAACCTTTTAAATGTATTGATTAGAAGAATTGATAACATGACATATAAATGCAAATCAGTCACACAAATCTCTGTAAAATGATTTTAAAAATCCTTATGTTATACCCGCGAGCGACTGTGATTGGTCCATCCTTAACAGCGCGTAGAAAAGTAACAGCTAACACATGCACACGCTACTGTCGCAGCCGTTGACAGAGAACTACAGAAAAAGTGGGTGGAAGTGATATAATGACAAATTAATAGGAATGTTGTTTCATATACATAAAAGGAAACTTACGGTTATATTTAGTGTAATGTGTTTCATTATAGCTGTAGGAAGTGTTGGGAAGTAACTAGTTAGATGTAACTAAATCGCGTAATTTAATTACAAAGTAAATGTAATTGTAATCAGTTACAGTTACTGAGAAAAATTTTTTACTTATGAATTTTTATTATTATTTTTTTTTTCACACACACCCACATACAGATTTGATTGATTTCCTTCATAAATTGCATTGACTGATTTAGAATATGAGACACCACTGTTTCAGGAGTGAGGCCTGCATTATTATTATTTATTTATTTATTTTAATATTAATTGTTTTTTTTTTTCCAAGCCAGTGTTTCCTGTCATGCTGTGCAAAGATCTTATTTCAAAAACAGTATAATAGCTACTACACTATTTCCTTTTATTTAAATCTGTTTTAAATCTGTAGGCTATTTAACCTCAGAAAACATAGTATGCATTAAAATGTAACCAGTTATGCTACATTATTTCATTAACGTAATTGAAATAGTTACACTACTTATTACATTTTAGATAGGGTAATCTTTAACCCATTACATTTCCAAAGTAACATGTGAAAGAGCATTTCTCCTGATGTTTTATATATATGCACATAATTACATATTACACAGAAGCAACATCCGGGCCTCTAAGCCCCGCCCATTTACAGACAACTGGTAATGTCCACTGCGGCTCTACCCTCTTATTCTGTTTCTACATCACCGATACGCATCTGCATCCCATCTCTCAAGCGCTCGGAGAATAGAGGATACAGGGAAGATGATGATAAACATACCGAGAAACTGTGTCATTATAGAGAGCACCTCACTCCGCTTTGCAACCGAGCCAAGGATGCTGACCACGGAGGCAGAGACAGCCTTATAATAGGGCTACAGTCTGCAGGACGCAAAAAGCAGCTTGTGACTGCAGACAAAACAACGAGGGACTCTGTGCGGAGCTTACAGGGCATTAAGAGCACCAACTAATCCTGTGCATAGCCAAAAATATAAAAGCGAAGAGCAAAAAACGGCCTTCTGCGTGAAGAAGGAGATGTTCGGACTAAAGAAGACGCAGCAGCAGTAGTAGGATTGCAATCATTCAGTGTTATTTCAGTTTTTAGATATTGGAAATGGGAGCTTTGACAAGCCGTCAGAATGCAGGAGTGGAGGAGGTCGATATACCATCCAATTCTGTTTACAGATACCCACCCAAATCCGGTAAGAAAATTGTATATTTTAAATATTATATTATATTTTATTTTATTTTATTTTATATTAATGTACCGTATTTTTATTATAATAAAATGTTGTTCTTGTTCCTTTTATATTATATTAACAAATATAGATAAACACAAGCTTGTTCAGATTGTATAATCTTTCATAATTTTTAAAAACAATTTAATGTCAAATTTGGCATTTACTGTAAAATTGGTTTAATTTAGTTAAATATTTTTCTTGCTTCTTCTTGTAATTGAAATTGAGAGGGTCCTACTGTTCAATTGAACTCCAGAGGGCCTGAGCCACCACCCACTGTTTCTTGGTCAGCAAGTCTGTCTCTGAAAGGCAGAGTAGGCCCATAGATGCTTGTCTTTATATTGACATGGGGCTCATCATTTCAGTGGTGCTGTGTCTACAGTCTACCGAAATACAGCACAATCAGAGCAAATATCTTAGATGATTATGTACTCAGCATTAAACTGATCCGAAATAAGAGTGTCTACTGTATGTTAATGGAATTTATTGTGTCTATGTGGTTTACATGGATTTTGCTAGCTTAATATATTAATTTACCATGTTAATTTTTAGATAACTGTTTTTCCCGTATGTTTAGAAAACGCAGCACTCATCACATTAGTTTAGAATTTTTTTAATTTTTTTTTTTTTTTACAAATTTGACAAGACATGCAGATGAGAAGATGAATGTCAGTGTGTTAACCACAAGTCACCAGATACTCTATATGTGCAGCTTGGGACTTGTGCCTGATTCTTGCTACCTCCTGCTCCAGTTTCAAGCTTGTTCATCTATCTACCCTTGTATCTTCCCATGGCGGTTGCTATCCTCTGTCTGCCCTTGAGCTTGTCTGTCTTTAATCTATTTGTTCTCCAGTCTGCTATATCTGTCTTCATTTTGAAACCTTTTACTAGTCTTGTGCCCAAACATCACTCTGGAGGAATGGATGTTTTTACATCTATATATCTGTTTCATACACCATTCAATAGTCAGCCTGTTGATTAAAATTAAAATATGTATCATTTACATAAAAGAACTAGCCTATTTCTCCCTGATCTGATGATAAAATGACTTGGTGTTGGTGTAATACAATGTAGCCAGTTGAAATAATATTTTTTTAAACTTAAAACCAGTTCATTTTGAATTGTTCAATATCTATAACATTTGATCTGTTCATTGTCATGCAGGGAGTTATTTTGCTAGCCATTTCATTATGGGAGGAGAGAAGTTTGATTCAACTCATCCCGAAGGCTACCTCTTTGGTGAAAATACTGACCTCAACTTCCTAGGCAACAGACCAGTAGTGGTAAGATTGTATTTCATTTCCTTGTAACATAGATGCAGCCATTTTGGTTGATGTTTATAGAAGGTCATGAAACCACTGTTCACTGATTTTACCTTGTGTGATCTCATTTCCAGAAATGATCATTTTATTTATTTATCATTTTATTTATTATGTGTAATTTGTGTTATTTTATAAGATTTTATAATATTAACATATTTAAAGAAATTTTTAAAATAAATATCTTCATATGAAGTGGGATATGAATTAATAAAGTTTCACGCATTTACAATACACATATAAATATTTACATTTGAATGTGATTTATTAATCTATTTTTAAAAAGTCTTCTATATAGATATTTTACTCATAATTCTAACTCCTATTTGAGTCGTTATGAGTCTTCTTGTTACTTTAACTGGACATTTAGGTTAGTTTAATGTAAATTACTATATGTTGGTGGAAGCTTTTATAATTCACAGGATTATGCATGACCAAATGTCACATGTAATTGTATAGCTGTTCTTATACACTGCTTTGCTTTATACAGATTTTAATCCTGATATGTATGTGTGCAGTGTTTGTGTGCTTCTATGAAACCATACGTGTTTTTATGTATGTGGTGGGTCTTTTATTTACACTGTATGCATTAGCTGCTAGGCCCGTATCTAAACAGACAGCCTAGTGATGCTGTGGATTTAAGCGATGGCTTACCGCAAGTAATACAGAGAGCCACATTCAGTCTGAAGTCCGGGGAGGGGGGAAGGGGAGGCGACACGCTCAACCAGTGTTGACCCACACGCGAACACACTCTTGATGCCTCTCTGGCACGTGGGCATGCCTGTGCATTGCATTTTTCCAGGGCAAACAGACACACACACACACACACACACACACACATGCATGAATCAGCACAACAGCTTGTTAGGAGATCAGTGTACATCAACTTCCTTTTAATGTGGCTTTGTTTCCAGATTATTTTTCAGGTTTGTAAGAGATCATATGGGTATCAGATATGTGAGCTGATAAAAGAGGACATAATGCTTCTCAAATATTATTAGAATCAATAACTTTACCCTCACTTTTGACTCTTGATATTGCTAGTTCCCGTACAATGCTCCCCCTCCACATGAGCCGGTCAAGACCCTCCGCAGTCTCATCAACATCCGTAAAGACACTCTGCGACTTGTCCGGTGAGATTTTCATGGCTAATTTTTTTTTCATAATCTTTTGGATAATGCATTTATTAAATATATTATTTATCTCTCTGTGCATTAGTATTTTTTTTTGCTGAAATCTTAGTAAAGTTTGTAATTTTGTCTGCAGATGTAGTGAAGACATGAAGCTTCCTGGACAGGAAGTTGGGAAAAGCCACAGCTGCTATAATATTGAGTTTACCTTTGATGCCGACACACAAGTTGCCATCACTATATACTACCAAGCCATTGAAGAGTTCCATAATGGTGTGCCAATGTAAGTTGAGCATTAGACACACTTTGAGTATTCCTTTTTCTTTCTTTATTAATAACACGCTTCAAACTCAGCCTTTACCGGTTGATCAGAGAGCAGCAAGTTGGGAAATGACATCAAAGCTTGGGTTATATTGCGCTGTTCATTGTGTGTTGTTGACAGATACTTGCCGCAGGACAGCTCTCTGCAGTCAGAGACGGTGCATTTCAAACGTGGTGTCTGCCAACAGTTCTGTCTGCCCTCTCATTACGTCAACTTATCAGAGTGGGCAGATGAGGAGGTAACACATCTGCTAGCTGTGACCTTTTGTGCTTTTGCCGTTTTTAGAGAGAGGTTAAAATAGGTCAGACTGATTTAATCTGTCTCGTTAATGAAATTATTGAGCAATGCATAATGCAAGTCCTTAGAGCACTTTGGGTAAACCTGGTAATGTGGTTTATTGTTACACAGCTTTTGTTTGACATGGATAAAGACATCTACCCCATGGTTGTACAAGCAGTAGTGGATGAGGGAGATGGTGAGTTTTATGTAATTGGATATTTTATAATATATATGTAGAAATATATATCTGGAAATAAATCTAAATATATTTTTCCATGTTTTTGCTGCGCAGAACACTTGGGACACTCTCATGTTCTTCTTGCAACCTTTGAGAAGGTATGCTTTTTTTGTGTAAAAAAAATTCTATGTTTTTTATTTAATGTTCAAAAGTTCGGGGTTGGTTAGATTTTTGAAAATGTTTTTGAAAGAAATCTAAAAAAATACAGTAAAATTGTGAGCAGTTTTGTAAAGCTTTATTACAATTTAAAATGACTTTTTTCTGTTTCCTGTGTTGGCAAAGCTGATGTTTCAGCAGCCATTACTTCAGTCTTCAGTGTCACATGATCCTTCAGAAATCATACTAATATGCTGATTTGATGCTCAAGAAACTTTCAAGAAAATGTATTATTATTATTATTGTTAATGAAATCAGTTAATATTTTTGTGGATGATAATTGATCTTTTTTTTTTTTCTGGATTCTTTGATGAGTAACTTTGAGTAATTTTTTGTTACAATGTTAAAGTATTTATCGTCACTTTTGATCAGTTTAATATGTCCTTGCCGAATAAAAGTATAAAATTCTTAAAAAAAAAAAAAAAAAAAAAATATATATATATATATATATATATATATATATATACATATATATATATATATATATATATATATATATATATATATATATATATATATATATATATATATATATATATATATATATATATACACATATATATATATATACACTGACCCAAACTTTTAAACAGTATTGCATATTTATAAAAGAAGGTCTTTGTAAATTTTTCCATTCATACAGTGAGGACTAGACTAAATGTAAAAATGTGAGGTTGTCCTATTTCTACCTGATCTAACACTAAAATGATCTCTGGTGGTGTAAACTAATGTAATCAGATTGATTCAGTCACATTAAATAATATTACTGGCATAATTAAAACCAGTTTAGTTTATCTAACAAAAATAAATTTATTGTGACGATTAGTGATTATATAATGTTGCTGTCTTTTTCTCCTAGCATATGGATGGAAGTTACTGTGTAAAACCTCTGAAACAGAAACAAGTGGTAAGGTTCCTCTTACTACTGATGTAATCGTATAGCTTACAAGAAGGTCAACTGATATTAAATGATTTTTGTACCTCTTAATCTTATCCTGATTTTATCTTAGGTGGATGGTGTCAGTTACCTGCTGCAGGAGATCTACGGTATAGAGAACAAATACAACAGTCAAGAATCAAAGGTAAATCATAATCAGGCTGAATCAAATTCAAAGTCAGTAGAATGATTTAAATTACCAAAATGATTAATATAGTCAAGTTGTTTAATAAAGTTTAGTCTTTACTGTGATATAGTTGTCACTACTCTCTCCATATCAATTTAGAAGGACAACATCTGTTACTTCTAAGCTTTCATTCATTAATTAGTATCAATATATGAAAAATGACACACTCGTGTTTACAGGTGGCAGAAGATGAGATTAGTGACAACAGCGCTGAATGTGTGGTGTGTTTGTCAGACGTGCGGGACACACTTATCCTGCCCTGCAGACACCTGTGCCTGTGCAACGCCTGCGCAGACACACTGCGTTACCAGGCCAACTGTTGCCCCATCTGTCGACTGCGTAAGCACCAACCCCTGTACTGAACTCATTCAACAGGACTCTATTATTGAGATCATTACATTTATGACAATTTCATTTTGCTTAGATTATATTTGTATCTATAGTGTCTCATACATAAAAGTCGTGGCGGGTATTTTAAACATTAGACATACTGACACTAGTTGATGCAATTTTTTTAATATTGTTTCAGATCAAATATTTGACTCATTTCAAGTTTCTCCTTTTAATTCCTATAGCATTTCGTGCCCTCCTTCAAATTCGAGCGATGAGGAAAAAACTGAGCCCACTCACACCTACTGGATTCAACCCTGTTATCACCTCACAGACGTCAGATTCAGAGGAGCACTCGGTAACATTTGTTTTAAAATGTTCATACAGAGCCTTGTACAGAACAAATATATTTAAAGCTAAATAATATAAATACTTTCCTGTGATACATAAATCTTGTTAGGAGCATTAACTTTAACCCCTTTAAATCTTGACATATGATTTTTTGAAATGGAAGAGTTTTGTTGAACCTTCAGACATAATCTAAAAAATATCATATTTGAGGAGAAAAGATCACTTATGAAGAGACACAAACTGAGCAAAAGCATGCAATTTGGTACAGTTGCTGATATTTATATGGCCAAAAAGTAAGATGAAATTCTGACTGTAATGTAAATCAGTGAGATCTTTATAACAGCATAGAAGGCTAATTATATAAAATGCAAACAAATATAATTAGTCCCTCTATATCTCTCAGTAATATGTCTTAGTAAGATGGTATTCAAATGCTTAGTTTTTATGATCAAAGCTCTGTAGTTTTTATTGTAGGGGGAAAATCATGATGCAATGCAATACAGTGATGATATACAAATAAACGTTTCTCAAAAGCCTGGTCTTATCATATTTGATATTCATATTTTAACATGATTTTTAAAAAAAACTTAAGTTGCTTCAGTTCAATAAGTGTACAACAGTTGTTTCAGCAAAGTTTTGATCATGTTGATCATTTAGAGGTCTTTGCATATTAAACATGATGCATTAGGGTTAACGGTTTAAGTTGTCGGACACTCTCTGATACAAGTTAGGTGCACAGTTTAATGCAAAAACATACAAACTATCTGTATGCACCATCTATTCATACAAAATTTGTACTTTATTGTTGTTCACACCACATGTATGTTTACTACAGGCATCAGAGCACATCCCACCAGGCTATGAAGCTGTGTCCCTGTTGGAGGCCTTGAATGGGCCCCTGAACCCGTCGCCATCTGCTCCTCCACATCAGGGCGTCACCAGGGGCCATGTTTCTGGATCTGTGCCCACATATGGCAGTGATAGCCACCACACGCCCACACGCTCCCTCTCTCCACTAGAACACTCTGTCAACTCCAACCAGAATGTGAAACACAAGAAGAGTGGCTCTAAGTGAGTGAACCCTAACTGAAGGATTGAATGGTGTAATGTTTCGGTATTACTGAAAAAACCTGTTGTTTAATGCCTACAGAACATTTGCTGGGTGTTAATAAAACACTTTACTGTCACTTTACAGCTTTTCTTGAAGGTTAAATTATGAGCTTGTGAAGGAGGCAGATAAATGAGTCTTTGCTAATCATGTATTCTGGGAACTCTCTAGATCCCTCTCCCAGAATTCTTCAGTGCTGCCTGAGGAGGAGGATGAGAAGTCATGCAGTGAGTCTGAAGTGCAAACGTGCAGGAGAAAACTGCATGTAGAACAGCAAGAGGTGAAAGCATTATAGTATTTATATATTATTTATGCGTATTATTTTATGCATTTTTCATATATTCGCGAGTTTTTGAATGTTTTTTTTAAAAGCTGCATTTATATACATAAAACACAAAAACTGTGAAATATTAAATAAAAAATCTATTTTAATATATTTTAAAATGTAATTTCTTCCTGTGATGGCAAAGATGAATTTTCATCATCCATTACTTCAGTCTTCAGTGTCACATGATTTTCCAGAAATCATTCTAATATGCTGATTTGGTGCTCAAGAATGAATTATGAATGTTGAAAACGTGCTGCTTAATATTTTTGTGGAAATCATGATGCTTTTTTAAAGATTATTTGATGAGCAGAGAGTTCAAAAGAACAGCATTTATGTGAAAAATGTTTTTTTAGAAGTCTTTGCTGTCACATTTGATCATTTTAATTCTTCCAAAATTTTTATTTGAAATAGAAATTTTGATCAATTTAATTTGTCCTTGCTAAATGAAAGTATTAATTTCTTCCAAAAAAGTAAATCTTATTAACCCCAGACGTTTGAATGTCAGTGTATATATTTCTACTAAATATATGATACACAATTTTAGAAATAATATTTACTTTTATGTATTTATTATATAATGACCACTAGTGATGATGATAGATAATACACACCAATCTAATCATCATTGTTGTATTGTGTATTTTACTGCAGTCTGGAGTAACTCCTGAAAGTGACAACATCACCCTGTCATCCTCAGGGGCCATAGATCAGTCCTCCTGCAACGGGACCCCTCTGTCCTCCACAATCACCTCCCCAGAGGGTACAGCATTACAGCTAAATCTCACTGAAACACACACCAGAGCTCATTTACATTTGTTTGTCTTCCTGTTCACTTCCTGTCCTGTTCAGATCCAGTAAGCAGCAGCCTGGCCCAGTCTGTGATGTCAATGGCGTCCTCTCATAGCCAGCACTCTCAGATTAGCACCGACACACTCTCTTCAATGTCCGGATCCTACATGGCTGGTGCCGAGGGAGATGACGCCGCTGAGACCCCAGCAGAGAGCCGAGCACCTTCCCAACATGAGGGTGAGGTAAGACAGTTAGAAGGCCTAGAATCAGGACAATTTGTTACTTTTTTTTTTTTTTTTCATCTTCAGATGCTTTAGTTCATGCTGATATTGTAGTTTTTACCACTTAATAATCAAACAGTGTTGGTAGTGGTTAATATTTGTTTTGGGTTTTTTTTTTTTTCAATGAAAACTTTAGAGTGAGTGTTGCACTCACAATTGGAAAAAGAAAAATCCACAATAAAGACATAACAGTTATGCTGCACTTTCAACTATTTCTGCTGCATATTCTCTAGTAAAAAAAAAGAAATACTAAGTATAGTTCAAATCTATTAACATACTTACTGACATATCACTTGAGACTAACTGAGAATTTCTTTAAAATTATTAAAAAAATTATAATTTATATATAAATTATATCATTTTTTTTTGGAGTACTACTTGTACACAATGCACATTTCTTAATATTAAGCCTACAATGTGTTTTAATGTCACTATTAATGAGGATTGTATGATCTTTGAATAATATCAATCTTTATTTAAAATGTACCTAAAGTATACTTGCAATAGTTCCAATTTAGCACAATCAAATATACTTTAGTATATCATTAGTTGGACTTCATTACATCCTCTCAATTAAAGTGCATTAAGTACAAAATTAGTTGTTCCAATTTTGCAGACTTTAAGTTAGTATACTAAAAGTACAATTGCAGGGTATTTGTATTAAGTACATAAATATGTAAATGTATTTGTAGTACTTGGAATAAATGTATTTCAAATACATTTTAGTATATTTATTTTTCACTTGGGTTTTATGATTATTTTATGATTATTTCTTTAAAAAAATATCCCTTTTATGTAAAACGTTTTGTACAAAATTTGCTATATAAATAACATTTGTCGTGCCTGTTTCATTGGCCGAGAAAATATTAAATGGTTAAAAAAAAATTGGAAAAGTCATCGGGAAGTCATGGAATTTCATTAGTCACTGTAACCAAAACTTGCTATACGCCATAACTATCAGCATTGCACAAACACTGATAAGTTTATGCAAATCATATATTGTGTCTTACAGAGAACATATTTACATGTGTCCGCAGGAAATCCCCAACGAGGCAAAAGGGCATAACTTTGTGGCTGCCATTCTTGAAGAACAGGATTCAGAGGTTAAAACATTCAAACAGCCAAGCAACTTAAACCAGCAATTTATGTTTTTACTTATTATTTACTCAGATTTGTGTTTTCTTTCTTAGGGAAATGATGTGACTGAGGAAGATTGCGCATCTCCCACCAAAGAACATGGTAATTGTAACCTCACCTATTGGCTGTACTTATCACGACACTGTACACTAGATTAAGGAGAAAAACACTGCAATGTAGGCGGTACTTCATCTACAAGAGCTTCTAAATCTGCCTACACACCTGCTTGATGAATAACTTGTGTTTGCAGGTGGGCCAAAGGTCACTCACTACAAATATAAATATCACATGACTCATTTGAGGCCAATATAGTTCGATTTTCATGTTTTATTTAATCAGCCCACATACAAGCACATTTGGCATCTGAATTGTAACGAGTATCCAGCTTTCTACCTATTATTTTATTACTTATTATAACAAGTGTGCATCTGTATTAATGCTATATATTCTTTTGGCCAACTAATTGAGGGCAACTAATTAAGGTTTTGCTATTGTTTTCTTTGTATTTTAACTAACTGCCATTTTGCATAGACATTTTTCATCTGTTTCTTATGTTGTATGCTTACTAATGTGAGGAAATGATTGTCCAAGTGTTTGTCAGTTGTGTTCTCGTGCACGCGCCGATCGCATCTGCTCGCCCTCACATGAGTATGTGTGCATCCATCAACCGCAGTCATCACTAAATGGCTGCCGAGTAGCATCCTGCGCCCCATCGCTCTGACCCCTCACTGCTGTACTCCACTCGGCTGCTCTGCCCTGCCTCGGCTGCTCTTGTTTGACCTCTGACCTCGCTTGCAGGTGGGCGCAGGAGGAGCGAGGTGCCTTGTCCAGAGTTTGACAATAACAATCAGGGGCAGTCTGACACCCACTGTATGACAGGCCTGGACAATGAGCAACCTCCTGATGGCCGATTCGCTGGTGAGTGGCAACCTCTCGAACATGGACTTTCTGATTGGAAGGGATTGGGTGAGGCGGTTTCAAGGTGTCCCATTTAAAACAGCAACTGGCTCTAAAACTCTATTGGCTTTGTCTGCTCATGCACGTCCTTACTTTGACCCTGCTGTGATTTTGTGTAGTGTTAATTGGTAAAATGGCCATGCCCTTTAACCCCCCTCTTTTGTGTGTGTTTATGTGTATGTGTGAGTTTATATCATGTATGACTTGTTTCTATCTCTCTGGGTCATACTAATAGCTAAGTTCATGTTCAGTGTCTGCCAGCTCAAAGTAGCTTTGCGTCTCCCTTCATTTTTACCTTCATCCCTTCATTTTTCAGCTCATCTTCCCTCTTTTGCCAGCATATTATGTTAATCTCCAACTCTTGGTTACTGTCATCCAGAGAAAGCATTCTCTCTGGAAGGACACAAATGAAGCTTTTCACATGACAGACAGTAAAATATGATTCATCATCATCATTGTCATATTTTTATTCATCATGATTACTACACAGTCCAAAATATCCAATTGGCTCAAAAAGAATTTGGACACATAAGCTACTCTTAAAAGTGTCAAAATTTAATTTCATTAGATCAGGAGTGATAGCACAGACCGTAGATATAATGATCCCGCTTTAAGATTTTGTGCATGGACCTATTATTGTACATAAAATTATCAATGTGTGTAAAATGTTATCTGGGAAATATTTACTCTTTTATTAAATTTTTTTTTTCAATAGAATAAAATAATTGTGATTAATCTTATGTTTTGCAAATGAAAGGTCAGTAAATTTAGGGCCAGATTTACTAAACAGGGCAAATGAGCATTAAAGCGCAGTTCCATGAAAGCGCCGATGGGAGGGGAAAATTGTGCAGGTGATTTACTGACATTAAAGAACACAGACGCAACACCTAATTTCCATAATGACCAGCGCAATCTACCAAGAGTAGCTCAAATTACCGCCTGCCTTAAGACATGCTTTTTTGGGCGTTTAATAATGCCGCAAATACCAGTGAATTGACGAGCACAAATCTTAGTAAATTGCATTGCGTGATTCATTTAAATACTCTCTTCCCATAAATTTACAGATCATAAGGGAAACTCCTTACAAATGCATATTCAATAAGGTGAGTAGCAAAAATTTGTGTCCATGCCTTTTCAGTGCTAATTTCCCATTAATTTGTCTAATTTTTTTAACGCTAAATGAGGGCACCGACACAAGCTGATAGTAAATCTGGCTCTTAAACTTTAAACACTTAAACTTATTTTTAATAATATAATATAATATAAATTTACTTATCTTTTTACGTTTTTAGACTATTTTTCAATGAACGTTTTTGGGGGGTCCTTGAAAGTAAGTTTAGAAACCCTGAATTTTTGCAAAAAAAATTTTGCTTTAAAAGTATGCCATGTGGTTTGTTATTTTATTTAATGCAATGACATTCATACATTTTTAAGTGCTACTTAAGTGTCCATATACTGTTTGTGGTCACTATAAGTAATGTGCCCATTCAAGTATTGCTTTTAGAGAAAAATGAAAATCGCATATTGGAATTGGCACTTCAAAATTGAACATCCTGGTCATTAAAGATAAAAGTTTCCAGTAAAAGTGCTATTTTTTTCTTCAAAAGGACCCTATCATCTTCTCTCATTATCACTAAGCACCAAGCTTCTCCTTCTTCTCTCAATCCAACTTTCATTTTCTGTGGATGGCTGGTTGATTCTCTTGATGTGCTGTAAATGTACTGTGTTCTCTCTCTCTTCTGTCTCTGTTTTTCCTTCCATCATTTCCCATCTCTCTTTTTCTCTATCTTCCTGGATGTCTGTGGAATGGACAGATGAGGACTCGTGTCCTGTTCAAATTGAGGAATAGGTACGGAGCAAGTTAAAAGGCAATGCACAGAGGTCATGGATTCACAAAGAAGTTTCAGCTTTTATGCCATTCACTGTTGTCATCAGTGGGATTCTTTATGGATTTGCCTTTTGACCTCTGAGGGTTAAAAGAGCCTTTTCATCATTTACTTAGTATGCATGGTGAATATTTAATACGGGACATTTCAGTTCACAGAAATCTTGGAGAACAATAGATAAAAGTGTCTTGGTTTGCATGACGGACATTTCAGCCAAAGTTTGAAGCAAAAACATTCTGTTCCTGAAGAATGTTATTTAAACATTGATCTCCAAGAGACGCTCCAATTTGGGGAAAAGGTGTAGTGAGGTGTTTTTTTTAGTTTCTTCTTCATTTTTTCCCCAAATCATGTTTCCACAATCCCATCATTATTTTACCCTACATTCACACCTTCTCATTTCTCTTCTTTATTTCATTTGTGCCTTCTCACATGGATTCTTCTGTCCTGTTAGGTCTGTTATACCTTGACGTCTATCGTCATGGACGGGATCCTTTGACTCACCATGCGTCCACCAGCAACATCAACCTGGAGGAGCAAGGGGTCACCAATGAGGTGGCAAATCCCAAGAACAAATCTCATCGTGGACCCCTAGCTGTGTGAAATCCTCAATCCACCCAGTCACAGACCTACTCCAATCCTGAGAGGAATATCTGCCTCTTTCTTCAAGCCACCTCCACTCAAACTCGTGCCCACACCAATTACTCATGGATCAAATCCTAAATGCAAACCAGGGTGAATTGACTGTGTGGTTTCTCTTCTCCATTGTGATAGATGTCATGCTTTTAGCGCTTTTTTGGTGTTGACACTTGTGTAAAGCACCATGTTTACACCAACGCTCCACCCCCTCATGCATACAAATGAAGGGATGACTCAAGCAAGCTCTCCTGATGCAAAGCTGGAAATGATGAAGACTCCAACCTCTGATCTAAGCAGCATTTCATGTCAAATTTCATGTCAAGGCTGTGCGACTATGCTTTTTAAAGTTAATAATCAAATCCCGCTGATAGGAATCAACATCCCTTTGGATTCTTGTCAGTAATGTCACTGAATATTTCAACTTGTACTATTGGAAATCTGCCCACAATACCCAAGATAGATGTTTCAAAAGAATACGATGGAAAAGACTAAAGTGAATTTTCATAATAATCAGTCCTTCACAATATTAACTTCAGAGCAATAACACATATTTGCTCACATTTCTGCCCTTGTCGGTTTGCTGCAGCTCACTTTGAGCTCTACGTACAGCCCTGCATGTTACAAAGACACAAAGCTACTGAGCTGCCTAAATTGCGTTACACATCTGGCCACGGAGACGCGACTGAACTGCTTACTACCAACCATTTTCGAACTTTTTGTATAGGAAATGGAAATGTTGGGGAAAATTTGTCTGTGACGTCCACATCTGTGGTCGTAACTCAGATTGCTACTGTTGATGGTATGTTAAATGTCATAAAGCTACTGTCAAGCTTTTTGTGCGTTATTTAAAAAAATATGTTCATTTCACGTCTGAGGTACAATCTAGCATATGCTACAGTTAGTCAGTTTGTACCCAAGTCTTGAAAGCTGAAGTAGCTCTTCAGAAGTGTGTTGTTGGACCGATATGGATTCCTATGCCAGGTACTTTGGTATCCTTTTAAAAGTATTTTTTCTTTATGTATTCCTTTTGAAAAGTGTTGCACTTTCCTATAGGGATCCTTAACTGAAAGTGTTTACTTAGCTCCAGCAGTCATTATGTAGTGAAAATGAAGGAAAGACTTTAAAAAGTGTGCCACTAACTTGAAAAACAATCAACAACTTTCAGTTTCTCGACAGTTCTGCCAAACCTAATTTATAGTGTTTAAACTTGCACTGATCTGTGGGTTCTCTTTCCAGTCCTTAAAAGGGATAGTTCACCCAAAAATGAAAATTCCCAAAATGATATTACACCCTTGTTGACTTTGATTGTGTTCCACAAAAGAAAAAAAAACACCATGCAGGTTTGAAATGACATTAAGGTGAGTAAGTGAAAATAATTGAGTGTTTTTGGGTGAACTATCTATTGTTTTACTATTATTCCCACAATTCCTTCATCTGAGCCAGTTTTTTGTTTTGTTTTTTTGATTCATTAGCACTTGTCTGGACTATCTGGATGAAAAAAGGATTCACAGTACAATCAAATAGTCTCTTATAACTCTCTTAAAATGTCTATTGTACTTTGAGAACCAACAAAGCTTTTCCTTTGTGTGGAAAATGTTAATTTTTTATTTTTTTATGTTAGCTTAGCTCTTGTTATCGTTGTAATAGTTTGTTCAATGTGCTGTTTACTGTAGTATTTGAATGGTGTGAAATTTCTCCAAATGAGATTGTATAATTTACACATGCACTAGTAGATTTTCCGTTGACAGCAGATAATGCGGTGCATGTGGTAAGCGCATGGTAGTTGCAGTCAGAAAATAGAAATCCTCCCCCTTTACATTTGCACTATATGTCTAGCCCTTCCGCACTGAGCTTGCACACTGTGTAAGCAACAGGTATTGAGTCACAAGCAATACAGCAGCATAATAGCACGTTGTTGTCTGCAGGCAATACAGATAAACTTAGCCATGCACTGAATGTTTTACAGCAGAATGTCACATTTACATGCAGAAAGAAACATCTGTGGAGTAACATGCATAGAGCATGGATAAATTCAAGGGGTTTTCTCCAGTTTTGTTATCTGTATTGCTTTTGTTCTGTCCTCTTTCTGCACCAGGAGGAGTGACTCTAAACTAAACCTACATGAGGAATGGGTTGCATTAATTCACTTTTGTAGAATGAAGATTACAAAATGTCAAAAACACAATAAACTTTTTCTTAAAAATAAGATTTGTTTGGAGCATTTTACTCACTTTTTAACTCTATTTTTATTCTCTCTTTTTCAAATTTACAGTTCAAGTGTAGTTGCCGGATATTTAAAAATGATTGTGACAGACATTATGGGATATATTTCATCAGCTGATATAATTTCAGTCAGCTTCGTAAAATACTCAAATCTACTTTGTATCTTATTAATAATCAACATAATTGGTCTTTTCATGACCAAAAATGTGACAGACCACTGTAAAGAACGTGCATTAATTAAAAATAAATAAATAAACCAAATTAATTGAAAATTTGATTAACTAAAATTACAAGGGACTTCCGCTATATGGCATCCTCTGTATGTTTATATATTTTTTTATTATAATATTAATAATTAAAATGTAACTCTCTTTCTCTCTACACTGTAAAAATGATTTTTCGAAAATGTAAAAAATGTTAATGTAAAAATGTAATGAAAATGTTTTTACAAGAAAATACTATTTTAATCTACACTGTAAAAAAAATCCGTAAAATGTACGGTAAAACAATGGCAGCTGTG
Source organism: Acrossocheilus fasciatus (assembly GCA_036784905.1). Lineage (NCBI taxonomy): Eukaryota > Metazoa > Chordata > Actinopteri > Cypriniformes > Cyprinidae > Acrossocheilus > Acrossocheilus fasciatus. The sequence goes on from CM071949.1 coordinate 21,903,576, forward strand.
GTTGCTGGAATTCTACCGTAAAAATACGGTAACAACATTTTAGCTTTTACGTTTTTAACTTAAATTTACAGTTAAATACCATAATTTCATTAACCGATATAATGTTAATATACCAACCTATTGAAGGTCTGAAATCTGTTTTGTACCTTTGAAATACACTGATAACCACCAAATGCACAAGGTGATGAGAAAGTCACATGATGAACCAAAGCCCATCACAAGCAGCTTTTAAATAATAACATGTATAGAAGGTGCACAGTGTCATTCACACAAACACTAAACACCATCATGGTGAGATTCATTAAACTGAAATATGCAATAAACATTAATTACAACATTCGATGTAACATACAAACCTAATAAACATAACTGATAAGAAAAAAACTAAGAAGAAACATAGTTATTTTAAAGAAAAAACATCATCAAATTCAAACAAAATTTAAAATGCAACACAGGGAATTCTGGGAACGTCAGTTTGCGGGTTTCCCCTGTAAATTTTACAGGAACTTGCCGTTAACCATTTAACAGGTTTTTACTGTAGCATTTTCACAGTTTTTTACCGTTAAAATCAATCATTTTTTACAGTGTACTTCAAAATGTCGCATTTCATTGCTGTTTCTTTGTAATTAACCAAAATTTTCTAGTATTTTCTCAGTGAAAAATTAGATAGATAGATAGATAGATAGATAGATAGATAGATAGAGTGTCTATAATCCATTCAGTGCAAAAAAGATTGTCTCTACCAACACAAATCAATAACAGCAGAATATCACATTTGTGAGGAACAATGGCATTCAATATCCTACAAAAATGTTTTATGGTGCTCAGGGGAATGATGTTCTCCCCTATTATTGCTAATTTAGCATCCATTTTCATCTTGTACTGTTACATAAGCACAGGCATTGAGTGGGACCAGTTGCCAGTCATCTGCTAACCAGAGGTGGTCTCACACTGAGAGTTGGATATGAGTTCTTTTCCTTTCTGTGCTATCTGTCTACTTTTTCTAGTAGGTGAGTAAAGCTTTAGTTTTTTAATGCACAGACAATTGTCAGTTGTTCTAAAGATAACTACCCTATTTGCATGGCTAAATTGCATAGTTCTGGACAGTGTTGGGCAGTAATTAGTTACTAGTTACTTAGTTACTGTAATAATATTACTTTTTGCAGTAACTAGTAGTGTAACTAATTACTAATAAGATTTCAGTAATAATATTACAGTTACCATCCGTAAAACAGCTTAGTTACTAAAATCCAACAATCAAATAATTCCTAGATTTATTTTCATAATTTTCATGACATTCAGCAGATAGAAATATTGCATTATATGGATTTTGTCAGGAAAAAAGATGATCTGAACACTGTTTTGTATTACTTTACTCTGGAATTACATCCCACCCATATCCCTCTGATCAGCATGTAGTACATTATATTACTATAATAATACATCTTTTTGGAAAATTAATCACTTTCTTACAAACTTATGTGATTTGATAAAATACATAATGAAATATAATTGTATATGGGTAACGGAGAAATTACAATTAGCTTCAAGCTACACATGACAATTAATGAGATTAATACAAGACTTCTACTTGAACTATCAATCACTATTGAGTGTTTGTAATAACTTCTGACTGCGATCCAATGTGGATTTTGGTCAAATGATGAGGCAGAAATATGTTATTAGTAACATTCTAGAAGAATTATATGTGGAAGATACACTGTTACAACTTCTGTGGGGCGTGAAGAAAAAGTAATGTAACTAGTAGTGTAAATAATTACTGTTGCCAGAAAGTAACAATATTACTTTTGAAAGGAGTAACTAGTAATGAGTAATATATTACATTATTTGAGTAACTAGCCTAACACTGGTCCTGGATGTCTAAAACAGTATTAACATGTTTCCTGGCTTGCAGATTTAGTGTTCCCTAAACAAGTGTGCAGTAAGCAAGATGTACTGGAACATTTAAATCTTACCAGAGACAATGATAAATTCACAACTTGCCGTCCTGCACTGGACTGGACACACCCCACCGTTGTGTATTTTGATATTTACCTCTACGGGATCCTTTCTATGGTATGACTGCAAACAGCTGACAAATGTTCAAGTGTGTCTGTTTTATATATAAGTATTTATTTATTTTCTATTTTTGCAGATTGAAAAGTCTCAAATCTTTGTGCCTCTTTTTTGGATGTCCATGGTAAGTATTAAACAACACAAAATTCTTCTTTAGAATTTAAGTTATTTCTGAATTATGCTGCATAATTGGAAAAAAGAAATCATTAAAAATAATTATGCTAAATAAATTAAATATTTTATGAATTAAGATAATTTACCACTTAAGCGATTTATTTATTTATTTATGAATTAATTTTTGCTCACTTAGAGTTGGAACAATGAACGAATCTCTTGGGATCCTAAAGATTTCTGTGGCATTAAACGTGTGATTTTGCCGAAAGAGATGCTTTGGAAACCAGACCTTTATGTTCTTGAGACGTAAGTATATAAAAATGATATATCTAGATAATCATCTTAATTGATGATTAAAAAAAGGAATAGGGAGAGGAGAAATTAAGAATTGAGAGAAATTACATATATGTGGGAAAATCTAAAATGTATGATTTGTCTGGTTCAATTTTCTTTGACACAAAATTCATTTTACATGGCATGTAAAAAACTTCATTTATCAACATGTTTTAGTGCAGAAAAGGAAGATGGACCACTGAACCCATATTTGTATATTACCCATGATGGAAATGTGAGGATGGAGGATGACCATAAGATTGTCAGCACCTGCACAATGAATGTACACAAATTTCCTTTTGATACCCAAACGTGTCACATCACAGTCTCTTCAATTAATTACTCAGGTGAGAGCACATTTAAAAAGTAAATATTCCTTGAAAATAAAGATGCATGATGTTAAAATCTGGCCAATATGATAAGCTGATAATTATTTTAATGTTGGCAGATAATAAATGGCTGATATTGGTACCAGCATATTGTGCATCCTCTTACAGTTTTTAAACACCTGCTATGATTAAACATAGCATAAACATAATTATAGATTTAGTGCATTCAAACTTGTATCTTTCACTTGCTTGTCTTATAATGTATCATTATTAATTACTGTATCTTAATGTTGTTGCTTTCCATCATTGAAAAATCCCTGTGCCCATTCAGTGTCACCCCGCACCAAGCTGCTTTCCTTTATGTGAAACAGATAAAGAAATAAAGCTGGTTCCTGCCTCCAATTCATCAAAGGCGACACAGGTAGCTCGAGAAAGCATATTAACACAAGGAGAGTGGGAGTTCCTCAACATATCCGTCTCGCTCCAGAATGAGAACTATGAGGGCCTAACATACGACAGGATAAAGTACACGGTACTAACTCATCCAAAAATGAAAATATGCTTAAAATTGACTGACCCTCAGGCCATCCAATGTAGATGAGTTTGTTTCTTTCCCGGAACAGATTTGGAGAAATTTAGCATTACATTACTTGCTCACCAGTGGATCCCCTGCAGTGACTGGGTGCCGCCATTAGACTTTAAACAGCTAATGAAAACAATAATCACAATAATCCACAAGAAATCCACAAGACTCCAGTCTATCAGTTAATGTCTTGTTAAGTGAAAAGCTTACTTACTATTAGTAGAATGTCTAAAGTGGACTATCAAAATAAAGTGTTAACAACAAAATTTCTCCTGAACTATTCTGATGTAGAAACAAACTCTACATCTCGGATGGCCTGAGGGTGAGTACATTTTCAGCAAATTTTCATTTTTGGATGGACTATTCCATACTATATTCTTCTTCCATTGCAGAGATTATAGCCTCAGATTTTTCTCTCTCATCTTTCCTCTTTAGATTTCAGTCAGAAGGATGCCCCTGATGCATTTCATCAATTTTCAGCTACCTATATTGTTTTTCCTCGTTTTGGACCTATCTTCTTTTTTCATACCAGATAGAGGGGAAAAACTGTGCTTCAAAGTGACTGTGCTACTGGGGATCTCTGTACTTCTGCTCATCCTAAATGACATTCTGCCATCCAAATCTCACAGATGTCCTCTGATAGGTAAGAGCTCAGTTCAAGGACAAGTTTCTTAATATAGAGACGTCTTTTCATATATCAGAGATACGTTTAGATTGTCATATAAACTCTCTCTTCTGTTCTGTGCAGCTGTGTATGTCGTTGTCATCTTTTCTTTCATGTTGCTGAGTCTTCTGGAGACAATTTTGGTGATATACATAATAAATATGAACTCTGAACAAGATGCTAAGGGGGTTCAGAGACTTGAAGATCACAACTCTGACACAGGTATACACATCTTTCACACATCACAATGATAATGTTCTGAATTTGTTAGTTATAGGACTGTGTTTTTCTTTCAGATACCCGGAAAAGAGACAGTAATGGAATTGAAGCTCCCCCTGAGTCTCTGATGTTGAAGGAAATATACAGCAAGGAAAAAATGGATGACGCGCAGCTATTGCAGCTGATCCTAGAAGAGCTTCAGACTATCAAGCAGACTCTTGTTCCCTGTACTTTAAAAGCCAAAACTGCTCAGATTTACTGGTTAGGAATGGCCAAACGTATTAACAGGGTTTTCTATGTGGTTTATCTCATCTCAGTTTCTCTCTTTCTTGTTTTTATCTTTCGAGAGTGGAAAGTTGAGTAATTTCAAGCTTTAAAATTGTGACGAATGCTCAAATTATGGATCAATATTACATATATTGCATTACATAACAATATTATGTACATTTCTTCTTCCTGTTGAAAGCATTGTAGAAGGAGCTGCAGCATATATTTCAATTGATGTTCTGGTGCTTTTCTACAGAGATTTCAATAGAGGCATAGAGATGTCTACAAATGTCTGTCTTGCCCACCCAATCCGAATTTAGATAAAGAGTGCGTTAAACTTTTTGTGCAAAGATTAAAATCAGTCTGGATGGACTGTATTTTAAAAAGTTTTAAGAAGAGCTAAAGACAGCCCCACCCAATCGTAAAATAACACCAGAAAATGGCAGTATTTTTATTACTGTTATTAACAGAAAGGCAGAGGCTGACGGACTCTATCTACATTAATATGTATCATAGCCTACCATTGGAATTACCTGAACAGTTAAATTAACTTTAAAACTCAGCTCATTCAATGACATGCATTTATGGAGCATGAACATAATATAAGTGTTTAAAATCCATGTACACTTGCTGTTAATGCTGTTAAATCGAATGTAAGAAACAAAATGTGATCCGGTGATACAAACTATTTGACTTTCTTTGTTAAATTTCACCATTTTGTTTTGAAAGTAGGTCTGTCATTTACATAATTCATAATTGAATGTGACGAGACAACAGCATTTTTCTTTTTTTTCCAGAGTCAGCACCAGCCCATTCAAACTGGGGGAAGTTCTGATCGATTACTTTACAAATCTTATTATTGTTCTTTTACATAGAGTTTTGGTTTTTAGTTATATTTTCCTCGAAACAGTTGTTCCCCCCATGTTCTAGACACGAGTAGCCTACAACCTTGTTTGATATAAACAAAAATAGTTAAAAAGAATCACCAGTGTAAAAACCATGATCCAGAGAAAGAGAACAGTTTTATTGAATAGTTTCTTTGCTATTCAGTAAACCATTTTTTTTTTTTTGGAAAAGTACATGATATTCTATGGTCTGCTATAGGCTATCCATGAAAGCACGATTGCTCTTTATTCATTGTACACAACTATGCTTCTAAGTAGGCCATTAGTATTTTCACCAAAAAAATAAAAGCCAGTTATTTCTGATATTGCCTACTGACACACTACAGCAGATAGAAATGGCTTAAAACCATTATTATTATTATTATTTTTAAATACTAATGGCCTAAGACTTTTGAACAGCAGTGTACATATATCAGCAACACTGCAATAAAGCTGCAAATTACCAACATTTTAAAGCTGTCAAGAACTGGGCCTGCTCCTGTAGGCCTACCTCAGCATATGCGCTTTGTAATACTACTTTACATTTTGTGAAATAAAGCATGCTTCACAAAGTCACTGAAGAATGTTGTGACAAAAACTGCATTCTCTCCGACAGAGCTGGCAGGGAACCATGTTTAACATCATACTATAATGGAGTGCATTCATATGGTTATGTGGTTATATAGGCTAGTTATTACGATATCACTCAATGCCACGGGTGTTACCTCTAAATATTTACTTTTGCTATTTAATTAGATTTTACTTGAGGAAAATGTGCAGGGCTTTACAAATGTATATTCATAAGTAGCAACGATCCAGACCTCCAGACGCTAGGCGGCGCTCACAGCGGGCGCTCATCCAGACACGAGGCACGCGCTGTCAGCTGCGCCGCCTGGCACGCGCGAGCAATGACGTGGATTTTCATCCATTGCTGTACGAAAACAGTGAAGTCACTGCATACAACTACTCCTCTGCTCTGGGTCTGGACTATTTTACCATCTGTAACAAGGTAATAACTTTAATTCATTACAATTAGACATAATCTCAGTAAACGCTGCTGTTTGAAGTTAACTTTAACAATGAAAACTCCCTTACTTTACCTAAACTATCTACGTTAGCTGTCAAAACTTGCTTTCATTTTTAATGCGTTGATGGCTTTGATTGCTGATCATAGGTATTTCTATTCAGTGTCCTGTGAGGAGCAGCACATCAACATGATTAAAGGCAAAGTTGAAAACATTAAAGACAAAATTGATGGCAATGAGCTTGATTTGAGTCTCAGTAATCTTACAGAAGTGCCAGTCAAGGAGCTGGTAAGTGTGTCTGCAGATTATTCACTTTACAATTATCATGAGTGTACTTGGTTTTGTTTACTTTAAAAAATAAATAAATAAATGTATTCATTCAGCATATCCTTTGGCAAAGTGTGAGAAACGTTGAAAATTGAAAACACTGATTTCTGTGCAGACTGCATTTCCAAAGGCAACGGTTTTGGATCTCTCCTGTAATAATCTAACAACTCTGACTGTAAGTAACAATTGTAAATAAAAAACATATTTCGTCTAAGTTGTAGTTTGTTTAATGCTTTTGTGCTGTTTTTGTTACTTCACCAGCCTGAATTCTGCAGTTTGACTCACCTTATCAAAATTGACCTGAGCAAGAACCAGCTCGTCTGCTTACCAGAAGAAATTGGGCAACTCGGTAACCTCCAGCACCTGGATTTATACAACAACAAACTCAAAATGCTTCCCGTCGGCTTCTCACAACTCAAGGTGGGTTTAGTATTTCATAAACCCCAAACATTCTCTTTAATATTAGAAGATGCTATTTTCATTTTGGGGGCAGTCGTGGCCTAATGGTTAGAGAGCACTGTCTTCCACCTTTAGTACCACGACTGAGGTGAGACCCTTGAACAAGGCACTGAACCCCACTGCTCCGGGTGTGTGTTCACTACTGTGTGTGTGTTCACTACTGTGTGTGCACTTGGATGGGTGAAATGCAGAGCACAAATTCAGAGTATGAGACACCATACTTGGCCACACATCCTTTCCTTTCCTTACCAGTAGCAGTTATTAATTGAGGGCATTTGTTTTTGCAGAGTCTTAAATGGCTGGACCTGAAGGATAACCCCTTGGAGCCAACACTAGCCAAGGCTGCAGGCGATTGCTTGGATGAGAAGCAGTGCAAACAGTGCGCATCCAGGGTGAGTTGAGTGGTCTGAAGCAGAAGTGTCAGAAATCACTTTTGAACTGTATAAATAAGCTTATTTATCACATAGTCAAAGTTTTGAAACGATCACAAGTGAACAAATTAACTTTTTTTTAAAATTTGTCTATGTCCAGGTTCTACAGCACATGAAGGTACTACAGGAAGAAGCAGAAATGGAACGAGAACGTCGATTGTTGAAAGAGAGAGGTAGGGAGAGCAAAACATCTACAAATTTACCACATTTTTTCATATTAATATTCTTTTTCCATTACAAATGATATTATGAGTGTTACAAGTTGAGCATAACATTAAGTTTAGAATTTAGGACTTGAAATTCAAAATTCTTTTTGGGATTTAATGTGGCTTTCTGTTTGTCTTACTTTTTTTATGAGTGACCTAGACATAGTATAGCATTGAAATTGTATGTATTCATGTATTAATTATGTATTGATTTTAGAATATGTTTTAATCCCCTACAGAACTAGAAAAGAAAAAAGAAGCTAAGCAGAGGGAAAGGGAGGCCAGGGAAAGAGAAGCACAAAAAAAGAAAAAAGCAGAAGAGAAAGAAAGGAAAAGAAAGGAGTATCAAGCTCAGATGGCTGCTCTTGCTGCACAAGAACAACAGAAAAAGAAGAAAGAAGAGAAGAAAAAGAGAGCTGCTCAAAATCAAGGTACAATTTTATCTTGCATGAACTGAGACTCAATTATTTCATCACACTGCATACTCTCTACTTTGCTTTGTGTGGTTTAAAAATGTTGGAGTATTTTGATCTACACTACCATTCAAAATGTTTTTGATGTCTTTTATGCTTAACAAGGATGTTAAAAAATTCAGTAATATTGTGAAATATTATTACAATTTCAAATAACTGTTTTCTATTTTAATATATTTTAAAACTTAATTTATTCCTGTGATGGCAAAGCTGAATTTAGCCAGAGTTAATTTTAATATGGTGATTTGGTGCTCAAGAAACATTTCTCATCAGTGTTTAAAACAGATTTTTTTGAGGATTCTATGATGAATAGAAGTTGAATAAAAGAACAGCACTTATTTTAATTTTTTTTGTAACATTATACATGTCTTTACTGTCACTTTTGATAAATTTAATGCATCCTTTTTGAACAAAAGTATTAATTTCTTTAAGAAATCATACTGACCCTAAACTTTTGAACTGTAGTGTATGTCAGGTTGATATGTTATATACATTGTGTTACTGTATATGTTATATTTACAGCGTTTTTGATGTTTTGAGTGTAAGTTCTACACTTCTTCCCTATAGGTAAAAAGACAGCATCAGAGTCTGTGCCCAAAGCCAAGCGGTCCATCTGCTCAATGTTCTTCTCTCTGCTCCTAAAACTCCTGCTCCTGCTAATTGTGGGAGTAGCAAGTGTGATAGCAGTTTGTCAGTTGACTGAACTGAGGAAGGAGGCGTTCTGTGTTCCACTCAACGTGCAGTTTGAGGAGACGGTGAGGTGGGCTCAGGGTCTGGATGTTGTGCAGCAGGTCATTCAGAAAATGTCTGATCTCAGAACATAAGACTCTGTCTGATAATGATCCATCCTGTCGCGGATCTGAGCCTCTCAGGTGACGCATTGGGACCAAGTCACAGACCAGTCTGCAGAAATTCCTATGGAATTGTTTTTCCCTTTGCTGCATCTTTTTTAAAAAATAATGATAATCCATGTGAGAACTATGGAACAGTCTGTGAATGAATATCTTGCTTGTATGTCTTTAAACTGCCAAATCGGGAAAGGAAAATGGACTTCAAGAAGCAGTTGATGAATAATAACATTTTTGACCTTTGGAGTCTTATGTAATACTGTTTCACAACATCTTATAATAAAAGATTTGATCGATTTTGATTAGCTTATGCTTGCTGTCCCTGTGCTACAATTGGTAGCAAAATTGAATCTTAAAGAAACCTGTTTATAAGTTTCTACAATAAGTTTCGTTTAGCTTACCAGGACATTAAACTATTCCTTTTTAAAGAAACATATCATTGTGATCATAAGATAATTATAATTTTTTATTGTTAGCATCAATGGACAACAAACTTATTTAAGACTGTATTTTTTTATTGTTATTGTTGCAAGGACGATAAATGCCATAAATTTACTACAACACAAATAACTGACATGAAAGACAAACTGATTAGTATCTTGTGTATAGTCACAAAGATTTACAATATTACAAGCAACAAAAATATAACAAATATAATTTATATCTGTTTTTTTAACATAAATTATTGCAACATGCAGTATGCAGATTAAAAGGTCTAAATTGGAGGTTTTTTAATAGTACAGTTTCTTGATTTCCATGCCTTAAGAAGTTAAAATCACAATACAATAAAATAATATTTCTAACAATACAGTATTGAATGTATGGTTGAGTCATCACATTTAATTCTGAATTAGAAAAATTCAGAAATTTTGTCACATAAGAACTACTAGAGTTACCTCAGCTTTCTGTGACACAATGAGTGATTAATATTTCATATTGAGACGCACTGAGGGGCTTTAATCTCTTCATATAATTCTCTTCAAACCATTATCACAGAGATAATGGTGTGAACGGTGCCTGCCTGCTGTCTCGTGCCTTCCCATACTCCCTCTGCAGCATGAAGTCCATGTTTCCAAAAACATGCTTCTGTAAAGCCTCATTCACGGTGACCCCAAGAGTGACCTCTTGAAAGACCTCACTGATGGAGAGCTGCAGAGACACAGCAAACAAAAAAAGTATACACATTATATATTTCCAAACAAAACTGAATATTCTTTTTACAATCACAAAAATGTTAGAAGATTTTCTAAGGTACAAACCTTAAGCAGTTAAAATAACTATAATATACTATACTAATTTTTGGATGTTTTTGAAAGAATTCTCTTATGCCCATCAAATCTATTTTTTTTGGATCAAAATTCAGTAAAAACAGTTTGCTATTTGAATGTATTTTAAAATGTAATTTAGTCCTGTGATGGCAAAGCTAAATTTTCCACAGCTGTTACTTCAATCTTCAGTGTCTCATAATCCTTTTTTAATGTATCACCGTTTACATTGATAATAGCACTGATGATGATAACAAAATGCTTATTAGGATGATTAGGATTTCTGAAGGATCATGTGACTGGAGTTAAGGCTGCTTTACTATCACAGGAATAAATTACATTTTATAAAAAAAACTCTTATTTTAAAAGGTAGTAATATTATTATTATTATGTAATTTGTAATAATATTAAAATCTTGATTATTCTAAACTTTTGGTAGCAATGTATCCGAATTCAGTATTAACATTTTTACTTGGGAATTAAAACAATTCCTGAATGAATGAATTTTATTTATTCTCACCTCTCGGAAGTGGAATTTCTTGAACATGGCAATGCTGATTTTGTTATCCAAACCAATCTTGACTTCAAACTTTTGAATTCCAAGTTTATGGACACCTGTTGAGGTAAAAACACTTTACATATAAGAGAAGCAGTCACTACTAATGATAGATCTTTAATCGTCAGCTTTGTCCTACCGTAATACATCATCATGCGTGTTACTTCTTTCCCAAGTCCCTTTCCTCTGTAGAAGGGCACTAAAAAATGATTTGATGTTACTGACAGGCTCAAGTCAATCTGAATGAAATAAAATGCACTGCAACCTCTATAACCTGCAATCATGATCTCCAATTCAGCCAGGGAAGGATCGCTGGGGTCAGTGAGGAAAATGTTAACATCTCCCACCATGCACTCTTGCTCTGGTATACTCGGATCTGCCCATTTCTGTTTATCCAAGATGATGAAGGTGCACTCTGAGGGAGTAAAAAAACACATGAACAAATACAGAAACAGATCAGGGAGAATATTGACTATGTGCTTGAATGTCAACAGGACAAATGTTCATGTGAAAGGTGGTAACTCACTGTCATCATCTTCTCTCCAGCATCTTTGCATGTCATATTCCTGCTCCAGTGTCAGGGGCTCTGATGCAGTCAGCTTCTGCAGTTCAGGAGAGCACATCCATTGATGATACCTGAAAATAGAGGTTAGACGAGGTTCAAATGAACTGAGACTACAACCACCAGACTCAAGATGATATGCTGGATCGACTTATTAATACCTGGGAACATGATCTGCATTGTAAGGTACTAATACAACCTTCTCCCCCTCCAGTAACGTATCTTCATTTATCCTCATTTTAAGCAGCCTGTAAAATAAAGTGTTTTAAGGCACATATCTTAATGTTGTAACTAGCAGTGTAGCATTTTTGTCACCATCGTACCTCAGGTTCAAACTTGAATACAGAATGGTCGCTTAAATTATGTCCATCTGTTTTATTTACGTATATAATCAACGGGTCATAATAGACTAAACAGATAATGCACAATAGTACGAGTTTCAATGAATTCAACTCACATAAACAGCGGCGCATATGAACTACGTCATCAGCACGCGTAGAAACTGGCGCGCGCTTGTGTTGTGAAACGCGAGAGGGCGCAAGATTACAGCTTTTCGTTAAAGAGATTAAAAATCATTTTTAGTTTTAAAATAATTTTAGGATTATTTTTTTTTTAAATGCCCATCCACAAAGTATAAATGAAGGTCAATGGACAAATTATTCATGTGCACATTTTCATAACAATGGAAAACATTTAAAATAAATAAATAAATAAATAAATCCTCTGTACTCAATGTCACTTTTTCATCTTTGCAATATAACAAAATGCAATTCCTAATGACAGCATCGTTTAGGAAGTGACATCATTTTGGAGGGAAGCAACATGGAAAACAACAGCACCAGTAAGTAGCTATTACATTTCCATTTAGTAATTTAGCAGACGCTTTTATCCAAATCCATTGGATTTAATACATTCTGTGCTATTTTGTGTATTTCGTCGCTTTTCTCATCTTTTCAAACATCACATCCTGAGAAAATCTCAGAAATAGGATGATAATATCAAAATTTTAAAAGATTTTAAAAGAAATTCAGACAAACTAATCAAGCAACACTGCATATAAATTATACATTTGTCTATGTGTTTTACAAACATAACTAAACTAAAGTGAACAAATTTGATTGGTGCATTTAATATTTGTTATTGCAGATCAAATAAAAGATGTATGTCTGTAGGCCCTAAAGTTCCATGTTATCTGTGCAGTTTCCTTCTTATATTGCAGTTCAATTGCAGTGATATTTATTTATTTTTCTACCAAATTATGCAGCCCTACACAAAAAAGCCATTCCCCTCTCCCTCATGTTGCTCTTCCATTTTGCTTTCTTCCATGAAGCACAAAAGGAGTAATTATTTTGCAACCATTTTCTCATAAGTGAATGAGAACTAAATGAGAAAAATGATTTAAAAAAAATATTTTTCAGATTCCCCGACGTTATGATTGTTTTCAGATCTCTCATATTTAATCATTCTTGATGTAACAGACGAGAAGCAATTAAGATTGTGCACAATTTCTTCTCCTTCTGTTGTGCAAACAGCACTTCTGGTTTATGTAACCTGAGTAGACTAGTGCTTGCTATATTATAGATGTCAACATCACTGGTTCTTATGTGTATCATAGATGCAACAGATTTGAATGTACAAATCCATTACATGGCTTCAGACGACTTGGAATATATTGCCTTGTATGCAGTACGTCATTGCATGTAAGTGTAACCTTTACTAAAATATGTTTTCAGACATTTTAGTTTATATTTTATTAGTTTATGTGGGAGAAAAACAGGTTGATCTTTTGTATGTCAATTTCTGCTATTTTAACTATAAAATAAAGCATACAGTTATAATAGAATTAATAAAATTAGAAAAATTTATTAAGTAAAAAGATTTATATAAAAACATTGGATAAATTGTATTTATATTTTAATTATTGTATTAATGAATATATAAAATAAAGCAATAATAATGAATAAAAATGAAAAATGCAAATTATATATTGCAGTATATCTCAAATGAGTCTCCCTGTTCCTCACATCCAGGTAATCATATTTGACATATTTACCCTTTTTTATTCTACTCCTTCTGCACAGCATTATTTATTCTGATTATATATCACTTTTTTTTTCACTGGACCATCTTTTTGTGGTTCTCAGATGTAATAAAAAATGATGAGGACATTGAAGATCTTGATGAAGATGTGTATTGCAGCATAGCAGCGACAAAGTACATGTTGTACCTTGGCTTCAACAAGAGTCGGAATGAAACCAGAACATCCTAAACCTATTTTACAGTCACCATGTGTTTAGGATGTGATCGTTCCAAATGATCTTGGAAACAACATAACTGTTGACTTTCTTCTACTCTATAATAATTAAGCCATTTTGGGAAATGAGCATGAGCAAACATCTATTGTGGAGTGGAATCTGGGTCGGGGCAGACTATAGTTTCTTACACAGATAAGGCACAAGGGCGAGCAGTGTTGGAGGCTAACTTCATTTTGAAAAGGGCAGTGTGTCATGTATCTGAGTGAGCAGGGCAGGTCTGTTCTTAAAGTGACCAGTTCATCATATATATTTCCCTTCACCCTTGTCTAAAGTGACACTCTTTATGGACTACTGGCGTGTTCGCCACCATGTTTCTGTCATCGCCCTCATGCCAGTCATCCACGGCGTGACGGTGACGAGCTATCAGTCAGTGCTAATGAAAGGGATCCATTCAGCTCACTCGCTGAGAAAGCGTCTATCTTTCCTCTTCTCTTAAATTAGTCTAATGGAGTCCCCTCGGTCTGGCTTCCTCTGCGGTAATGAATTAAGTGACAGTGAAGAGGCCATAAGTATGTGGAGTCCTACGGGAGCCGCCTGTAAGATAGACGCTCAAGCGGACAAGACGATCAGTCTCTCTATCATCGCTCTTTATCTTGTTAATGTTTCTGTAGATACAAATAAACACAGAAACAGTCGACAGGTAGACAGCCGACTTTAGAAGGAGCTAAGGAAAATATTTATTTTTTCCTCAAAAAAAAAAGAGGCATGAGGTGATTATTTTTATAATTAATATTTCCCATCTTAATGATCCTTCCCGACATGCCCTGTTACACTGCAGCGAAATACACAGGAGAAATCAAGTGAATATTTGAATGGAGAGTCATGATTGATGACTGTCCTCTCTTGTAATTTCTGAAATCTGCTGACGGTGTGTCATTTGTTGTGATGGCTTTATAAGCAATAATACATGAGTGTCTGTGATACAGGCATTCTCGTGTCTAACAGCAGGCAAAAGATGGTTTTATTCAATTTAAACATGTCAGTTTTCCCACAGACTCTATCATTACCTGCTAAGTGGGGTGTCACAGCAGGATAGCAACACATCAGTTATACCTGCTTTATTTATGTGCATGAATATACCTTTTATATTAACCTATAAATTGGGTGTAACATGCATACAAGAGATTTTATTGTATTATTGTCACATAGAAACTGGTATGACAGTTGTCAAGAAGAAATAGGCCTTTTTTTTTTTTGAAATTAAGAAACAATCACATTGGACACAATCGCATTCGTTTTTGTGAATGCCAAAGCTGCCATAATATATTTTTGCTCTAGTTACCCAATTGCAAACATTTACGCAAGAATTGACTATACATTTAGAATACACTACTGTTCAAAAGTTCTCTTATTCTCATTTGCATTTATTTAATCACAAATACAGTAAAAATAGAAATATCTATTCTAATATTTTACGAAGTCATAAAACTGGACTTAAAGGACCATCCTTGTCCAGAAATTAAATTTCAAAAATAAACCTACCCCGAGAAATATGAATAAAAAGTATAACAACTAGCCCCGGAGTACTTCACTTTTCATTCCCATGTAAGAAAATAAGAACAACACTGAATAATAAGATAATTACTGTTTATCGCATCTAACCTTCATAAGCCTCTTTGCTGGGACATTGTCGTACTTGAAATCATGCCCTGAAATATCCCCTCAATTTATTCCATCAGTAGATTAATGCAAATGTTAACATACTCTGATATGAATTGTAATTTTCTCATTTCTTGTTGTTCCTATTTTGCATCATGCAAAAAAATGCACTACTCATTTTTGCCCTGAAACCGTATAAAGGAATAAATGCAAGGTAAATTGGTGTGAAATGTGGTCCTCAAACTTTTGGAAGTTATTATGGTTATGAAAAGCTGCTGTTGTAATTTCAGGATTTTTTTCTGCAATTCTGATGCATAAATTCAACACATCCTGCTATAGCTTGGTTGATTTTCAGACGTGCGCCACTGTTCCATTGGCTGCTTTGAACTTTCTATGTCTAAATCCTGTCCAAAGGTAGAAGCAAAACCATTGCAAGGACTAGAGACAGCTCAGTGCTTTTGTGACATCTATCACTTACACAAAGCTAGCCTATTCCATTCTGTGTGGGAAATACAAGATTCACAATGTGTGCTGGAGCATCATGCACTAGCAAACCTACAGCAAGAAATCAGGCATGATTTAAAAGTGAAATATAATGGTTCTTCTATTAATTGATTTTCCTCCTGATATGTTCCCTTATTATGTTTAATTTAAGCTGGAAAATTTTATGTTATACCACAACATTCATTTAAAAGCCAAATGAAACTTTGTGAAATATTTAATTATTTTTGCCACTGTTGACAAAAATGCAAATGAATCCATTAAAGTTTAATAGCCTAAAACTATTGCAAACCTTCTCAGAGAACAACTGAACATAATTACACTTGTGTTTTATTATTGCATATCTGATGCTTGTCGCAATAATTTCCATAACTCCAATGAGATGTTTTTTTTCCCCACATAAATTTAAACTCAATGCAATAGAGTACAAAATGTATCATACATGTTATAAGGTTTCTAGGTTTTGCATGTTCCACTAAATATATTTGCATGTATTTTAATATTCAATATTTGGCATCATAATTACACTAACAAACAAGATGCGCGATCATTTCAGAATATCAAAGTTTTATGGTTTTTTTGGGTGTAATTAAAAAAGCCATTAAGACTCAAACTTGTGTCAGATTTTATTAACAGTGTTAATCCCTTAATATACAGTATGCTGTTATAAACTTAATTAAATTTCTGGGGACTGCAGGTTCATCGGAAATAGGTAATACATTTGCAGATAAATTAAGAACACTTTACAACGTATTCTAACAATCTTAATATATTAAACATGTCTATTGAACGTGCTGTTGGAGCTAACATCTGGTGGCAGAGACTAGATGACTTTTAACTTATTTAATCAACTTTAAGAAGTACAGTACAAACACTTTCAACCTATGAAACTACAGCACATCTGACCCTGAATATTAGCAGCAGAATATGTTGTCACGCTCTTTGCCTCTGTTTGTAATTCAGTTCAAAATGTTAAAACAGTAGATCGTTCACAGACAGCATTTTCTCTCACTCTGAATTTGTCCTTGAGATATGATGGTACTTGTTTAAATATTAATTACTGAACGTAAAGTCTGACTGCATGGTCACTTTAATAGAAGAATCTCTGCATTAGTAAGAGTATGTGTCATTCTATAACTGCTAGCTGTTCCATTTGAACGATATGCTCTGATATTTTTCATATTGTCATTTCTGTAATCTCTCATGGGATACCTGTATAGCATGGCTGAGTGTGCCGCGTTTAAGAGAGGTTTTTTTGAGGTATTGAGGCATTGTGATGGCGTAGTGGGAATGCAGCAGGATGACGTGGCAGATGGTTTATTAGAGCTGATCTCAGCTGGAAGGCCTGAATTACTGAGGGGACAGTGACACTCTCACAGCCTGTTGCAAGACACACACACACGCACACACACATTGTGGACACAACTTGGCCACTCACTGATCCCATAGAGCGTTTCCAGATCACACAGTGATCTCAGTGACCACATATGCTGGACACATATTCATCACGCACTAAGCATGATAACCACTGTCCATTCACGAAAACATGTGAAACATTTCAGTTTTTTTAAAATTATATTTTGTTTTTACATTTTGCATCTCCAAATGATCCACTGTGATGTTCCACTCTATGCACTACTGTTCAGGGTTGGTAAGATTGGTTGATTGATTGACTGATTATGTTCACCAAGGATGTATATATTTGATTAAAAATACAGAAAGAACAGAAATATTGTTAAAGATTACAATTTCAAATAGCTGCTTCCTATTTTTAATATGTAATTTATTCCTGTGATGGCAAAGCTGAATTTTCAGCATCATTACTCCAGTCTTTAGTGTCATATGATCCTTCAAAAATCATTTTAACATGCTGATTTTGTGCTCAAGAAAAATTGTATTATTATTATTTTTATTATTTATTATTATTATTTTATCAGTGCTGAAAACTGTTGTTTTGCTTAATATATATATATATATATATATATATATATATATATATATATATATATATATATATATTTTTTTTTTTTTTTTTTTGGAAACTGAGATTTTTTTTTATAGCATTTATTTGATATTATTTCTATTACTATTTCTATTTGTTACATTATAAATGTGTTTACTGTCCATTCTGGTCAATTTAATTAAATAATAAAAATTGTTTTTACAATATAAATGTCTTTACTTGCTCAATAAAAGTTCATTTCTTAAAAAAAAAAAAAAAAAAAAATTAAAGATTAAAAATCTTACTGACCCCACATTTTTGTTAGTGTAAATATATAAGAACCATTTGTAGGTTGGTTTCTCTGAAAGGCATAAATATCATGGTTCTGTTTGTTTGAGAACATTGTCTTAACCAATGGTGTGACTTTAGGGCGGGACTATCTTTTTGTGCAACCAATGACATAAGAGGATTATTAAGGAAACAATCTGTCTGGAATCAATTATTTTTCCAGTTTCTTCGGTTATATTATTGGCACAGAAACTAGACACTTCAGCTTTAAGTCTAAAACCATAAGGATTAGTCACTGATTGCGTTATACACTGGTCTCCAATGCCAACCACTTACAGTGACTGTGATTGGGTGACCTCTGAGAAAAGGACAGATGGTGGTGAGGGAGAGGGGTCTTAGTGATCACACTGTTCACCCAGGATCACAATATCAATGGTGGGCCATAGCCTCTTTCAGGATGATACGCCAGGCGTAGTTTGTCTTTGGGGATGTCTGATGTGTCTTTTGGAGGACACTCGCCACAAACACAGCTAATTAGAGGTAATAAAGACTCGCGCACATCAGGGAGAAAAACACACTTGTGAAAATGACCTCACGCTGGGTACAATATTGCAGTGCAAGTGAAAAAGCTGTCTCTGTCACACAAGGGCAGGGCAGAGAGGTGAAGTGGATGATCTGACCACAACCGTTCATTCACATATCCTTGCTGTAGCTGTAGTTTAATGCCAGTTGAATTGATTATATCCAACTTACAAACAGTCATACATCAGTCCTGTGCAGTATAAATACTTTAAAGTTTGTTTTTTAACTCACATAACTCATGTTATTCACAGCCAGGCTGACAGTCATGTCAAATAATTATTCTCATGGTGTCAGAGCTGATAGATTCAATTTTCCTCATTGTTAACTAACTCACTAAACTGAAACCTTACTTTTTTTCTTTCTTTCTTTCTTTTTTATACCTTGCAGTAATTAGATTGCTCCACTTTAAATTTAATTAATGATTCAGAAAATTAAACTGAAACTCTGAAAACTCAAGTAGAAATTCCAGAAACTGTGGCAGGACAAAGTATGTGAACCCATTGAAATTGGTTGTTATTGTTTTTTGCTTTAATTGATCAGAAAATAATATCTGATCTTCAACGAAGTCACAAGTACAGACAAACACAATGTGCAATGTACATTCTTTTATTTGCCAGCATATTCTACATATTTTGAACCCTTTACAACAGTGACTGTATGATTTTTGAGATCATCTTTTCACGCTAAGGATAATTAAGAGCCAGGGAGTGTAAACTTTTTGAACCTAATGATGATGATGTTTATTATCATATTTTTTAATATTTTGTTTGAATATACACTTTTCTTTCTTTCTTTTATTACTGCCCTTCAGAAGCTACAGAAGATACATACATGACAAAATAAATACAATTTACCCTGATCACCATTTTCAAAACATTTACATCCCCAGCTCTTGATGAATTTTTTCCTTTTGGGTATCATTGAATGTTTTCACCCTTTAATAGTTGTGTGCGAGTCCATTATCTTCCCTCACTGTGAAAAGAAGAATATCAAAATCATACAATATGTTGTAAATGGTTCAAATATGCAGAATATGATGGAAAACCAAAGAATGTGCAGGATCTGGAGGAAGTTATGGATCATCTAGGACAACAAGGTGTTCACTTACTTTTTCCCACAACACTGTGAATGTTTATTGGGATGTGTTCACTGAAAACATGAAAGATTATAATTGTTTGTGTGTTGTTATCTATAGTTTGTCTATACCTGAACCATCTTATTCCAATGCGTTCACGTCCTTTTTCATGCCACTG
The DNA here is from genome assembly GCA_036784905.1 of Acrossocheilus fasciatus. Lineage (NCBI taxonomy): Eukaryota > Metazoa > Chordata > Actinopteri > Cypriniformes > Cyprinidae > Acrossocheilus > Acrossocheilus fasciatus. The sequence goes on from CM071949.1 coordinate 21,923,677, forward strand.
TAAATGGATAGAAACATGTTTTTGTACCACAATGATGAAAACGTTTTTACGTTGTGATTTTTAGGTTTCTTTCTTGTTATGATACGTTATTCCACATACAAAGCCAAACATGTACGATATTGACATACTGGGGATAAAAAAAAAAAAAAAAACTTGTGTGAACTATTCATGCATTATTCATTGCATGGTTCATCATAAGGGATTGTCAATAGAGAGATAATCTCTAACTGAGGCTTAGTTCTGGGGAAATGAGGTCCATTTAATGAGATATGTAAAAGATAATTATGATTATGACCCTGAGATGCAGAATTCTCTGCATAATTGAAGATAAAATTGCAAGAGGAGACATTGTAGCCCAGAGGCAAGACAACAAAAGACCAATGAGGAGAAACGCTTATTAGATGGGTGGTTACAGAACGGTGACTCTGCATTTTTCAGGGATTAAACTCCCTAAAGTTCAGTTTTTGTCACACTTAATACTGGTGAATTATTTATGCACAACAATTATACTCATTGGCTAATAGGGGAATACTTGATCTGGACACATGTTGTGCACAGTTATATAGATGAATACAATAAAATGATAAAGTACCTGTCTAAAGATGAATTAAATATAAATTACCTTGGAAATGTAGGCTAATTTAACATTCTGAAATGCTACTTTTTACATCTTTTTTAGTTTGAGAGAATGTGCACTGTGAAGCATCACATGCAGATTGACTTGGATTCTAAAATGGTTTTAGTATTTTATTATTAAATTTATTATCTGGGTTTGAAGAAGTATAATTGCTCATGATGCAAGGCTGACAGGTTTCGACACAATTTTTGAAGGCTTTAAAATAGGAAAAGATAATGTCATAAACCTGGATATAGCAAATTGTCAAAAATGTCAAATTAGGCATGGATTTATTTCAAATTAACATATTTTAAATAAGCATTAGTAAATGAATCATTCTTAAAAAAAAAAAAAAAAAAGTTTATGATTTAAATTGGGCTGCAACCAAATAATTGAGTCAGTAAATTGAACCGAATCATTGTTTCATTGTTTAATGAACAAATCATTCAGTAAACTGGATTAACCAGATCATTGTAATTAACTGAAAAAGAAGCTATTGTCCGATTTGTTAACAGAGTCAGATCTTTCAAATGAATTGGTGGATCCAATTTGTTAACGAGTTAAGTCATTTGAGTCTGATCTTTTCAGTGAATCTGATTTCATACTTGTCCAGTGATACAGTATGTGTCACAGCCAGTTGTTGGAGTGCCCAGTTTAGCCACCAGAAGGCACTCTCTTTGTGTCATTGTTTGTGTGTTCTGGACTGCATTTCCCATATCCCTTTGCACTCATTATTGGTTCATTGCTGCCATCTATTTATCATTGACTCATTAGCCTCACCCTATATATACCTTGTTAATTTTGTCTTTAGTTGCGTCAGTATTATATTATGTTCCTGTCTTTGTTTCCTGTGGATTATGGTTTTTGGAAAATAAAACTGCAACTGGATCTTTTTGTTTGAGCATTCCGTAATAGAATACTGACGCCATTTACAGATCCAGCAGCTAGACTGAGCTATCGACTTGTGGACCATGGGCATTCAAATTCTTCCTCCTGCTTTGAAGAAGGAGCGGAAAGCTCGGCTTAGGATGTTGGTGGATCTTCAGCAACAGGGGATGCAAATGGGTGGACTGGCACAGACTTTTTGGACATTGGCGATAGGATTGGAACTTTGTAATTCTGAGCTCAACAAAATTTTTGAGTGCCTAGACAATCCCTTGCCTCCTTTTGAGATGGAGGGGTTTAAAACTCTTGACTTTTGGAGTTTCATCTATTATCTCTGTTACCGCAATTTTAGTAGCCTCATGTCGATCTGAGCCGATTGCAGTGCCCCCGGAGATACCAGAGTCTGCTCCAGCTGATAGTGAATCTTCAGAGTCTCTGTCTCGCAAGCGAAGGTCAAGGAGGAGGAGGGCAGCTATGACTACCCCGGTGGTTCTGAGTCAGGTGATCTTGGAGGACCTGACTCCAGTGGTTTCAGATGTTGCCACAGAGCTGCCCGATTTCATTGCTGCTGCCATAATCAAGGTCATCTTTGCCTTTCACCTCAGGGCTGTTCTGTGGGCATGGTCCGCTCCAGAGTCCGCTCGCCTGCCCTGTTATGGTCAAAGAGACTGTTGTTGAACTGTCTGCCTGCCCTGTTATGGTCAAAGAGACTGTTGTTGAACTGTCTGCCTGCCCTGTTATGGTCAGAGACCATAGCTGAGTTATCTGTCCGTCCTGTTGCAGCCGTTGAGGCTGTCATTTAAACTCTTTGTGCTCTTCTTTGCAGTCATGATGGTAGCTTTAGGAGGTCTATTGGTCGTGTTAGTCTCGTTGAGGTGGTTATCGGCCTCACCTTTGCTGCCTGCTCTGCCTGCCCTATCCTGGCATTCTGCTCTGCTGCTGTCTCTAATCCCTCTTCCATTACATGGACCTGGCCCGCCATCCCTCCCCCGATCCACCTCCATTCCATCTCCCTCCTGAACTTTCTTGACTTTATGGAGCGTCTGGAAGCCGCCCATTAGAGGGGGGGTAATGTCACAGCCATTTGTTGGAGTGCCCAGCGTAGCCACCAGAGGGCACTCTCTTTGTGTCACTGTTTGTGTGTTCTGGACTGCGTTTCCCATTTCCCTATGCACTCATTATTGGTTCATTACTGCCAGCTGTTTATCATTGACTCATTAGCCTCACCATATATATATACCTTGTTCATTTTGTCTTTAGTTGTGTCAGTATTCCATTCTGTTGCTGTCTTTTGTTTCCTGTTTTGGCTCCTGTGGATTATGTTTTTTGGACTCTGAAAATAAAACTGCAAATAGATCTTTTTGTGGGAGGATTCCGTGACAATGTTTATGACTTGTCCTTGGACCTCAAGATCCTTTCAGTTCCATGGATTCCTTTAATTAGTTCCCTTTCCTTTTAATCAAAGAATTTTTTCCACGTAAGATGAAAGTTGAGAAGGAGTCTCTTGTAAGCCCTTTTCCTGTTTCCGCCAGGGAGCTGAGCAGTACTGACAGAACTGACAGTGCATGTCTTGGACAACAATTACAACCTGACATGGACCAGCTTCTGGATATAAGGTTCAACCTTTTCTCCTGATGAGTGCCATCTGATGGAAGTCAAATGGGAGGATGAGGACAGTGCTTGCAGGCCATTTACGGTCACAGAACTTAAGACTGATGCTCCATGACAATGCCAATCCCTTTTGTTCCTCATTTGATGGACTGACTGAATAATTAATTTATGCAGTATATAGAGGTGTGACTATATTTCTCTGTTCCAAAAGTTATAGTGTGCTGTCTGTCAAGGAGACACATTAAAGGAATTGTTCAGCCAAAAATGAAAATTTGCAGAACATTTCTCACCCTCAGGTCATCCCAGATGTTTGTAGATGGTGCCGTCAGAATCAGAGTCCAAACAGCTGATTAAAAACTTCACAATAATCCACAAGTAATCAACATGACTCCAGTCAATCAGTTATTTGAAGTGAAAAGCAGTGTGCTTGCAAGAAACAAATCCATCATGCAGGCATTTTAACTTCAAGCCATCACTTCTGGCCAAAATATGAGTCCATAATCCATAATCCATTCCTCCAGTGAAACAGTCCATCCGTTGTTGTCCCCTCACATCAAAATACACCAACATATTTGTTTTGGACAGTGATCTGTGCATACTTCTCTCCTGATTCAGATTTTTTTTTTTTTTACTTGAGAAAGCAATATTAATGGTTTAAAACATCTTAATTATGAATTTGTTTATTGCAAACACACAGCTTTTTGCATCACACAATGATAGTTGATAGACTGGAGTTATCAGCTGTTTAAACTCTCATTCTGGCGGCACCCATTCACTACAGAGGATTTACTGGTGAGCAAGTAATGTCATGCAACAACAACTGCAAACGCTGTTCCCAAAATTTAGGCAACTTAAATATGCTAATTTAAAAAGGCAAATTAAACAAGAAAAATATTGATTATAAATTAACTTATGTTAATGAAAATACATATCTTTTTAAAATAATATTTTATATTTAATCAAATTTTCTGCATTTAATATATAAAATATTATTGAACATCACAATGCTTCCATAAATACTGTAAAATAATATTTGATTTTTTATTATATTTTAAAACAAATATTTTCCTTACATAGCTTAACACATCACTGTTATAGCATAGCAACATGGTAAGGTCAAGCTTTACTGGAATCATTTGTCAAGTCTTCTGTGCTATTTACGTGAGACATGCTTTTTATACAAGTCATGTAAACCAACTACGTAAAGTCCTGCAAACTGGTCAGTTTTTTTCAGATGCTGTCTGAGAAGGCAGCTGCCTGTTTAAGCAGCTCACTAGGTTTTGGAACACAGCTTTTTCTGTGAGCCCTAAAAGAGATGGACTCAGGATTCAGAGTGTAAAAAAGTTTACCTGTCTCATGATTTAATAATTCAGCACCTACTGCTCAGTATTTCCTCACTTGACTGAATGGGATTATAGTCCCAGTCATATCTGCCACTCTACCAAGTGTTTAAGCACCATGACGGCCTCATAAACATGTTCATTAAACCAGGTCAGAGGCAAATATAGTCATGAAGTTTAACGACTCTCATTTCTTCATTAATGGTGGCACGAGTTTGAAAAGGGGGGCCCTGGAAGCGGAAAAGCAATATTTTGCACTTGTGCATCCATTTCTGCTCTAATTAATTTAGCTTCTTAATTATGCTGGTTTGATTGTAATGTATTCAGTTGATTAATGATGCTAAAGGAAGGTTTCACTCTCATCTGGGGAGCAATTATCAGTGCACCCGAGCTCTAGTGCACCTGTCAAGCTCTGAACTCAACTCTCTTATAGTCGTCTTCTGTCAGATTACGTTCAGAAAGGGCCTAATGGTTCTGGCTCAAATGCACAAACAGTATTTTTAGGACTTATTAATGATGACCTATTATTTTGTGGCAAGATAGAGATGGGGTACAACTTGACTTACAACAAGTCTCTATTGATTGAATGAAACCTAATTAAAGCGTGGTGTGGACTATAGATATGTTTAAGTAATAACAATGTGCTTGATCCATTCAGTAACCAGCAGTGGATGTTATCCTCTCTGAGTCTTTGTTTGTGTGGTGCTTTTACGGTCAATTTGACACCAAGTAGGAAAAAAAAAAATCTAAGTAACCTGTAAGTAGCATAGTAATTTGTTATTAACAAATATCTCAATCTCTATTTACAGATGGTCATGTATATGTGTCTACGTGCTGAATTGAGGGTGCTTGTTTGTCTGGGCCGGTTTACAGAAATAGATGCTAAATGTGGCTGGGATGAAAGAGGCAAGAGGATGAAAGAGACTCATCACCACTTTCTTTTTGCCTTTTTTCAATATTTTTCTATTGTGTGATGACACACTAGCTCTTCAAATAGCAAACCTTTGAAAGCTAACACCCTTCAATCCACTGAACTACAATAAGTGACAGCAAGTAAAGACAGACAAACTCTGTTGGAATATGTTATTATGTGACAGTATACTTTGATGTTATTCCAAACCTGTATAAAAACAATCTTCACATCATTTTTTCCCCCAAACAACTACAATTCATTCCAAAAGGTCAAGCTCCTAAAAGGACGAAAAACTCTATATAACATTTTTAACAATAAAAATAATACTTTAATTCAGTAAAGATACATTAAGTTAATTAAATATGACAAAAACTTACATTGATACAAAAATGATATCTCAAATAAATTCTGTTCTTTTGAGGTTTCTATACATCAAAGAATCCTGAAAAAATATCACAAAAATATTAAGCAGCACAACTGTTTTCAACACAAGTTTCATGAGCATCAGTTTAGCTTTTTTGACTGTACTTTTTGTTCAAATAAATACAACCTTATTGAGCATAAGATACTTATTTCAAAAAGCTTACTGACCCCAAACTTTTGAGCAGTGGTTCATATGACTTCATTTGTATTTACGATAAATATATATAATGCTATATATAAATACAGTCTTGTCGTATGATAGCTTTCTGTCATTTATTTGCTAATAATTTTTATATTTCTGCGAATCTCAAATAAAATATGGCAACTGTGTCTTTGACATCATGATGTTTGGTTACGAGACACTTGAAAACCGAACAATTTGATGTTAGTGATGTCTACCCTGAACCATAGGTGCTATATTTAATATTTTCAGTGAGCAACAACATAAATTCAGTTTGTTCAATGTGAAAACAATGATTTTTGTTTGTGTTTAGAGCAAAAGAAAACAGATTTGGAATGACTTGAGGATGAATAAATAATGACAGAATTTTTAGTTGCACGACTCTTGCTCTAAAAATGACATTATATTAGTGTCGCAACAGTGTGGTTTAAGAAACTGTGTTACGTGCATCATGTGCATGTACGCGTGATGGGCAGTGTATAACTCTGCAGGCTCTCTCCTTCCGTGTGGCGTGCAGATGTAATCAGGGCGTCTCTCCGCAGGGGCGTGATGAGCTCATTAAGATGGATCAATCTGAGGAAGCAGCGCCTGCTGAACTGATAACGCCACATCCATGTCTGATACCTGTTCCTGCCATCCTGGCTCCCCATCGACCAGACATCAGGGCACACTGACATCCAGAGCTTTTCAGCATTACTGCTCCCCTGGAGGGATCGCAGGAGTCTTTCATCTGAGCACTGACGACGGTGGAGCAGCTCTTTGATCAGTGTTATTATTTAGACGATTCGTCATTTTGATGTGTGGTTTAGTATGTGCCTCTCACACAAGTTGGCAGGTTTCACTGTGAGTTTCCTCGGGGTAAATAGTCTGCTGGAGAAAACTGCAAAGTCCGATTAGAATATCCAATGGTAACAGTTCGATCCATATTTTTAAGTGTCAACTCCATGGTCTGGTTTCAAATTGTAAGTGACACGAACAATAGCAGATGTCAGACGCATGCAGAGACGCTACTAGCAAAGTGAAAATATGGAGTCGGTTTCAGAAGGAGGGAGAAAAAAAGAAATAACATGTTAGCAGATGTATTAATTCCTCCACAGCTGTGGCTATTTTTGGGCCATGGTTAAACGTTTCATCCTACATATTGTGACAGATCGATGGGAAAATAAATAAATAAATGGGATAGACATAGCCAACGAAACCTATCTGTGGGTATTGGTGTCTGTTGTGAGTTAATAGGATGTCAGTGAAGATTGATGGCCATTGCCGTAGGGGGAAAAGAGGCTTGGAGCTGTGTGCATTTATGAAAATGGGCCGAAAGGATGAGAGGTGTGCGTTATTCTCAAACGTCAGAGCGCTGGATTCTGATATGTTTAGACATTATCTGATGTGGTAGAATTGGAGCTTCATTTATTCATGCTAACTAAAGTCTGTTTGTATTTGTGCTATTTTTTAAGGAGGATGCTGGAGTTAAGGGGGTAGATACAGTACATTTTCAGTGTGTGTGTGTGTGTATAGGTATAGCCCAAAATGCAAAATAGGTCAAAGGTCAACATCCCAACAGTCAATAACCACCAGGAAACAAATTCAAATCGATAAGCAAAAGGAAAGAAATCAGTAACATAAGAGCCAAAACTAGAACAAGGCACAAATGAAATGCCCTCATGTCCTTTAAACCTGTGTGCTGTTATTATTTTTTTTCTGTGACACAATCTATAGGGTTTTTCCATTGGCTTTCCACTGGATTATTACAGAAAATAAGTTGTAACCAACAAAAGTTTTGTTCATCACAATAATCGTTACAAATGAAGTAAAAATCTAAATGAAGGTTATAATGACCTTTAAGCTTCCAACAATTTTCAGTCTTTGTTTAAAATACATTCGGTGAAACATTTCTGCAAAATGATGTTACGTTGCTTCTGTTTTACTGCCTCTAGTGTTTTAGTTCTGTGAAACTAGAAGTGGAAACTACTTAATTATATGCATAGGTAAGTTTTTGGAGTTTTGCAAAAATATAGGTAGAAGCACATTTTTCCAGTGAGCCAATGTTGCGACATTCAGTAAATAATGACTTGAATTTCATGCTGTTCCTCACACAAAGCTTCCTCATGTGGCTTCAGAAGACTTGAAATATAGCACGAGTCTACTTTTATGGTGTTTTATTGTGTGTTTTTGTCCTTTTAGGATGTTGACGGATCACCATGAACTGTCACTGCATGCAGAAAAATTCTTCAGCCACAGAAAATATAACAGCATACGGGTGGAAAGACGTGGGTGAGTAAGTAATGACAGAATATTAATTTTTGGACAAATTATTCCTTTAAGAAGCGAGTTAACGGTTCCATGTCGCATCTGAAAGAAGTTTAAGATCATAACAGACCACGCGTGATTCATAGTGCGGACTCAAATTTAACAGCATATGATAAATTTTACATTGACTTTGTGTCAGAAACAGGGGTGTTTGATTACTTGTAGTGATTCGAACAATCTCTATAGTGCTCTAAAGCACTATTACCTGAGACTGACTGGGCCGCAGAGTGTTGAATGTGACCCTTAGGTGAGTTGTAGCAGGAGTTTTTCTGCGTAAACCTGACATGTTATCTCCAGGGCTTCCACACCATCTCAGTTTTCTTAGATTAGCTTCTCTCCCAGGATCTGTCAACTATTGAGACCGGACCTAATTCTGCTCACACTGGGAGTGCAGTCTCCATCGCTCTTTTTCTATGTATTTTTCTTTCTCCTTGTCCTCTACTGCTTTTGCTTAAGAAAAACCCACGGAGACTCTCTGTCGTTCTGAATCTCGCATCCATCAGTCAGCCACTCGAGCGGAGTGTTGTGAGCGTGGGTATGGATGAGATGAGTACTGTGTGTGTGTGTTGTTGATACCTCAGACTGTGGTCCCTGGGCAGTCTCTCACACACATCAGAAAAGGAGCCATCTGCTCTCTTCTGAGGATTTGCTTCAGGTCAAGCTCAAACCGAATGAAGGAGATGCTTCTGGAAAGCACAATGAACCTGGTTTCATTTCACGATAAAACAAACAGCTCTTGTCGGCGTGTGTGTTTCGATAGTTGCCTGCTATATCAAAGCTCTAGAGAGGAGCGTTTTTACAGATGGGACGTTGTTAGGCACCTCTCAAGACACAGATGCTTGTGTTTCATATATCTAAACTGGCTTTCACTCATTTAGTCAGTCAGTCCATCAGTCACATGTCTGACGTGAACTCCCATCCCAATCTCCCCTCATCCCTCAGCCTGACAGCCATGACAGCCAATCCCATTCTTGATTGGGCTGACACTCAAAAGGAAACAGACGAATGGAGACCATCACCCTTTCTGGCGCTGAGACACGCTATCTGTAAATCACGGTACCCATTCCACCTTCAAACCTGCTGGACAGACAGAGAGACACACTCCCGCAACAAAAAGTCAAAGCAACATCAAACAAAAGATTTACAGTCTTGCACAACTGGTTCCCCCGTCCCGGTGAAGACTATGTGCACTTAAAGCTTCAAGTGTGTGGTGATTTATTTAGGATGTTCACAAGAACAATCCATAGAAGTTATGTAAGAAGAAACATAGTTACTTATGAGAACTTGCTACTCTTTGAAACTAAAAACTATAACTCAATAAATAAACAAATAAACATTTGTATTGTATACATTTGTATATATATATATATATATATATATATATATGTGTGTGTGTGTGTGTGTGTGTGTGTGTGTGTGTGTGTGTGTGTGTGTGTGTGTGTGTGTGTGTGTATTATGATATATGTGACCCTACACCACAAAACCAGTCTTAAGTCGCTGGGGTATATTTGTAGCAATAGCCAAAAATACATCGTTTGGGTCAAAATGATCCATTTTTATTTTATGCCAAAAATCATTAGGACATTAAGTAAAGATCATGTTCCATGAAGATATTTTGTAAATTTCCTACTGTAAATATATCAAAACTTAATTTTTGATTAGTAATATGCATTGCTGATAACTTCATTTTGACAACTTTAAAAGCGATTTTCTCAATATTTAGATTTTTTTGCACCCTCAGATTCCAGATTTTCAAATAGTTTTATCACAGCCTAATATTGTCCTATCATAACAAACCATACATAAATGGAAAGATTATTTATTCAGATGCTTTCAGGTGATGTATAAATCTCAATTTTGAAAAATTGACACTTATGACTGGTTTTGTGGTCCAGGGTCACATAGCAATAACTATAACTAAAACTGAAACTAAAATGAAATTTTATATTTTATATATATACTTTACAGAATATTTCAGATAGTTGCCAAAAAACATTTTTTATTTTAATTTATTTTAACTTGATGTACTTTAATAATTAAACTAAATAAAAAAAATAAAATTATATATATATATATATATATATATATATATATATAGACGTGTGTCTGTGTTTAAAAAAAGGAATAAAAATGACAAAAACACATTTTTGCTAAAATAAAAATAAAACAGAAAATATAATAACTAGTAGTATCTCAATGATACAAAATAACACTGATATCATTAATTAACTAATTGTATTGAATTGAGTAAATAGAATTTAAATGTATTTAATTGATTCAGTTTATATATTTGTAACATTTGTATTTCTTTATAATTAAATGAATTTATACATTTATTAATCAATGTATATATCTGAACTATAATATAATATTTATTATTATAATTTTATAATGTTTATTTATAAATATATATTACATAAATTGTATATATATAAATAGAATTAGAATATAATTGAACTAAAAGTATAACATATGTCAGATACCATGATAAGGACCACAATATGAAGAAATTACTATATATTAAAAAAAAAAAGCTCAACTAACTGTTTTATAACCCCAATACTGACCTGGAAAGCAGACTCTTGTAGCTTGGATATCAAAAGTTTGGAAACTCTACGACGTTCTGCATTTGGGATTTTGATGTATGTGATTCTGGGCTGAAAATAGAAAATTGTTCAGTGTTGTGCCCAGAAGCCCCCCAAACTGGTCAGCGTCCAGCGCGGTCAACATGGCTGCGTGCAAAGATACCAGATGTCACCTTGCTGCCTCTGCTGTTAGCTGGAGAGTCCGCAGATAGCGCAACGCAAAGTCAACTCTTTCTGTGTATTTGTTTGATGGCGTGACAATGGTTTTGGCTGCTTGAATCAAAAGGTAAAAAAACAAATGAAGGTTAAACGATCTGTATTAAAACAAAGAGACCTTTGATCTGGATTATGCTACTAGCTTCTGTCTCTCAGCCTCTTATGCATCTCTGTGGCATTTTAAATTGGATTTAAATTGCATTTGCTTATGATCATTTGTTGTTCTTTTGATGTTAATGAACAACAGTCTGTTTTAGCCAGTGATACAAAATTGATTGAAAGAGTAAAGTGCAAATCAATTTTTAAATCAGCCTCAGAATCAGGCCAGAGTGGTGTCATAACACAGATTGTTAATGATGCACATCATCTGGAGCCCAGTAGTGAGTCAACAGCCGTAATTATGATCCCACTGTGAGCTTTGCTGTTGACTCTGAAAAGTGTTGAGATTTACTGTGATATTCCCTAGATGATGAGAGAAACTCTAATTAAACACAGCAACTGAGGGGATTAAAGGACCTCGACGGGTTTACTACCTGTGGCACAGTGACTGAATATCAACAGAACTAACGACAGGCTCAGCGTGAACACTGTGTTGGCTTTAGTACTTCATTCATGACCTGTACAAAGGGGAGTTTGCCCCACATCAGTTATATAAAAGATGACGTCATCCCTATAAAAAACGCATCAAAGTATGGCTGATGGCATATTCATATTCAAGCGTGATAATTGTGTTTCAGTCTGAATCTAGCCATTGTTTGGGTCTTTCGAGAAATCAGTTTACAAGCAGCATGTGACCTTTAACCTCACATGTGTGAGCATCGCAGACCTGGTACAAATGTGAAGATAGATTATCCCTGGATTAATCCCTGATTAAATCATCAGGTCCAGCTGATACCTGTCGCTTGCCAGGTCAGTGGATTTCTAGGATGGGCTGGGACGATATTTCTCCATGGCAACACTGCTGCAGCTTTCTCCCTCCAGAACAGATTTTGAGAGGACATTACTCACATTTAAAAGCTACAGATATAGCTATAGGCTACATATACAGTGTGCTCCAAATGTCTGAGACCACTAGTAAAAATAAAATAGGTCTATTATGTATTTTTGAACATATGTCATTGCAAATTAAGGGTAAACACTGAAGGCAAAGCCATTGTTTTTTTTTTTTTCTTCATGCACTGGTCAATTTTGAAATTTTGGGTTATTTTGCTTGCATTACATGTCTTCTTTCAGACTAGTGGAAAGAAAACATCCAAAATACACATCTACTTTATTACAGTTTATATATTTTATCATATATTTTCTCAAAATTATAATGTTTTCGCCACTTCAAAAGCATCATCTATATTCTAAAAACGTTTTTTTTTTTTTATAGAGGTTTTTTTTAAAATCATTTGTCAAGACATTTTATTCGTAAATATAATGCTTTTTTTTTTTTTTTTTTTTTTTTTTTTGACCATTGACAGTATTTTTTGATTTATTAACTGGGGAAGTGTGGGGATATCTATTTTTTTTTTTTTTTTAAAAATGATTAAAAAACCAAATATTTACCCAATTCACCAGTGGTGTCTTGCCTTAAATGATCACTATAACAATTTGAGAGAATAGATGAATTGAAAAATTAAAATGAATTTCAGAATGTCTTTGGTTTGGTTTGTCTCTTTTGCTTTAATGGCAGCACTCAAACTGCATGAACTTCACTGTAAAACCTGATGTGATCCGGTATGATTTGAGAATGATCCAACAAGCAATCTTGTCAGCATCATGAATTTGCTTGGTTTGATTATTGACCTAATACATTGAAAAAAAAAAAAAAAAATCAGTGTCTTATAGATATTTGGATCCCACTGTGTATATAGAAGTACAAAAAATTATTAATTTTAGTTTTGGTTCTGAATATCCAACATAACATCTATATATAACATCTGCTTTGACTGAAATAACGAGTCAGCTTTGTCAAAGCACACAATTTGCATTGTGTAACTCTGTTATATTTGTTAGTTCACTTTGTCCATGTGTGACACAGTGAGAGTTGCAGTGATGAGAGGTGATGGGTACCTGAGTGCGGGCCTGTCATCCTGAGCTATGTGTGATTCAAATAAAAGTATATCCTTAGTGTCTCCTAATCATCAGGGACAAAAGGAAACTCCTTTTGACAAATATGCCCTGTCACATCTTTCCCCCTAACAGAAGTGCAGCCTCCATTCAGGAGTTTGACGTAGAGGCTGGTAATACTGTGGAGTGCCCTCTGGATAAAAAACATATTAGTGATGCTTGCAAGGTACTTCACTTACAATGCTTTAGGGATATTTTTCTGATGTATGTCCATGAACTCATTTAAAAAGGAATTGATGAATTCATTTAAAATGATAATAAAGCTCATTTAGAAACCTGTGAATTCACAGCTGCCAAAAGGAAGCCTGTAGGAAGGTTTCAATGAAATAAAATGCCCTGGAGGTTGCAATGACAAGTTAAGAAATGACAAGTGGCATATGGCAAATCTTCAGGGATCCCTGTGAACCCTGAGGTCAGGCTCCGCCCACAAATGGTGTTGTTATGCATGAGAATTTGAATCAGGTGTTTGTAATTTAGCCCTCTCTTGGATACTTTAACGTATCCTACTTTAATCTATCTATCTAGATAGATAGAAAATTCTAACCATAAACATGCTTAATATCTGCGCCGATAATCGGCCAGGCTGATAATCGGTCAACCCCTAATTTAATGCATCCTTATTGAAAAAACTTTAATTTCTTAACCCCAGACAAGTTGAAAGGGTTGGTTCAGAGGCCACGCATTACTGGTTTTCTTGTATTTTGTCTTTTTTTGTAGAGATCATGACTCTGTTGTTTTGGTCTGGAAGGTATGAAAAGCCATTTCCAAGAGCAAAGCATGTACTGCTGCATCATGGATGAGTGAATTCGTTTTTATTTTGATCAGGGACTCCCTCAAGCTGAAATGGCTCCATGTCTGTCAGTGACAGGCCACTTCCAAATGTCCAAACTGGAGAATCTGGCCTCAACTTAATCATTATAGCCTCTATATAGTGACTCTTGATCAAGTGGTCAATTTTGAGATTTTTTCTTGTGTGAAACTAGTCAAGATTACATGAAAACACTTTTTCTATAATGAGATCAACGGAAAACAAGACAAAAAATAATGCATGTCCTTTCCAGGGCTTCTCTGGAATGGAGCTCCATTCAAATGTGGCTTTGTGCAGAATAGAATCGCTCTAGACATGCAAATTTAATCATAATATAATATAACATGGCTCATAACACTGTAAGGAGGCCCCTGCATGGTGTCGGGGGTTGCAGGGGTGTCTCATATGCCAGTAGTAACGACCTGTGTTAACCAAACTCACTTTCAACAAGATCATCACCCATCTATGAACAATTGAAACCTCCATATGAACCTGTAATACTAACGCGTGCAAGAATCCATGAGCATTCAGTGCCATTTGTCTTCATATCATGCGGTCTGAAAGGATCATACGAGCGATCATGAGGCCACGGAGGGGAGAGGTGATGCCTTTGCTTATAGGAGCGGATGAGTGATGTGTGAAATGGATTTTTGTGCTCTGCTGTGCTCCTTTCACACTCTAGGCTATCATAAGCTCTGCTAATTCAGCTGCATTGCCTCAACCCACGTTAATTATAGACTCATTGACAACAGCTCTTACTTCGGTGCAATCTACCCACCGCGCCGGCTTATTGAGGGTCGACTGAAATGAGATGGAGTTTTATGAAAGCCCCCAGAAACTGCAGCAATGGCCTAAAGCAATGCTGATGATAATTAGATCCTGTGGCAGAGCTGGAAAATGAAGTTAACGCTTTCCTTGAACCCTGTAGTCATGAGACATGCCAAGGAATGTCGACTTTCTCTTGTCAAAGCATCATAATATAAATGTCTGCTACATGGCAGAGCAGCTTGAGTCACCATGTGGAATATTATGACAAGTGACAGGCCTTATAAATGCTGTTTTATGTCACGAGTGGCATGAACATTTAAACAAAGGTGAACTAAGGAGTCTTACTTATGGTAGAAAAGAGTACATTATTTCTGGCATCCATTTTCACAGGTTTTAGAGTTAATATTAGAATTTTAAAAATTTTTCTTGAAAGGTGTGTTTTATACAAACAACATCGGAAACATGCTATGATGGATTGAACTTTAGTTACTTTATAGCTGGGCTCTGTCATTTTTGTCCTCCATGAAACGTTTTAAAAATAAAGAAATAAATTGTACTCTTTGAAAAGTATTAGGATCATGTACACTCCCATGAGATCACATAACCCGCTAAATATTGTTCATTTTGTCTCTGTAGGGCCCCTGTTATTAGATACTTTCGCTTGTGGATGAAAAAAATTAATAATGGCTGACTGTGAAAAATAACTTTAATAACTATATATATATACCGTTCAAAAGTTTGGGGTTGATAAGATTCTTTAATGTTTTTTCTCTTATGCTCATCGAGGCTGCATTTATTTGATCAAACATACAGTAAAAACAGTAATGTTGTGAAATATTATTACAATGTAAAACAACTCTTCTTTATTTTAATAATTTTTACAGTATTGTTTATTTTCACCAGTTTCACACAATCCTTATTCTAAATCATTCTAATGCTGGTTTGCTTCTAAAGAAACATTTATTATTTTCAGTTGAAAACATTTTGTTGCTTTAAAAGTGATATTTTTCAGGATCCTTTAATGAAGTTCAAAAGAACAGCATTTATTTTAAAAATATTTTTTTCTTTACTGTCAGGTTTGATCAACTTAATGCATCCTTGCTGTATAAAACTAATTTCTTTGAAAGAAATCTTACTGTCCACAAACTTTTGAACCATATGGTTGATAAACAAAACACTTTATGTAAAGTTGCAAGAAATAAATGGGCATTTTTGAGATATAAAGTCAAACTGTGAGATATGAAATCACAATTATCAGTGAAATATAAGGCTACATTCTGGTGTATAAAATGAGCAAATATGAGGAATTAAGAGGAAAAAAGTTAAAATTGTTAGAAATAGCGATAAAAGTTGCAATTATGAGTTATACTGTGTAGTCACAAAGACATTTTTTTTTAAATCTGAGGCAGAAAAACGGGCTTCCAATTCTTAACTCCATTCTTAACTTTTTGAAAATAAACTCAAGTATATGCTTTGGTGTAGTAGAGAAGTAAGCAAGCCATTTCACTCAGTCACAACAGTCTATCAGAAAGCAGAACGTAAGCTGCATGTTTTCTTTGGGTGTGAGAATTACATCAAAATGGCGAGAGTGTGAGTGAAATCTATAGCACTCTGATGCAATATAAAGCATCAGTCATTTCATGTCGGCCTTTGGGATCAAAGTAAAGGTGTCCAATATTTGAGAGGCAATGTATTACACTTATCTTTTGGCATATTGATTCTTAGCTGGAAAGCCAAACTCATGTTTCCTGAGGTGTGCTTTGCTTCAGTCACATTTGTCTTCATCCATGTCAGGGGCTGACCAAATGAGAACACAGAAAGCAAACACATCTGCCAGATTTCTTTTCTTGCTAAAGGAATTTGCCTCAGTTTTCAAGTCTTGTGACTCTGAGGATATTTTTAAAGATCAAAAATGCACTCGAAGGAATAAACAGAATTACAGACACATTATGGAGCCGTAAAGGCCTCAAAATCACTTGGGCAAGTTAACAGGAGATGAAGTTTTGTTGTTTATTAAGTTCCTTAATCTTGCTTTGGTGGGCAATAGTGAATGTCCACAGAGAAGTTCCAGTCTGCTGTTTTAAAGTCTTTTCTTCCAAGGGTGAGTTGATCCAACAGCTCTGTGATTAAAGTCCTTGATGTGTCCGTCATGGTTGATGAGCAGCCTCTGGCTTATGAAGGACCATCCAGTGAGGTCTCTCTTTAATTAACTCAATGACCAAGACCAGAGGAGCAAAAATCCTCATCAGAATCCTCAATAAAATAACGAAGGAGTGACAAAACAGCTGCATAGATAATTATGTTTTGACAATCTGCCCACATAAGGGTTATAGGCACAGAAGGGTCCTTCTGTAGTAAAGATATTTGGTCATAATTTGGAGATGTTTTGTCTTTCCTTCCAAAATGTGAAAACAGCAGTTAAGTGTCCCTTTGTGATTGTTCTCTTTTTTTGCTAATAGCTTGATGTCTGAGGATGCTTCACTTTCTTCCTGGATTTAAGGTTGAGCTTGTCTAACCCTAGTGACGTGCTTTGTCTAGTGGTAAACTTTGAAGATTTATAACTTTAAAACAGAGCTTTCGTCTTTTTCTCAGCTCGAAATATTTCATGCGTCTGCAACATTCTGTAGCATGCTACCATACATCAACACCACCATATTAGAATCAACATAAAATCAAAAGTGGCATTATTGTGAATATTTAGCATTATTCCAAAGAATTTCTTTTTTCGTAATCCTTCATTTCTGCCTCTGAAATTACTTTTTTTTGTGCTGACATCACCAAGTCCTCTTATTTTTTTAACCACTCTCCTCCAACCACCTGTTATATAAAGCATAACAGTTAATCAGTAGCACAATTGCAAGTATGACATTGCTTTTAATACATGAGTTCAGTAAACAACAACTACTGAGTAACTCACATGTATAATATGGCAAGTTACTTGTCTCATTTTGGTAAAATTATTATGCCAAACTAATTCAAAACAAAGTCAACTGTCTTCAAGTAATGTTTCTGAATGAATGAGCATCTTTTAACAAATCGGTTGAGTGAATGATTCAATGACTCCCTCATGTTACTGAATGAATCAGTCGTAAAGCTAGTCACTTGTCGCCACTTACTGGTGAAACTATGCAACCTTCAGTAAGAGGCACTGATAAATCATAAAAACACGGAAAAACAGTGAGAAGTAGTTCAATACAAGTGTTGTTTATTGGTAACTAATACAATTAATAATAATTTTTGTTAGATAAAAAATTACAAATTAAAATGTTAGAAATATTGAAATTAGCAATGTTTCCTTGGCAGCCAACTGAAATAAATAAGTTGAAGTTCTTAAATGACTAAAAACTGAAATTACATTTAACCTAATAGAACTGTTTGAAATGATAAAAATAACAAAAGCACATAACAAGTGACTAAAACTTAAATTAAAACGGAAAATTTCAGAATATTAATAAATACTACAATTCTGTAGTTCATAAATAATGCTAAAACCCTATGTGGGACCACATACAGAATTTGAGCTAAAAGACAGACTCTGCTTATTTCAAATCCCAGAGTATTATGATTATCAGCATAAAATACACTCCATTGTCAGCCGGTGGTTTAGGTCTGCAATTGTGATATCGAACCTGCACAATGTGACTTTGATATGACGCTTAAACTTTTATCTCCTTGGCTTTTTTGGATGAGCTTTTCTATAAAGTTCAATCTCACCTATGTGTGAGAGCAGGGGATGAGACAGAGAGAAAGGAGTAGTCTGTGCT
This sequence comes from Acrossocheilus fasciatus, assembly GCA_036784905.1. Taxonomy (NCBI): domain Eukaryota; kingdom Metazoa; phylum Chordata; class Actinopteri; order Cypriniformes; family Cyprinidae; genus Acrossocheilus; species Acrossocheilus fasciatus. The sequence goes on from CM071949.1 coordinate 21,942,209, forward strand.
TTATCCCTCTCTCATCACTGAGTATCTTTTCTTCAGTGCAGTACTTCACTTTTGTGGTGTTAAGACTGGCTTCTTGGTCTAATCCATTCTGGACATGCACACTCTGTCTGTCTGACTGTTTCTTATGCCAGACATACAATATGTTTTGGCTGTCTGGACCTCTGCCCAATCAGTTTTCTGTAGCTAGATTTTTCATTTTCAACATTTTGGTGAAAGGACATTTGGCGGCTCAAAAATGAGATCGGCTAAAATCTATGGATCAGAATAGCATTCCTTGTTGTCGTTCTGTCCTGATGGTGACCCTGTCTGTGAATATATATAATAGCAAGGCTGGTCATCTAGTGGCCCGTGGGGCAAATCCGGCCTGTGAATGATTTTTTTTTTACAGCTCTCCGATTGATGAAATCGACATCTGATGAGATAAATGTACACTGTGGCCTTCAGTTAACATTCTAAACTGGTTTTGCTTTAAGACCCAGATTTTATATTGGACATCAATATGCGACTCAGTGCTGCACCAAATATGTATACCATAAGTAAACAACGTCCACAAAGTGCAAATGAATACAAAATGCTAAGAAGTGATAATTACTCAGGAAAATGTATGGTCCTCTTCAAATTTTTATTTGTATTTTCAGCCTGGCTTGAAAGAAAGCATTTGAGGAGCTCTGGCTTAGACTGCCGTGGCTCTGTCCCAAATTGCAACCTCAGCCCACTTCCAAGTCTACATTTTGCCATATGGACTATTGGGTAATTTTGCACCTCACGAGTGCAGGCTCTGCAAAAGTAGGCACTCTTGAGCCCCCATCTGAAACCTAAAGTGATAAATGAGGCACCTTAAGGTCTCATGGACTTCACGGATGTGTGCAAACGAAGGCCAGAGACTGCAGGCCCACATCAACTTCGCCATTTGGGACAGAGCCTGTATAATATGCCCACTTAAAGGGGTAGTCCACCAGAAAATGATAATTCTGTCATCATTTACTCACCATTATGTTTTTCCAAACCTTTTTTCTGTGGAATACAAAAGAAGATATTTTGAAGAATGTTGGTATCAGTTTTGGTTCCCATTCACCTTCACTGTGTGGACAAAAAGTACAATGGGAAATCATCATTCTTCAAGAATTTTCTTTTGTGTTCATCAGGAAAATGAAATGCATATATGTTTAGAACAACATGACTATACCTTTACTGGAGCTCCACCACAAGAGGGTACTGTCAGGATGGAAATTTCACTTCTACAATACTGATTAGATATTACTAATGCTTATCAATAAACTACTGATCAAATATTATAAGAATGATATATAAGCTGCATCACTGAAACAAGCTCTAACCAAACTTTATTGTGCTGTCTCATTCCTCCATATATTTAGCGTGCATCCCCAACCTGTGGAAGTTGCCTCATTACGCTGTAATGTTACTTTAATTGGTCTTTTAATTTGGTTCTGTGGCATAGCCAGCAGACGTGGCCGGCTTGGGGCAGTGCAGCCCTCTCGCAGTTTCTCAGGTGGCAGTGTTTATTGCGCCCACCTATTTGCTTTCAATCTGTCAGCAGCAGGGCAGAGCGCAAAAGAGAGGAGCGGCATTTGGCAAGCCATCTTTCACATGACACCCAAACAGTGTGTCCCATCTGCCAGACAGGCGTCCAGGCCGGGACCAGCATTTGGCAGAGTCTTATCTGAGACGTAGTTTCCCCCCCTTCTTCCCATCTCTCTTTCTTTACCCTTTGAGGAATGATTTTATTTTCCCTTTTTTGGGAGACTTGGGAGAGATGAGGTCATGTGCTTGTTGCATGGCTGAATGAACCTCGGGGTTTTATCTATTTTCAGCTTCGCTGAACTCCCAGGGTTTGCTTTACTTTCTAGAGAAGGACACTGCTTTCTTTTTAAACAGTGTGAGTGGTTTTAAATGGTATAGTTCAGTGGTTCAGATTTATCTTTTCATTTGGGGAAGGAAAAAAAGAGCAAACACAAAATTAACCCGAAGCGACAAGAGGACTGTAAAATAAACTTCAAGGTTTAATCTAACCACGAGGGCTGAAAGGGCTGTATGTGCTGAAATCATTTTCGCCTGTCACAACGCAAAACACAGCCATGCCCGGGCCCCTGCAGGCTTGTGGATGGAAACGTCCTAATTGGAGGGTGATTATCAGGTTGTCACCTGTCCTTATTAGAGGTGCGAGAGGCCTGCCTACCAACCACAGCTTTCCTGACTCACCCGCAGTCAGTGGGCCTCTCTGCCTGGAGCAGGATTATTTTCAACTGTCTGCACCTCAGGCTGCGTTTCACATCTTTCCTTTGAACAACCTCATTTGTGATGTGATGAGGCATTTTTCTAGGGCTAGCTTGCGCTTTTAGGCATATGTGCTCAAGAGCACCCAAAAAGTGTGAATTTACTCTCTATGGCATCTGTATGTTGTGTAATGTTTTACACAATTGTGTAATGTTTGTCAAACCCATGGATCCATCTTTAAATTGTGAATTTTTTACTTTTCATTTAATGTGTAATATAACTGTTTGTGCATGTAATTATCTATACAGACACACACACACACACACACACACACACACACACACACACACACACACACACACACAAAGAATTAATTTCTCCAACAGAAAACACTTGCCTCAAATGCAGTACGGCTGTGGACTTCCTGCTGAAGATGTTTGTTTTATGTGCTTTAAACTTCCAAACAGATAACAATTACTTTCTGAAATTGATTTGCATATTTAATAATAGACATTTCTACAATTGTTATATTTTTCCAGTCATGCAGCTCTTGTTTTATGCATTTCCTCCTTGCCTAACATCCACCTTTAAACTCTCCAGGGTTTTTTCTCTCTCTTCTCAGTCTCACTCTGGTCTGCCCATCTCCTCCTTCATTTCCATTTCCTTTAAATAGGACTTTCTCTTTGGCCTTTTCTTCTTTTTTATAATCAGATGCTTTCTTTATCCCTCTTTTTATGACCTTTTAGAGGGAGAAACTGAACATCTCAACCAGGACAGAAGAGAGGTCCACCAGACCAATCACATGACTGTGCCACTTTTTTTTTTATCTGAATGCCTCTCATTAGACTTTTCAGTCTCATAAATAAAGCAGATATGTGTGTGGTAATATTCAGCGTAGGTATTTGAGTGAATTAAATTGAAAGAGTACTATCCTAACACTGTCATTTACTTTTTTGGTGTCTAGTAAATACAAAATGAGGCAATAAAGTGACACTGTGCACAAAGTTAAATGCCTTGTGGTTAAAATAACCTAAAACTCCTGGTAAAGATTTGCACATGTCCATCCATTACAGTCTGTTCCCTGTTCACTGATCTGATCCGAAGGGACTCTAGGCAAAACAATCCTGAGCTACTCATAAAATATGGATGTTTGATGTCTAGTACCATGTGAAAGCCACTAAATCAAATCATCATCCTCTCTAATAAATGAAAGAGACATAAGAAACATAGGGAAGACTTTATTCAAAATAGTCCAAATTGATAGTAATGTCTCTGATATAACAGGCATGAGCTTTATTATAGATTGCATATCATGACCTTGGAAGCTGTGCCACATTTGATTTTTTATTGATATATTCTGCATCTATGCAATGGCCAAAATGAGCTCTGTCTCATGCATATCTGTAAAAATGGCAAATTTTGCACCTGCGGCTGTTCTGTGGGCCAGTCGGACATGAAAAACAGGATATGCAGTTTGGGTTATGCTGTGATCTACTTATCAGTGCACTTCTTCCTAAGCTCTTTAATTCAGTTTGCCATCAGGTTCCCTGTGGACTTCTCATCTGTTTTAATGACACATCATAAAATGTCCAAGGAACAAAGTTGGGCGAATTAGGGGATGTGTTTTTGGACTGTCCCCCCCTTGGGCTCCCATCTGGTGAAGCTCCGGAGTGAGTTGTTCAAATGTGGTAGAGCAGAATTAACTGAGAGTCTTTAGACGGATAGGGGGAATCGTGGGGGGTCGGACAGCTCACGGCGCCGTGGAGCTTTTGCCACTCGTGTTCTGAATACAGAGTGCCACTTGACTTGATGATGATATTAAATGACAGACATGGCATATGAGTGATGGAGACAGACACAATGAGTGGGTATGAATGAGTTTCTTGGGGAAAATTATGCTTTATGGGTTGTTGATGAATTTGAATTCCCTATTTAAATCATTGTGCTAGATGGCTGCTCATATGGTTCAATTACACGTTAAAGGGATAGTTATCTCAAAGATGATCATTTACTCAGCTTCATGTTGTTCTATAGTAAATAAGGACAAACATCGCCAACTCCCAAATGGCAAAAAGTGCAATTAATGTATCAAAACGATTCATACTGTATGCAACATTCATGGAAAAGGTCACCTTAAGGATTATGATCAAATTTCTCCTTTTGTGTTCCACAGATGAAAGTCACGTTTGGAACAACATGAGGGTGAGTAAATTATGACACAATTTAATTTTGGGTGAACGACACCTTTAAATGTCAGGTCAGCAAAAGTAGCAAAAAAAGTAGGTAACACTAGTTTAGGGACCAGTTCTCACTATTAACTGGTTGCTTATTAGCATGCATATTACTAGAATATTGGCTGTTTATTTGTACTTATAAAGCACATATTATGCTTTATTTTGCACGACTAGGTCCCTTAATTCTACCCCATTCCTAAACTTAACAACTACTAATGATTAATAAGCAGCAAATTAGGTGTTTATTGAAGCAAAAGTTAAAAGTTGTAGATTATGGTTAGTTAATAGTGAAAATGTATATATTTTTATTTTATTTTTTAAAAATTAATTATTATAGTGAGATTTTTTTTTAAATAATTTTTATTTAGCAAATACACATTAAATTGATCAAAAGCGACAGTGAAGACATCTGTCAAATCCTTTAAAGAATCCTGAAAAAAGTACAACAGTTTCCACAAATAATATTGTATGATGCAGCATAACTGTTTTCAACATTGAAAATAATAAGAATGTTTCTTGAGCACCAAATCAAAATGACTTCTGGAGGATCATATGGCACTGAAGAATGGAGTAATGATGCTGAAAATCAACTTTGCCATCACAGGATTAAATTACGTTTTAAACTAAATAGTAAACAGTATTTTAAAGTGTTATAATCTTTCACAATATTACTGTTTTTACTGTGTTTTTGATCCAATGAATGCAGCTTAGGTGAGCATGAGAGACGTGAATATTATGAAGCAGTCTATTAAATAAATTAAGTAAGTAGTCTATTAATATGTAGTATATTATGAAGTATATCATTTTAATGTCCATGCTCTTTTATTTTTCACAAAAAAGCACATGTTCCAGTTGCGTATTCTGTTCAGAACATCAAGCACTGTGACACGTGATGCAGTTGAACTTGTCACCGAATGACAAGGCTGTTCAGAGATTCATTGATTTCTCATGTCCCACATATGACAGGCCCTCTTTTCTCTCATTGGTGCACTGGGCACTTGGCTGATGTCACACTCATTGATCTGTGCAGTCTCAATCACATCACTGACAGAGACAGCAGGTCTATTTTTTGCCTGTGCTTTAGGGACTTATACTGTCGGCATACGCTGGCACTTCATACGTCAAAACCGCCTGGATGATCTCAGCTCAGTGGACAAAACCTTCTGAGATGACCAGTCTTATGCATCTGCCTTACAATAGAATCTCTTTTGAATTGATATTTCACCCAAAAATGAAAATTCTTGGGTCATTTATACCCTCATGTCAGCGAATGTCTTTCATAAAACAACAAAAAGAAGTTGTTTAGTAGTTAGTCTGAGCTGCAATGGAAATAAAAGTGGACCAGGTGCTATTTAGCTTCAAAAAGCACCATAAAAGTTGAATAAATGTATGTGACTTTTACATTGTATTTCAAGCTCTAAAGAAACTTTCATTGTAAGGAAAAGAGAAGCTTGGACAATAAAAATAAATAACTCCTTTTGTGTTCCATAGAGGATGGAAAGTCACGGTCTTTTAAGGACGTGTGTGTAAATCATTTGTGAGTGAAGCATTTCTTTAAGATCAATTCGCCTCAGAGGGGCATTCGTTCACAGAGTTACATCTACACTGTGGCATCAGTTTCTTTAATCTCTTTCACTGCAGTCTCCTTCAGGTTAGGCTAGAGGTTAGCAGTCTAGTGGACTCTTAGTCCTTGTCCGTCTCTGTCATTCACAGTGCTTCCACCGTCTTGTTCCCTGTCCTCTCGTGTCAAATTCGAAAATTGATTGCCGTCTGATGTTTTCACATTTAATTAGTTCCTGTGTGACACAACCATGTCCACCACCTATTGCCCTCTGCACGACGATGGTATGGGCAAAGGAGAGACGCAGAGCTGCCGCAGGATGGGCTCCTCAAATTCTTCATAAATATTATAATAGTCCCCTGCATCTACAGTCTGCTCTCTGTCTGTCAGATGACACACTCATTATAGCCTATTTAGACAGTCTGTGTGTGTGTGTGTGTGTGTGTGTGTGTGTGTGACTGACTGGCATAGCAGTTCAGAGGTCCAGCACAAACAACACAGTTCATTTCCACCTTCTGAGTAACTGGGTTAGAGGGGTGTTCAGGTGCCAAAACAAATTTAGCCTTTCATCCTGAAACGGCGAATGTTTGTGGTATACCTCAACATCCCAATATTTTGTTTTAGTTGTCCATTTTGGCTCAGTGGAGATGGAATAAATATTTCATGGCTCAGGGTTCATTTTTCTTTTTGTTATATGAAGGTCACATTAAAACTGTTATGGAAATTATTTATTCTTTTATAGCTTTTTGTGCCTTCATGTATTTTTTATAATATATATATATATATATATATATATGTATGTATGTGTATATATATATATATATATATATATATATATATATATGTATATATATATGTATGTGTGTGTGTATATATATATATATATATATATAGTTTTGTACTTAACACACTTTAATTGTGTGAAAGAAATGCTGAAGTCCAACTAAAGACATACTGAAGTGTATTTGATTGTGCTAAAGTGGAGCTATTGCAAGTATACTTTAGGTACACTTTAAATATCTTGTATTTAAAGACCAATATTATTCAAAGATCATAAAATCCTCATTAATAGTGAAATTAAAACACATTTTAGTCTTAATATTAAGAAATGTGCATTGTGCACAAGTAGTACTCCTAAAAAGTTTAGTTATAATTTTTATATCACTAAGTCTCGAGTGATATGTCAGTAAATATGTTAATAGATTTGAACTATATACTTGTATATAGAAATAAATGTATTAAATAAATGTATTTAAAATATACTACTTTTTTTACTAGGGATCACTTTTTTATTGTCATTTCCAATGAAGTATTAAAGTTAAAATGTGCTAAAATGCAAAATGAAAAATGTGTTTTAATGAGTCCAGTCTGTCCGCAAGGCCAAACGTTAACGTATCCATAGTTGAAGAAATGGCTATTGTTCTTAATGGTCACAGTTTCAATCTCAGCGTTTTTGCCCTTTTGACAGTACAGATCTAATACATTTATTGTTAAACCATTAGCACCGACCATGTGTCTATCTCCCTTGGTGGCTGGGAAAAGGCTCAGTATGATTTGTTTTGAAGTTCAAAGGCACGGAGTAAAGCAAGCTCTTTTGGAAAAGAGATATGGCAGAGGGCAAAGCAAAAAAAATGAGCTCAGTCAGACTCCAGCCTTCTTTTGGCAAACTCAATAAAACGAAAAAAAAAAATACTCTTTTAGTTTCTGAAAGCTTAGAACATGTCACTTCGCCCATCATGTGGTAAAACAAATTCATCGTGGTCTAATCTTTTGTACATTTAAGAATAATTGAGATTTTCACATCTTCAAAACTGATACTTCACATTACATTGCATTAATTGAAAGCCCACACTAATCCTCCATTCTCAGCTACGAGTTTAAGTAATAAATCTATTCTGTTCAAAATGTAATGGCTCATTATTTTTTCAAGTAACTGAATAAATGAATATCAAGCAAGACGCTCTTGATCCTCCAGCACAATTAAGGATAACACAAGTCCATTTATAAAAGGACGATTGACTTCTCCTTAGTTAATTCCTAGTGGCTATTTACTAAACTGCAGAGTACAAAGTACATAAAGCTGTCAGAAAGAAGTGATTACATGCAGTTGTCATCATTTAAAGTTATCTTTCTCAGTTTATTAAAGAGATAGTTCATCCAAAAAAATTGCAGAAAATGACTCACTCTCAGGCCATCCAAGTTGTTTCTTCATCTGGATAGATTTGGAGAAATTTAGCATTACATCACTTGCTCACTAATGGATCCTCTGCAGTGAATGGGTGCCGTCAGAATGAGAGTCCAAACAGCTGATAAAAACATCACAAGTAATTATTAAACCGCAAACCAGTTAAAACAAATAAATGCATTGACAGCTATAAGAAGTCATTATCATTCTTTTCAGACTTCACTAAATCAGGTTTATTATGGATTGTGATCAGTGCAAATTGCATTCAACATTAAATGTTTCATGAAGTGGGCGTGCCTGCAATGTTTGCCGATTTGCATAATTCCTTTAGTGAATTGGGCGTAATTCTTTTAGGCAGAGTGTGCAAATAAACAACCGTATCAACAGGTGTAATTTCCCTTGCCACCCTCACTCCTCTTTATTTCCCCTCCCTTGTATCTTTTTATCTCTGGTCTAGTCTCACCTGACCACCTTGCTCTATTTGGGGGACAGTATTGCTGATTGGGCCCCCAGATATACATTACCTAGGTCCTCTTTGGGAATGCCTCCTTGCCACAAATGCAATCTAATATTGTGTTGGGGGTGCTGCAATTTTCCCTGGGATATATATCCGTATGGCAGGAGCGAATGGATCTTAAGCTGCACAGTCTATTATATAGTGTATTAGGCCTGGCAAGGGCTCAGGCCATCAGAGCCTTGTGCACTTTATCACGATAATGAAAAATCTGCTGAGAGGCTTTGGACCGCACCTTGCTTTTTGCACATCTCCTGAATTTCCCACAATGGGACAGCACAGGGTCCCTCCTGGGCAGGCTGTTGTAGAGGCAGGTAGCATGAGTATGCAATAAAAACAAAATCTTATAAATAAGACATTGGTATCACTAGCTTTTGATTTAAAACGTGGTGGATAAAACCTAATCATCCAATAGAAATGTCCTGGAAATCACATTTCAGATTTTTTTCCTATTAATTCAATTTGATTCTAGTCTGTTCTATTCTATTAACATTAAATATTAATATTAACTGCAACACTTTATTATTATTATTATTATTACTTTGTTGTTGTTCCTAATATTATTATATGATTGCTAATATCTTATATTTTATAATATGCTTTATCAAAAATAGGCTTAAGTAAAACAATGCATTTGTTGATTAAAGAGATGAGGTATTTGCATTAGTTAATCAACAGTTGTTGAGCCTGCTGACTTATTACAGCTCATGTTTCTTTCAGAATACTTTATTTGCTTCAGCAGAATAAAAATTCCATTAATGTATAGATCTTTAAAAATTCGGTAGACAAGTGTTAATGGCCTTTTGTGCTTTTTAAGTGAATTTGTAAATGAATTTAAACATTATTAAATGGACATGCTTCAGGCTGCCAGTGTGCACACTTATATTCAGGACTGGGCTGCAGAATCAAGCTGATAATGGAATAGTGCTATCTAATGATGATGAAACATAAAACAAGTCATTTTTTTGATACCAGGCAGGCACTATTCTTTAAAATATCCAAAAGGGGCTATTTTAATTGTATACTTTTTATACTACTGCATGTCTTCCTGTAGCTCAACTGGTAAAGTATGGTGCTAGTAATGCCATGGTCATGGATTTGATTTTGATTTTCAGGGAATGGACTGATAAAATGTATAAATAAAACACAGAATGTAAATTCTGCTTGCTGTATGTATATAAAACTTCTGCAGAAACTACATTATCATAACTCCTGTGCAGAAAAATACTTGCCCCAGTTGTTCCAGAACTTTTCTTTGCCAACTGTAAACAATCACTGACATATATTTGTATTGTTTGAGCCTACTTTAATCCACCTATCCCTGCATTTCTGTCAGTGATCAGGTGGAATTTTTCTCTTTCGTGACCCAGGATTGTTCATCTACATTTAGTTCCGCAGGGTTTTACAGCGCCGGAAAATGGGTCAGATTTGTGGAGCATGACTGGATCAAAATTGTTCCTGGACTCTATATCATTTATGACTATGCTGCAGGCAAATAGTGCAGTTTGGGCTGTGTCTGTGGCCATATACATAATTATTTAGTCTATTCAGGCAACATTAGACACTGAGAGGGCAAAAGTATATGCTGGATGCCTTTAGCAAGACTTCTGTGCACTTGCTGCTCCACTTGGACTTAGATGTTTTATTGGCATGGCAGTCTGAATAAACTTCATCCTGAAATGTCATTTCTCACTTCAGACAGACTTGTACTGTTGTGTTGGAAAAAAGTGACTTAATTAGAGAGAATTACACAGCATTTATTTAATCTGTAATTGCTCTTTTTAAAAAATTTAATGAGAAGAAGAACAATTGTAGAATCACAGAATAAATCAAATTCATCGATAACATCATAATTAATGTAACTATTGTAAAAAAAAAAAAAAAAGCCTTAGATTGACTCACAAACAATGGCACAATTCTTAAACCAACAGATGACAACATTCATAGAGTTGAATTGTCTGGTTGCACAGACAGATTTGACAAAACTCAAGAAGAGAAATGGGACAGTAGAAGAGCGATAAAGTGATTAATTGAGCAGATATGAAAAACTAACAGAGTGAAATAGTGAATTAAAGTGGGTTTGTGAGAAAGAGAGAGTTCGGGTTGAATAACGGCTACTCTTGAGTGTATTTTCTGTTCGCCTCCACCTCCCCTTTCCATCTCTCAGCTGAACAGTAATCAAAGGAAGTCTATCAATGGCAGGCCAAGATGAATGGAAGCCTCTGAAGTCCACGTCAACACAAAGAGCAAGCGAATGGGTAATAATTAAAACAGAAACAGAGATCTTGCCAACTTGAAACACAGAGGCCGATGGTACGGGACAAATCTTTTCAATTAACCTTACAGAAACATCATATTAACCCTGATGTACCGCAGCGAAGATGAAACCTGATTAGCAGCACCCAAAATAAGTTAAAAATGAGATACTGGGTTCTTCAGTATTGTGCCCCAGCATAATTCTGAGACCATATTGAAAATCTGGAATTAAAAAAAATAAAAAATCACCAAAATTCTTCACAAATTTAAGATTAAGTATATTATATTAAACACATATATACATTATGTGACAAATTCCAAAATTTGTTTTATTTTTATTTGATTTTTCACAGCATTTTCCCTAGTGGTCTGAGAATTTAGACCCTCACTGTACCCAGCTTGCTTTCTTCTATAATAAAACAGATCAGACACATGAATATAAGCTATTGGGGCCAACGTACCCCCCCCCAAGTGTCATATGGATCCAGCCCCCATGTTATACTAATTTATTAAGCAGAATAATGAAATATCTCTGAAGCGTTACATCTTTGGGCGATTTTATGCACCAGATTCAATTAAGTGCTCATTTGAGACCTAGTTCATCATCCAGACCAGCTGATAAAATGGGACAGCGGCAACCCATTTCTATGCTTTGAATAATAAACTGAATTTAATTTACAGGAATTGCATGTCTTTCTTAATGGTTGACTAACTCTTTCATCAGACTATAGGATGATAATTCTCTCATAAAGTAGAGTATTTTTGTGTAGAGCTTGATGTAGGCATGTGTATGTAAATGCATGTAAACATATCCTTTTTAATGTCTTGCTTTCAAAATTCAATATTGACTTTATTGCTCCAAATCTATAACCGGAAACATATAATATACTTATACTGTATGTAAGTTATAACAAATCGTGGTGATTGGTTTGGCTTGGTAATAGCACTATATTTTTTGACGTGAGTGTAATACATATAAGTGTCAAGACTGAATGCATTTGGTGTGGTGTGGAAATTACCCTACGTATATTAATATGACCTGTTCATGCCACATACAGGTACAGCAGGACATTATATGATCCTAATTTACAAAGCCAAAGCAAAATCCATTAGAGCTTTCTGTTCTCTTAGAGATGGATATGTATAGACCAAAGGTTATTCTGCCTTTGTTCTGTCAAGGACATGGGTGACCTGACTTGATTTCATAGATAATTTCTACAATAGGCAGTGCTGGCCAATCTAATGGATCCAGCCTCCAAAACTGATTTCCTTTAGGACAGCCGAGTCATCTCTGTGACTCTAGAAATTAAGACCCTCTCAATAAATGTGCTGTGGGTTTCTTGTTTCCACTCCGAGTGTCTCTCGTATTATTTAGTATTTCAGTCACTCATACCTTCTTCCAGCCACAAGGCTTAAATTGGGTGTGAAAGAAATACATCCTAATATTAGACAGGACTGTCTGCAATTATTTTTCGTTTTTTTTTAAAGAGATGGTGACGTCAATGTGTCATGACCAAGCATTATTTGTGGTGTAGATAAGTGGAGGGAGATTATAAGAGAATAATGATTTAAATCTAGGCCCATTCATCACACAAAACTATTGTATAGCTTCAAAAGGAATATAATGTATTAAAGAAATAGCTCACCAAAATTTACCCATTCTGATATAGATGAATTTGTTTGTCACCAGAAGAGATTTGGGGAAATATACCGCCAGTGGATCCTCTGCAGTGAATGGGTGCCGTCAGAATGAGAGTTCAAACAGCTAATAAAAACATCACAAAAATCCACAAGTAATCCACACAACTCCAGTCCATCAATTAACATCTTGTGAAGTGAAAAGTTGCATGTTGCAAGTACTTTTATGATATGTGCATATTTCTCTCCTGATTCAGGCAAGATTACTTTTTCACTAAAGAAAGCAGTGTTATGGATAGAGAACTTGTATTTTAGCTAAGGGTCAGTACATTTTCATTTTTGGGTGTACTATTTCTTTAAACATTTATTGCACCAGGATATTTTTCAATATATCTCATAATTTGTTTCAAAGAGGACATTAAGTCACATGAGCTTTGGAACAGCATGAGGGTGAGTAAATGCGTTTGCTGCTTAAAGAAAGGCTTTTATTGTAAACTCAGTCAGTGGTTCAGACTCAAGCCTTTCTTAATTAGAAATGAATATGTATCCAAGTGCTCACTGGCAAGCTGCTAAAGTGTAGTCTCACTCATACCAGGGCCTATGGCATGGCAACCTGGGGGATGTTAATTTGCTGCCATGTTATGAGCCAAGCCTACTGCTGGGACTGTCACCTTGGAAGGACAAAATGAATGATGATAAACAATGCAGGATTTATTCGGGCCTACTTTAACCTTTTGACAGGAATGCACACTGACATTTGTCTGTCATAATAAGGAGAGAATTACATTTTTATTTTTTTGTTTAATACTGTTACATAAAAAACTTTGACAAGTACCATGTAAAGTACCAACTCCATTCCTTACTCAAAACTAATTTTATGTTGTCCCAACACAAATGACTTGAGTAAACTGCTACTTTACATATTTCAATAATTACACGTAATTTACATATTTATTTTATAAATGTTTATCATTTAATTACAAATTGTAGTTTTTTAAACAATGAAATTAGCATATTTAATATGCATTAGCTTATTTTAAACGAAGTAAGCAAGTTGCAAAAGTAAGTTTTTAGTGTACCTCTATCAGGAGTAAAATGTTTAAAGTTTAAAAAAAAAGTTTTTATTGTAAAAGTTGTCAAAAAGTATTGTGTTGCATTAGCATTTTAAAAATTTAAAAACTATAAATTGAGCAACTACAGCAAGTTGAGTGCACATTGCAGCTACTGTATTATGAGTCAAATGTATGTTGGAGAAATTATGAAAAAAGTTTTAGAATTTGCTGTTTATCTATATGTTCAATTCCAGAGGCAAAAACAAGTATACTTATTATTTGCATATTTAAATTATAAACAAGTATAATTTAATTGTGTAAATGAACAGTACTTTAAACAAAGTTGTGGCAAAAATTCAATTTGCAAATTTTGTTGCATTAGCTAATTTTAAACAAAAGTTGACAAACTTTTCTTTTCATTTCTTTTTAGTGTGCACTGCTGCAGTCCTCAGTAAAATGTATGAAGCTAGGAAGGAAAATGAAAAAGTTTCAAACTTTGCCGTTCATCCATATGTTCAAATTTCATGTCTGGAGGCAAAAACACAAGTGTATCCATTTCTTACATCCTATATTGCTTCATTCTCCACTGCCCATACGACCGATGATCTATTGCTTATATATGGCCCTGTACCTAGTCAGGCCGTTCCTGACACAAGATGAAATTGGTCTTCTCCAACACATTTTGAACTCCATCTAAAGATAGAACCTCTGGCAATTTCAAAATGGTTGCCAACAGTAGAACTGAAATATCATTTTACACAGTTTCCACTGCTATCAACATTCTCATTTTAAACCATCCTTTAGATGTTCAGGCCATAAAAGTCTGGGTCAATCTACATGTACACCATAATATTTCTCTGGGATGATGTTAGAATATTTAAAGGTTCCTGTCATTTAAGATCAGCCAAATCATGTTTAATTATGAAGGGACAAAGATAACCAGCCTCTAATGACAAGAACATTGTTTTATTATCACAGAGCTGTCATTCGAAACACAGCTTTTAAATAATTACCCAGTGGCGTGTACCTTTGATTCAATGGAGCCATCTCAAAAGAGACGGTTAACCAAAGCTAATAACCCCACAAGTTCTCCCATGGGCTCGAGCTGAAGGCTCGGCAGGATTCGGTTTAAAAGGCCAGCGAATCAGGTCAGTTAGAAATGAATGTTTGTGACCCGCTGTCGTATCATGAGATCCCTTTGAGCAGAGACGAGAGCTATAACAGATGATAAGTACAAAGGTTGGGAACTATCAATTCACACAGCACAGGGTTCCTTTAATTAAAACAGTGAGCACTAGGTCTCTCCAAGAGTATGATATGGCAGTCAGAAAAGAGAAAACATTTGTAGAGCTAGACCCAATTAAAATGGACACATGTAAACTTATACAAACCATTGCAATAACCAGCAACCAGCTCATCTAGAAACACTGGATGAAAAAAAAAGAAGTTATATATATATATATATATACAGTATATACTGTTGGAACCCATTTCCAAGTAGTGATTCAAATTAATAACACTATATATTTTTTGATTAATTATCTTTAATGTGCAACGTTTAGTTACAGCTCTTCAATTATAGATTTGATAGATTAGGACAGACCCTGGATTCCTGATATCACTGCTACTCTTCGATGCGATAAAACAGACAGAACAGTATAGTACACGTAATACTCATAGGTTAATTAACATTGTGCTAGCAACTTGATAAAATCACCTCATTTGATTTGGATACGCTCAGTGCAGACAATGTACTTGTGATTGTGTGTTAACCTACATTAACTTACATCTTTCATGTTGTAACCACATTCAGTACCGCACTGATAGGCTTGCAACAGAACACAGAGTATAAAAACAGATATATATTTTCAGTTGGTCATTGTTGTTTGCGGGCGGGCAGTGAGTTAACATACGTGTTTATTAGCCTGTTCAGTTGTTAATTGATGGAATTTCAGACTGCCAGCCTCTCTGTGGTGTCTTTCTCCATCGCCTTTCCCCCTCTCCCGCCAGGCTGTGAAGCCCTTGGCTCAAGGTGACCAGCAGCATCTGGGACAATTTGCAGCACTGAAATGATGCTTCAGAGAAATGCAATGATATGAAGGCGTGACAGTGCAGGTGTGAGTAATTGTTTTATTGTGAGCGTGTCTGTAAATGTGTGGATTTTCTTTCCTCCTTCTGTACAGTCCTTTCCTTTGTTTCTCTTTCTTTCAATAACGGCACTGTGATAATACACTGTCAAAATGATTTTCAAAGTTATAAATAAAGATTATTGGCGGGCGGGAAAATACTATTTCAGTCTTTCTACTTCAAAATATCACATTTAAAGAAATAGTTTACCCAAGGAAAAAAAAAAATGATGATCCACCTACATCATGGTGAGCATTTCATCACTTGCTCACCAATAGATCTACTGCAGTGAATGGGTGCCGTCAGAATAAGAGTTCAAACAGCGGATAAAAACATAATAATAATCCACAAGTAATCAATACCAAATCAATACAAGCTGCATGTTTGCAATAAACAGATCCACAATTAAGACATTTTTAACTTGCTGTTACCCATATTTCTTGCTCCAGTCGTCTTGTCTGAATCAGGAGAGAAATATGCAAAACCAAGGACCATTTACTAGCAAAAACAGCCCAAAACAGTTCTAAACAAATATGTCATAGGATTTTGTTGTGAGAGCACAACAGGGATGGATATTTTCACAGGAGAAAGCAATATTATGGATAGAGGACTCATATTTTATCCAGAAACAATGGTTTAATTTTAAAATGTCTCAATTATGGGTTTGTTTATTGCAAAAATTCAGCTTTTCACTTCACAAGACTGGAGATGTGTTGATTATTAGTGGATTATTTGCGATGTTTTCATCAGCCGTTTGGATTCTAATTCTGACGGCACCCATTCACTGCAGAGGATCCATTGGTGAGCAAATTATTTCATGCTAAATTTCTTCTAATCTGTTCCAATGAAGAAACATCAAGTATCAATCTTCTTGGATGACCTGAGAGTGAGTACATTTTCAGCATATTTTCATTTTGGGTGAACCATTTCTTTAATTTGTTACATGATGATTTGTGAAGTGAAGAATTTTCATATCATAAAAATCATAAAAATACTACTCTTATTATCACTTGAGTGGAAATAGATGCCCAGGGTGATTCCAAAAGGGCTGAATGGCTTTATGTAAACACATTCAAATGAACATGTGAATTATTAATGTTTCGAAAACGTGCGTCTGCCTAGTCATTCCTTTGCATCTTTTTCATGGCTGGATGAGACCAAGCCCCCTTGACTTTTAAATGCATTTCATTTTTCACCACAGCTACCTGTGGCGTTGATATATTGCTGCTTATTTCTACCAGAGGACGATCCCTAGCCTCCCTTGATGTTTTTATATGCATGTATTGAATCATTTATCAACTCGCAAGATCATTCAATAATATGCTTTTCAGGAACACAGAGAAATAAGACTTTGCTTGGATGATGATGATGGCTTTAGCCTGCCTCTCCTTTTTTATGAAAATGAAATGTGTGTCGTTCTGCAGCAGGCCTCTTTTTTGATGTCACAGAACTGGCAGAAACATTATGAAAGAAGTACAATTATCCTGCGGTACATAAATCTATCTGTGCACGCTGGCAGTATTGAAGATTAAATCACTGCTGCCGCACTATGAACTGTAATACGGCAATAACAAAGAAAAGCTCGTGATGAAAAAATGTAAAGTTTCTCGATGTTTAGATTCTCAAACGCTCCTCACTCGCCGCTTGAAAAGAAGGCTTCTTATCAGGAGATAACAAAAGCCTTACAGCATAATTACCCCAGCCTAGGTCACCTTGCGCATTGCAAGAACGCCATGCGGTGGAGACAGCCGACATAATGAAATCCTAGAGTAAAGGACACTTTTTGGTAACACGTCCTCCTGTATAATCACTCCACAGAGTTGCTTTAATGAGACTCTTATGACAACCTCAAATGAGCCTCATGAGCTCATAAACATTCAGATATTGTAGCTTAAATCCCAACTGAAGGAAGTGTGGTTTTTCATTTCCTTGTTGTTTCTCTTCTTTTCCATCCGTTGCACCATCCTTCTCTCGCTCTCATCCTTTCACACTCTGGAGCATCGCAAGTTTATTTTGAGGCACAGACAGATTTCCTCGTGGGTATGTGAGGTTCAGTATGCAGGTCAAACATACTTGATAGCAGTTGTCCAATGCCAACAGCGAAACTGCCCTAAACCTGATCTTATGGGTGGCAGGCAGCAGACATTTTTTTTTTTTTTTTGGATATTATTAAATTAATGTGTCTTTCCGTCGTGTCACAACTGCAAACAGCCAATCCCTGTTAAAAATACGCCATGGCTCTGCATATAAAAGGCAGTGTTCAAAGAGTTATATCCGTCAGCCATCTAAAGAAGACAGCAGTTACAAAGGACTAACTGATGGTCCTTTGTGATTTATTAAAGTGTGAAGATCCTTGATGATGCTAATATTAGAGTACCATTCAATTTGCTCTTCTTCAAAAGCCCACTCACAGCAGAGAGAGAGAGAGCGAGAGGAGATTGGACATTGAACGAGAGACGGAAAGGGAACGTTAGAGCCTGAAAAAATCCACTTATATAGCCCTGCTGTTAAAATAAAAAATATCGGACACTATGTCTAAAGTGTTTACAAAATTCAGTATCATAGAGAATTACATAGTGTATAATACCAAATGTACTTCAAAATGAACACTTCATATAGTTTAGTGACTCTACTACAATCTTTGAAGAAAAAATCTTTCATCCAGTCCAGTACATATAGCAATATATTGCATTTTGCGGACTAAGGAGATAAGATCTAATCATTTACAGTTCTACATGTCCATTCATTCATCCATTCAAAATTTAGAATGGATTTGACTATTTCCTTAAATACTTCCTTCAATTATTACATTATTGCACTTTAAAAAATTAAATTTTAAATGAATTTTAAATAAAATAAATAATCAAATAACAAAAACAAACGAAAACCAGTAACATGGTTTGTGTTTCTGCTCAAGTCAAAGGCGAAGTCATTTTATTGGTCAGTAGAAGCTCGTAGGCCAAATAGTTTATAATTGGCACATGGAAGGAGAAGTTCAAACCTCTGATTCCAGACTGGAAATTCTGCCCCATGTCATGGGCACAATAGGGCTGCTATGAACCACCCTGCTGCCTGGAACAGGCACTAGATGGTCATTCTGTAGGTGTGTGGGTGCCCTATACCCTCCATATACACTGTCACTGGGATGTCCCATGCATGGGAAGAGGTTGCATAATTCAGCAGGTCCATATGACAGTGGGCTCTGGTAGACTGGCAGCTCTGGGTAGGAGTAGGGTCTATGTACCAAACTGGACGCCCTTCTGACAGCTGCCACGTTGTGGAAAATCGCTTCTTTGTAGGAGGGAAGCCTTGTGGACTGGCTGTGTCTGAGCTTCTGACTTTTCCTGGAGTTTCGCCGGAAGGCATGAAGGTAGTTGTGATCCATCGGCTGGGTGTAACACAGGGTGTTCCTTACCCGTCCGTGTACGTCCACACAAGGGAATAGGTCGGGTATAGTTACTTGTGGGGAGGCTGCAGCAGTGGGTCTGTCACCTGGGAACCGAACTCTGTCGGGACCCCAAGTGGCTTTCAGGAACGAAGGTCTGCGATGAAGCTTCCTTTTCCCTATCAGAGGTATGTCATCGAATGTGGGGTTAAAGTACGTTTTGACACAGGAATTACAAGCTGTGTCCACGGCTGCAAAAGGATTTTCGTTGAAGGATGAGGATAGGTGGTTTTCAGCAAAACTGTTTGCTTCGTTATGACATGTCGATTGGTTTTTATAATCGTGAAGCCCCCTCAGATCCATGGACTCCACCAAGAGATTCTGGGGTCTCTTTTTCCGCCTGACGGCATCTGAGATGTCGCTGTGACAAGGCTTGTGGTGTTCAGTGTAGATGTCTCTATATGGAACAAAGGAAGAACCAGGACGGGCCAGGTCGGATGGAGGATCATGCATGGCTAGATGAGGTGTGCTCAGACTGGATACAGGAAGCATACCGTCATAGAGACCCCTAGTCCTGGCGGGAAGCGTGTAGCGAAGTGGAGTGGGCCGTGTTAAGACTCTGTGGTTTATCATTGGAGGTGGGCTAGTGGTTTTGGTGTGTTGCGTGAAAGGTGGAGTTATGGAACGCTGCATGTGAGGTATGTGGTTCTCTGTGACATTAGAAATGTAAGAGAAGTGACCAGGAACTTTTTCAGTCGTTGTCACCAATGGGATACGTGCTGGCAGGCTGCCGCTGTGTCGACTCCAGTTCTCAATGGTCTTGGTGGCGTTATCCAATGAGTTTTCCACTTTGGCTGAGGAGACAATGTCCTTGGCTGTCTGCAGCATTTTCAGCATGTTGGCCTGGGCGTAATTGGCCGTGATATCTGGATTCTGTATGCTGGTAGATCTGCCAATATCTTCGACGCCATTAAAGCAGCTGTATATGCCCTGAAATGTAAAGCATTATAATGTTCAGTGAACAGTGATTGTGGATTCCTACAGTGAAATGTTATTTTGTGGGCATTTAGTTGAATTCATTCATGTCACTGAAATATTTTTCTCCATTATAAGGATTAATATAACAGATGATGTTTTTGTGAGAGAAAAATCAGTTAAGTGTTTCATGTCAATGTTTAATGTGCTTCCTTATGGTGAATTATTTGATGATTTTTATTAGAATAATGTGCTTATACTTAATTTACCTAAACATAACAAGTAGATTAAATGCAACAGAGATGCATTATGAATTAGGGCCAGGTAAAAATATTTTACCAGTATAAAATGCCAGTGTTGCACAATTCATAAAACAAATGACTCTAATAAATCAGTTATTTTTATGAGTAGTTTGAAAAACAAGTTTAAATCAGTCGGAAACACTGCCCTACATAATTTGCAGCATTTACAGAGAGATAATTTTTTTTTAATCAGAAAACATTAAAAAAAGAAACATTTCATCTTATCAAAGTTCAAAAGTACAGCATTTATTTGAAATAGAAAACTTTTGTAACATGATAAATGTCTTTATTGCTTCTTTTAATCAATTTAATGCATCCTTGTTGAATAAAAAAATATTTTGAAAAAGTATTTTATTGAAAAAAAAAAAATACTTAGAACTTTTAAATGGCAGTGTATGTAAGCAAAATGGAGATAAACTCAAATGAACTGAAATCAAACCAAATAAAAACTAGATCTGAATTAAGTTAGAATCTTTATTAATACCCAGCCCTAATTATCACTGCATTGTCTAAATCTAAAAAAACTGTATTGAAATGTAAATCAGCAATGCAATCTTACCCTGCTAATGGCCAGCAGGAAGTCTAAGTGATCAGACTTGCGGACAGAGTGCCTCAGTTTCCAGTAAAGTAAATGTTCCCAAGCAAAGACCAGCAGGCTGAGGCCCATGGCCACGAGCAACATGTAGAAAACACCTGCCATGTTGTCTATGTCTAGTTTGGAGCTCATGACCTCGTTTTTCTCATTCTGGCATATTCCAGACAGCCATACTGTCTCCAGTCTCTGTGTGTCCCCTGCATGAAAGGAAACAGGGTCAGGAACAATGCCAGAAACAGCGGCAGTCAAAGACTACTCTACTATGACAGAAACAAGTGGACAGTGTAAGAACCACATATGTGCTCTGCTCCAAAACCTAGTAAGCTGCTGACCTAGACATCATTGTGTGTTGGCTGTTCCAAAAAATGCTAACTAAGTCTTTTGGCTCTTCAGGGTGAACGCCATTGCAGAAAGCATTGTGTTAAATTTGAAAAAAAATCAAATAAAAAAAATAAAATTTCATAAATAAATACGATTAAATTCAACTCAATACAAAAAAACAAAAAGTGCACTACGCAGCAAGGTAGCTCTTTAGGTTTTAAAACCATTTCTACTGTTCAGGCTCTCTTATGTCTGTAGCTTGCATTGACATTTCATATGTAACCTCTCAATTCTCAGCACATTGTTTTTTTGTTTTGTTTTGTTTTTACAGTAAAATGGGATTGTGATAGCTTCCATGCTGGGGCAGAGGATATTAAGTGTGGACCAGTTCCGGTCCCCCAAGTGCAATTTACCATCTCCCAGGAACTGGAGGAGAGCCAGGTCTATGGGGCGCTTCCAGCGGGAGTCCTTCTGCAGAGCAATGCCGTAGCCTGTGGTAGCAAACACCTTTCCACTACCAATGGTGACCAGCTTGCAGCCCTCATCCTTGCCAGCCATATAATTAAGAACTGCTGCATCATATATGAAGGCGTCCAACTTCCTACACAGAGGACAGAAATGAGCCCAAGGCAAATGGCTTAATAATTACACGTAATTATGTCAAGTAAATAATTAGCGCTTGTTAATTTATACTCCTTTTTTCCTTGACAAATGGTGAGCGATACATTATTTATGCTTAGCTGTTTTCCACTAGCGTTTCACTGACCTTAGATCTCTGCAACGCGAAAATATCTAACAGAATTGCTTCTAAATGATGCATATAATGACCAATGGAATAAATCTCATTACAGACTATTAACCAAGTGAACATGAAAGTACCATGTTTTTGGACATGTGTTGTGGTCATGTAAATGGTACCACCATAGCAACTTTTTAGCGAATTCTTCCACACAACCACACACACATAAAGTGTTATTGCTGAAGCCCACCCTGTCTTAAGGCTGTTGAGAGCTTCTTCCACTCCCTTCTGGTTGTATTTTATCATGTGGGTGTGCATGTCAGGGTAATTGCTTCGAATGTTCCTCTCTGTGCTGCCGTTTGGGACCGTCCCGAAGCGAAAAGGAGGATAATGTTCCTGGGGTTTTTGAAACTGAAACAAAAAGGAATAGATGGCATTTCAATTGTTTAGCTGCATGAGGCAGGTTGCGGCTTAACCTTAATAGTGTAGATCAACACAGATTACATGGACTTTACACAGAATCACCTACTGCCCGGGTGGTAGTGACCTTGGGGAAGGATATAAAGAAGGATATAAAGAGTATTGCTCTTATATTTTTCTCCTCACTGATTCATGCATTTGGACTGTTGGCAATAATTCAATTATATTTATGCACATTACACTGAATAAGGGATAAAGTAATTCGCACTAAGTGACTATATTAAACAATACTACAATGCATGAGATTAAGGAGTCAGGAAGCAGGATGTTCAACAACACAGAAATATGCATTCTATAACACTACTATATTATGTTGCTTCCAGCATCTATTAGCATGGCTCCAAGCACTTGTGTTTGTATTTTTTATTTATTTATGAACGATTAATCTGTTGTTGTTCTTCCCTGAGGTCCAATTCATAACTCTGTTGCTTATTGATTTGATTTCTGTTGCTTATAGTGTTTTATTATGAAAAACAATGAACAAAAATGTTAGTGATCCTGATATTATCTTTGAGACATCAGTGACAGGGAACTTTGAAAGGTGCCAATTTACTGATTTTAATCAAGCTTTTGTTTTGATGCTGAATTTTCTTCATTCTTTGACAAAAATGAATTGCTTGCCTTATGAACAATTTAGCCCCTGAATAAAAAGTTGACAAATTATCACAGCATGATTCATTTTAATATCTTGTTTAATATTTAACATACTAAATATGGATACTAGGTGTAACCAGGCCTTTCCTTTCAACTTCCTTTTAGAACTTTTTTGGCCATATTTGCTGTTACACACACAGATCACATCAAAAGGTATCCAAATACAGCATCAGTGTCATACGGCTCATTTACAATTACATAACACTTACCTTTTTGTCACTAAGTCCAGACACAGTGTCAATGTACTGCTCTTGGATCATGAAGGCAGCTAAATTGGCTGTGTAGCTGGCGAGGAAGATGACAGCAAAAAAAGCCCAGACCAGGACCATAATTTTGCTGGTCGTGCCTTTGGGGTTTTCAATAGGAACAGAGTTGTTGAAGACGATTCCCCACAGGAGCCAGACAGACTTCCCAATGGTGAAGGTTGGACCACCAGGGGCTATAAGAGAGGTACATTGTATACATAAAATAAAATGTAATTATAATAATAAATATGAATATGAAATAATATGATTAAATGATATACAATCAAAAGTTTTCAGCAAGGATACAATAAAACAAAGGTGATAGGACAAATTATTTCTAGTTCAAATAAATGCTGTTCGTTTGAACTTTCTATTCATCAAAGAATCCTAAATACAAATATCACAGATTCCACAAAAAAAGCAACACAACTGTTTTCAGCATTGATTACAAGAAATGTTTCTTAGGCATATTAGAATGATTTATATAATGCACATGTACGTCCTATATAACAGATGTTCTGTCTCTTTCGATTGAATTAGTCACAGATCAGTCCACATGGGCAAACTTTCTTTTCTAGTTCCACCTTGACATCAGTTCTTAATGTGGTTCTTGTGTCTAACACACAGCCACAGAAAAGCCAAGCAATCAATCAAAGTCAAATTAGCAAAGCGACAAACGTTAATTAAACCTCCGAAAAATGACCTTTTACACTAGGAGACAAGTACACACCCTGTCAGCTCGGTTTATGTGGATTGATTAGGCTGCGTCCACAACTATTCTTCCTCTCCTAGAGCTTTGTGTCTGATAGAGAGAGAATACTGTTTGAAAAAACAAGGCTGACCTTTGGCACTGACAAGGCTCCGGTTGTAGCCAACAGGGCTGAAGTACTCAAACACAAACACGGTGACTGCCACAACAGTCAGGCACATTACGAACATCATAACCCACACGGCTGGACTGTAAGGCTCTGCAAGACAGAGAGAAAGGCACATTTCGGTTCACAGAAGTCCTTGTAAAAATACAAAATTATCTAATTAACTGACTACGATCTTGTACATAACTTGTAACTTGTTTTTGTTTGTGATGTAAATACTGTGCAGTTAGCATAAATAATGAACAAATTAGCTGTTTCGCAGTGTCAAAATGCTTTTTTTGTGTGCAGAGTTTGCAATTCTGTAGAAAATGTTTTCCCTGTCTAGGATTTTTTCTTGATTTATTAACATTTTTTAATCTAATCACATTCTAATCAAAACCACCTCTGGTGGGAAACATTTAACACTGCCTGCAAGCATCTCTCATAGTCTGTGTGAAGGTGGTCTTGGAAATAGATGGCTAATGATGACTTCTCACCCAGGAAGGCAGAAGGTGAGACTGTTCCATTGCTTCTGGCCACCATAACACTAATCCCAGTCTCCACGAATGGCACTGAAAAGTCAACAATCTCTGACCGCTCCTCATTGATGGTAAGCGAGCCAATTGCCATATCTGCACGCTTGTAGAAGACCTTGAACAAGGAGAAAGTGAGTGAAAACTTTAGGCAGTCATCAGTGGCATACCAAAATACTGGGGGCCTCACACAAACTTGGTTACACATTCAATGGAGAACTTACTTCTAGACCATTAATAAAGTACTTTTGGCACTTTTCGGCAGGGAACAATAAAGCCACAAGGCAACGTTAACACGGCGGATAGTATGGAAGGATGCATTAACCTGATCAAAAGTTCTAAAGACTTACATTATAAGAAAAGTTCAAATCAATGCTGTTGAACTTTCTATTGATCAAAGTATTAAGCAGCACAATTTTTTGATATTAATAAGAAATCTTATTTGAGCACCAAATCAGCATATTAGAATGTTTTTATTAGAACAATTATTGGATACTGAAGACAGGGATAATGGTTGCTGAAATTCAGCTTTGCCATCAAAAGAATAAATTACATATTAAAATAGAAAATATTTCATTTTAAACTGTAATAATAGTACTGGATAACACTTTATAACAACTGCACGCTATGAATCATTAGGTAAGCATTAGTAAATAGTGAGTTCATCCTTTATAAAGCATTGTCCCAACATGAATAGTCATTAGTAAGCAGTTTGTAAATACAGCTATAAATGCCTTGTTCTTGATTTATAAGCATATCTATTAAAAAGGAGATTTAAAGGCTCGGTTATCTTCCTAACAGAAAAAAATAAACAAACACAACACAGAGGGATACAGAACTCAAAAATATTTATTTCAAGATGAAAAAAAAAAAATGAAACTGTCCAAACTGTACACTTTAATTTTTCTTTTTAGTTGTACAGTTTCATTTTTGCATCTTGAAAAAATATTTCTGTGTTCTGTATCCCTCGGTGTTGTGAAGGTAAATGAGCCTTTAAATATAATTTGTAAATGCTTTACAGGGTATGAATAGTCCTCACTTTAGATGAGCTCACAAAAATAGATGGCTGGCAACTACTAAATGTTTTATAACTACCTGACTTAATCATGAATTACAGCAGGAATATGTGTTAATAAAGCATTTATTAACACACTGAGCAACTATTATCATGTGTCTAAATAATAAGATTTATAAATGTACATTTAAATAGTTTATTAATCATTTACTTACACTTTCTAAATGATCTTATGAACCACTGAAAACTCCTAAATAACTGGTTTGTAAATAACGTAATAATTTAGAAATTATAAATTGATCATTAATAAAGTATGAAAATACAATTATTAAACATTATAGATATGCTCAAGAACAAAACATTTATAGCTGTTTTTATAAACTGCTTACTAATGCCTATTAATGTTGTAACAATGCTTTATAAATAATGAATTGGCTATTTAGTAATGATTAAGTAATGATTCATAGTGTGCAGTTATTATAAAGTGTTACCTAGTACTGTATTTACTGTATATCTGATCAAATAGATGCAGCGAGAGGCTTCTTTCAAAAACATACATAAAAAAAAAAAAAAAAAAAAAAAAAAAATCTTACCAACCCCAAAACATTTGAATGGTAGTGTATACATATATGTATGCAGAGCTGGGTAGTAACTGATTATATGTAATCTGGATTACGTAATCAGATTGCAAAAATTAAGTACTTGTAATAAGAGTAAGTTACATTTTAAAATACCTGTAATCAGACTACAGTTAAAAAAAAGTCCCTTTTTTATGGATTACATGATTACATATTATTCACACATTAGCAATAAATTTTTCAGATTCTCCCTAATTTCTTTTTTTCCCTTTCTAAAATAGCCTACCGATTATATACATTCAGAAAGTCCAGTTTTGTGGACATTCACATATAGACTAGTCATTAGTCAGGTAGCGATACAGCATTTGACCACTGGATTTACAAAAATCATTTCAGGTTTAAGAAGGGTTTCAACATTGCATCAACTACTGATGAACACATTCATTTTTATTTGAATTATCACTCTGTTTTTTTAACCATGTATTACATTTACATTTACATTTATGCATTTAGCAGACGCTTTTATCCAAAGCGACTTACACTGCATTGAAGTTACAGTTTTTACATTTTATCAGCTCTTGCTTTCCCTGGGAATCGAACCCATGATCTTGGCGTTGCTAGCGCCATGCTCTACTATTTGAGCTACAGGAAAAGAGCCTAAAGAGCCTATTATTATGCCTTTGGAAGGCTTTTGTCTTTCAAACATATTCACATTAATTTTAATTTACATGTAATGCAGGTATTCACTGCAGCGGCCGTTAGAAGCTCTGGTTCCCATAGAAATCTGAGGCTAGACTAGCCAATACGCATGTACAGTTATAAGCACGTTACGACTGTGCATGTGCATTGGCTGGTCTAGCCTGAAAAATAAGCTTTTTAAATGCTATTTGAACATAAGAAACAACATTCATGGGTCAATTAATTTCAGATTTTTGTTGCTGATTTGACGTGTAATTTAATTGCGAGTTCAGCGAGCAGTTTTTGAGATTTCAGGATTCGTCTTGTATGAGCTGCCAGGAGGCATTGCAAATATGGCCGCCGAGTGAAAAGACTTTCCTTGAAAGGGACTTAGTTTTAAAATGATTTATTTTTATTTTTATTTTTTTATGATTTAATTAATTGTTAGCTTTTCATTAAACTCATAAACCCCCTGCAGTTCCTTTACGAACCCTAGTTTGGGAAACCTTGATGTAATAATGTTTAATACACTTCATGTTGTAAATTCCAATGAATGGAACACAATTTCACAATCATTATGGTACAAAATAATCCCGTTTAAATCAATGTGATAAACGTAATCTAAAAGTAATCCAAAAGTAATCTGGAATCAGTAACGGATTACAATTTGTAAGTAATCTACCCAGCTCTGTATGTATGTAATGTATACTGACTCGTAAGAAAGTGAAATGGACCTCCGTCTTATATAGGTGTCTTGTACATCAGTGTCAGCCATGTCAGTACCCACGATAAACATGACATAGTACTGAATGTTTTTGTGGATATCACAATTAAGACGGTTGCTATAATAGCCACTGGTTTCCAGATTCCAATTTCTTCAAGGAATAGAAATGGACACGAACCACTAGCCCTGTCATCACACAACTTGTAACATCGCAAATCAGTGTTGACAGATTTGTTTTCCCGTCACCCGCAATCAGCCTCATAAACGAAAATTCTGTATATCACACTCATGTCAGTCCGGAATTACTATCTAGCTATTATATAATCAGTATTTATCTCATTTAATGATTTATTTCTCATGCTGTGTGAAAAGCATTTAAGCCTTGTATGTGGAGCGAGGGTTTGCTATCTTTAAACTCATCAGCGTGTGAGAAGATGCAGGTGATGAGAACCGATGAAGTGATCAGCAGCTGTGGAAGACACTTAACCACCGGATTAAGTGACACTACACGCAGCAGGAGGTCACAGGATGAAATGTGTCAAGATCGCATTTTAAAGCCAGTTATGCTCCATGAATGCCCTTAACAACTTTAGCTGCAAATAATTGGAGGTTTCAGAGATCTGTTAAATACAGAAAGAAAACAGGGTGTGAGTAATGTTAGGAAAAGCGCGTTGACACTGTCATAGGAAGCCGATTTATTTTTCGTATCACGCTGTAAACTGTTTTATTTTTATATTCTCAGATGTTAATTTAGCTCATTTCCCATGAGCTCTGAACTGTTGACATGTTTGAAGTGTGAGTGCGTTTATGTGAGAAAAAGCGAGAGAGAGAAAATGTGCCATTTCATACCTCTCCAATCATCCCATTCCAGATGCCACGGACCATCTTGCCATGTTTCCCATTTGTGACCAGATAAAGGTCGTATGAAAACTTGATGGTGCGTGAGAGCTTCTTTAGGATGTCTATGCAGAAACCTTTGCAGCAGAGTTTGGTGTAAGGCTCAGTGTGACCTGTTATACTGCACATATGAAAAAAACAAAAAACATTTATTACGATTTTTAAAAACAACAAAAGGTAAATGAAGCCAAATGATAGCTTTACGTGAGAAATTGTCTCAATTTGCACAATTTGTATGGACCCCTTTTATGTCGCTACTGTTATGCTTCTGAATCCTTTTTGAAGCTTGCACTCTTTAGTCCATGTTCTTTGTTTTAGGTGACTATTCCTTTAACTCAATCTGGAACCATGGTTAAAAAGGTTAAGTCTCACATGCTTCCATTCAACATTTGGTGAAGAGTATCAAAGCTTTATGGTTCTAGGGCAAAACATATGGTGTGACACACATCTGCAAGAAAGATTATGACAGAAAGGCTAATTAATTATAACTGGAATAATACAGACATGGATACGGAAAGAGGAAATGATCTGTGCTGCCAAAAGAGGATATTGAGAACATCAGAATACTTCATATACAAAAGGTAAAATGCTATCTATAGTATTGTACATCTGATGACTTTTCTTTTACTGACCTGAGGAGTTAACATAATTATGTTTACCTTATATCCTTAAGCACATATTTATGTAATCTTATTTACAAAAAAAAAAAAAAGTAATTGTGACTTTTTATCTCACAATTCATGTTTCCTTGCAGAACTGTGAGATATAATCTCAGATGTGCAAGTTTATATCTTACAGTTTTGAGTTTATGCGTCACAATTCTGAGTTGAGTACAAAATTGTGAGAGATAAACTCAGAATTGCGAGATACAAACTCAAACTGTGAGAAAAGAAATTGCAAGATATAAACATAAACACAAAATAGCAAGATAATAACAATTCTATCTCACAGTTCTAAGATATAAACTCTGAATTATGAGATACAAATTCAGATTTGCGAGTTTATATCTTCCAATTCAGATTTTATATCTTTAAAAAAAAGTCTCAGTTGTAATTATTATTCTTTTTTTATTCTGTGGCAGAAATAAGTTCTATACATAATAGATATATACAGACTCAAAAAGCAAATAAACAATGGCTCTCCTCCGCAAACGGCTGTAATTTAAAAACCTGTAGCCCAGAATCTATAGAAACGGCGTCTTGGTTGTGAGCATTCCCAATAAAATGCTTGAAACAAAGCGATGGCCTCCATTAACCGTTAGATGCTGGAGGCACTCAGCAGAGAAACTCTGAGAGCAATAATGATACATCACCTCTAACCTCCCCAGACCTCCAGCGTAATGAGCAGTACGGGGAGTGGACTTTGGGGCGGAGGGACGGCAATGCAGGGTGTGCGGCACTGGCAGCAACCATAACAAAGAAAGACAAATGAAGTGTTTGGAAAGATGAGAGTCTCCCTCTGCAAGCGGTCTGGACGTAACATAAACAAGCCTGTCTCTGTTCTAGTCTGTCTCACCACCTGAAAACGGTGCTGGCGTTTTGGGTTAAGTGGGCTGCGAATTGAGGATGAGCTGTTTAATCAGTCAAACACAGACATGAAGCACAAGGGACAGAGATGAAGAGAAAGTTGGTGTCAAAGAGCAGCAGTCTGTTTCCTGGCATAATGGACACAGGCACATGAACACACTTGGTGCCTAGGGAGTGCCAATCAATTATTTCTCCTTAAAACAAAGTTAATTACAGTATAGTACATTGAGTAATATGGATCTCTGTTATATGTTACTGTTGGCGTACAGTCAGTTATTGTGAAACCATTGCAGCTGGATGAGACAGTAGCTTGACCTATCTATTGCAGAAATGGGTATAGCACATCGATCTGGTTGTAGTGGACTAATGCATTTCATATCCAAACACAGCGCCACATTAGTGCCACAGTCTGCTGACCTTGATATATACGTGGCATGATAAATGCCAGTGACTGCACTGGATGCTCTAGTGGTGCTGACTTTAGAAAGCATATACCATATATAGTGGAGACCTAGTTCACACTATTGATTAGAAGTTTGGGGTGAGTGAGAAAAGTATATTTTGCTCACCAAGGCTGCTTTTATTACAAAAATACAGTAAAAAACTATTAGTAATATTGTTACATTTTATTACAATTTAAAACGACTGTTTTCTATTTTACTCTATTTTGAAATGTAATTTATTCCTGTGATGGCAAAGTAGCCAATATTTCAGTCTTTAGTGTCACATGATCCTTCATAAATTTAATATGCTAATTTGGTGCTCAAGAAACATTTTGTATTATTAATGTTAAAAACATTTGTGTGGTTTAATATTTTTATGTAGAAACCGTAATAATTTTTCAGGAAGTGAAAAAGTTAATTCCTTGCTAAATAAAAGTATTTAATTTTTTATTTTTTTATCAATTTAGTATAGGGACCAATTCTTATTATTAAGTAGTTGCTTATTAGCATGCCTATTATTAACATATTGGCTGTTTATTAGTACTTATAAAACAAATTCTGCATGACCATATTCCATCCCTAATCCTAAACTTTACAAACTACTTTACAAACTATTAATAAGCAGCAAATTAGGATTTTTGAGGCAAATGTCATAGTTAATGGTTTGTAAATAGCAAGACCTTAAAATAAAGTGGGACCAAAAAATCTTACTGACCCCAAACTTTTATTTACTTTCTT
This sequence comes from Acrossocheilus fasciatus, assembly GCA_036784905.1. Classification (NCBI taxonomy): domain Eukaryota; kingdom Metazoa; phylum Chordata; class Actinopteri; order Cypriniformes; family Cyprinidae; genus Acrossocheilus; species Acrossocheilus fasciatus. The sequence goes on from CM071949.1 coordinate 21,973,693, forward strand.
ATATTTAAATTGATAAATTACAAATAAATTATAATTATAGTCTATTATATCTAAAGTTTATGAAATAGAACAAATGTTGATATATTCTATAAAACAACAGCATTATTAAACAACACAATCTGCTGATCAACGAGCTGAATCTTGTCTTAATGTATGGCAGGGACACATTAGGGCAAAATGTTGAAATTTAAACTTAGAGAGAGTGTCTGAAACCAACATACAAAGCCACGGCTAGAGAAAACCTGTGTTTGTGCAATTTAACTTTTGTCTCACTGAGATAAACTGTTTGTGGCAACAAACCCTGGTCTCCCCAACCATATTTTGGCATATATACTTTATGCCAAATCCAGTGACTAATTAACATATGTTAAACACATTTGTAGACAAGAATTGGGACTCATTATATAATAAGCTCATAAATTCACTCACACATGAAATACCTATTGTTACCTTAGGTCCAATTAAAAGCAGTTGTCACACTTTCCAGAACTTCCTGAACACCAGTGCCAATTAGCATGAAGGTCTGTGATGGGCCCACAGCAGAACGTCACCATTATGGTTATTGATCATTGTTTCCCCCTCAGCCATCACACGCTCCCCAAGGGGTGATTACTCTGCTTTATGATTTATTTACACTCTCTCCCCTCAGCATGGAGCCATAATGAGCCTGTCATCTCTCTCTCTCTGGGCACGACACACTCCTCACTCACCATGTGTTACCTCCAGAGCTGCACAATTCACTGAACCTGCTTTCATTCACCTGAGGGAACCAAAAGACAAAACTTTTCGAATTACACTATTTTACCGTTCATGTCTAGGAAATCCACCGACAGAAGAAAGCAAATTACTGTGATCAAGGAGTTACAGATTTTAAATTGCAAGTTTATGCCTAGGGCAAGGAGGGTTGAGGGATTAATTGCTGGAATGAGCAAAACAATTCCTAATAATAGGTTTGGGGTCTTCAATCCAGTGAGCTTGTTTAAATCATTAAGCCCTCTGGTAAATGAAGATGAGACTGGTGGCATTCACAAGCGCACTAAAATTTGGTAGCCGAGTTTGGGAGCCTCCAAGGTGCTTAAGTTGGGTCTCATTTCCATTTTTAGAAAAATCCTAGTAAGACTGTTTAACAAGCTTTTGCTCTAAGGTGATGTTCTCATGAACAAACAGGACTCAGTTATATCTATACAAATGACATAAACTACCTTTTTAAGTGAGCTTATGGACTCAATGATCCAATCATACCATTTCTCAAGCTTTGTCACCATTTTTGGAGCATAATAACAGTTTATGAATAAAAATTGCATTAAGATTCTTCTAAGCCATGCAAATAACTTTCTTTTCGGTGAACTACGCCTTTAAATAATACTCTTGTAAGGTAATTAGCTGCATCTTGAACTCTCTACAAGCTCGCAGATGCAAAACCCCAATAAAGTGTGTAATAAGCTTGCTGGACTGTAACAAGTTGCATATGCTAAGTGACTCTCACAGCATATTGCTAAATGGGTATGTTTGCCAATTTTGTGTAGGGTTTATTAGACTTTTCGTTTTAATTAGCAGACTCAGTTTTTTCCTTGTTTTCTAATATCAGAAAAAGATGGCAAATACATAATACTGAATGTTAGATGTTTTTGCCTAATGTTTAGTAAAACTCTTTCTCGGTTTCAGATGTTCTTGTTTGTGTTTGTACGGTGACTCATTCTAGAAAGTGAAAAGGTTGCTGTCGCTTATTTTTATAATTATTAATGCGTACCTATTATCGCTGTAGTGGGTACAATCCATCCAGTGGACACTCTTTATTGCTCCCCTTAATAAGAGACCATTCATTTTTAGGATCAATCTAATCAAATTAGTACGTTTGCATGTGCAGCAGAGAGGGGATGATCTAATGTGGAGCCTGTGCCCTTTGTAAAATTTTCTAGATACTGGTCTCATAAACAAGCCCTTTGAGGAATATCTTCATAAACAACAGCCACAGATGTTGACCTTTTGAAGTCACATTTCACAGATGTACCTTTCAGTCCTGTTGGACTGCCGACGACACGGCACAGTATTGCGCACACAAGTGCCCGTGGCAGGATCAACACTCTCCACGATGACAAAAGGCCTCTCCTCCAGCGTGGCCACAGTCAGGTGGCGGTTGTCAGACACAGGCTCCAGGAAGCTGCCGAAACGGGGCCATACAGGGTATCGCATCTGCAGAATCCCTCCCTCGCAGCTTCCTACCTGTGGAGGGATTCAGAAGAGGTGAAAAGATGAAATTCTGAGCTTATGATGTAAATCAATTATATATTTATAACAGTATAGCAGGCTACTTGCATAAAATGCATATAAATATAATTTTTCACAATACAGCAGGTAAAATAAGTATTAAACACATCACCATTTTTCTCAGTAAATATATTTCTAAAGGTGCTGTTGACATGAAACTTTCACCAGATGCCGGTAACAATCCAAGTAATCCATGTATACAAAGAAAGCAAAACAAATAAGTTCAGAAATTAAGTTCCGTCTAATAAAATGGAATGACCCAGGGGAAAAGTATTGAACATGAAGAAAGGGAGCTGCAAAAAGGCATGGAAAGCCAATACAACAGCTGAAATCTATCAGTAATTAGAAAGCAATCTTGCCCCTTGTCAGTGGAAATTAATATTAGTTGGTTCAGTCCCAACTGATGGCCTATAAAAAGGTGTCTCCTGACCAACGTGTCAAACAAGGAACATTTCATGATGGGTAAAAGCAAAGAGCTTTCTCAAGACCTTTGCAAAGTTATTGTTGCAAAACACACTGATGGCATTGGTTACAGAAGGATTTCTATACTTCTGGATGTTTCAGTGAGCACTGTTGGAGCCATAATCCGGAAGCAGAAAGAACAGAATTTCACCATAAATCGGCCACGACCAGGTTCTCTTCGTAGGATTTCTGACAGAGGAGTTAAAAAAAACGATCAGAAGAGTTATCCAAGAGCCAAGGATCACTTGTGGAGAGCTTCAGAAAGACCTGGAATTAGCATGTACAACTGTTTCAAAGAAAACAATAAGTAATGCACTCAACTGCCGTGGCCTGTATGCACGCTCACCACACAAGGCTCTACTGCTGAAGAAAAAGCATGTTGAAGCTTGTTTAAAGTTTTCTGCACAACATTTAGACGAGCCTGTGAAATACTGGCAGAATATAGTCTGGTCAGATGAGACAAAAAAAAAAAATTGTACTCTTTGGATGCCATAACACACACCATGTTTGGAGGTCAAATGGCACTGCACATCACCCCGAAACATCACGGTATAGCAATGTCAAAATTCATATAGTTGAAGGAAGGATAAATGGAAAAATGTACCGAGACATTCTTGATAAAAATCTGCTGCCATCTACCAGGATGAAGAAGATGAAATGAGGGTGGACATTTCAGCGAGACAATGATCCCAAACACACAGCCAAGGAAACTCTCAATTGGTTTCAGAGAAAGAAAGTAAAGCTGCTAGAATGGTCCAGCTAATCACTTGACTTGAATCCAATAGAAAATGTATGGAAAGAACTAAAGATCAGAGTTCACAGAAGAGGCCCATGGACCCTTCAAGATTTGAAGACTGTTTGTGTGAAAGAATGGGCCAAAATCACACCTGAGCAACGCATGCGACTAGTTTCTCCATACAGGAGGCGTCTTGAAGCTGTTATTACCAACAGAGGCTTTGGAACGAAGTATTAAATCAATTTCAGTAAGTGTGTTCAATACTTTTTCCCTGGGTCATTCCACTTTATTACACAGAATGTAATTTCTGAACTTATTTGTATTGCTTTCTTTGTATGTATGGATTACTTGGGTTGTTACCAACATCTGGTGAAAATTTCATGTCAACAGCACCTTTACAAATATATTTACTGAGAAAAATGGTGACGTGTTCAATACTTATTTAACCAGCTGTATGCCTTAGTAAGATTATATTTAAATGCTTAGTTTTATGATAAAACCTCTGTAGTTTTTTTTTTGTGGACATGTAACATGATCAGAAAGTGGACATTTTACTAGCTAAAAAAGTCAGACATCAGAAGGCATGGAAGGTTTTTCAGCAAGGTTTGATCATGTTTGCTTGATTTTATAGGTTTAAGACAAAGTTTGTCATTTCAGTTTTCTATTTCATCCTTGTTAAGACCTTTCGAGAGGTAAAACCACACACAAACATTCAAGCAAACGACAGGAATGATAAAGGAAAATGTTCCAAAGACCAATTCATGGTGTCTTCCTCAGGGGTATGTTGTATTTTTCACCCGCTGTTTAATACGATATGTTATTCGTTTGTCGCGCCATCAGCGTGATGTATAATCAAATATCCCAAAGCTTTCTTATGTTATTCTCTTTTATTGCTCTGATTGTTTAGGTTTTCCCTCTGAACTTGGAATGAATTTGTAATAATGGTTAGAATTTATACTACTCCAGTAATGAAGGTGTTGCACAAAGCTGTAAATCTCCCAGGGCTCAGAGGCTCACGGGGAATCTTTACAGAGCTGTTTGTAGACTGTGGAAAAGCCCTATTATCCAGAGAGAGCTCAACCCACTGGTCCAGCTCAGCTTAAAAGAGACTATGGAGAGCTGGTTGCAGAGATGCCTCTGCTAAAATTTCCCAAGGATTCATGCATCACACCCAAATACCAAAGGGGGAAGAAGTACAGATCTGCTGTCCATCCCTGGGACCCTGTTTTGACAGAAGGACATATACTCCTAAAATCTAAAAGCTGCAGTCCATTAGCTGGTGTTGTTATTACTCGACTACTTCTTGAATGTGTGACCCCAGCTGCTCGATTTGAGCAAATAGTTTAGCATCTGTATTCCCAAGCCATTTTTGCATCATGTTTTTTAGAAAAACGTAAAAGAGCCAAAAAAATGGGTCCACCGCTGCATATCCTTTTACGACAAAAAACGGGAAAGTGTTGCCACTAATTGTGCAGCAGCTGTTTGACAGCATTTCCCAAATGCAGCGGAGGCTTTTCGGATTGGGAATTGTAATCCATGTTTGGTTATGGTATTAGCTGTGAGGGGAAGTGAGCGTGATAAGCCTCGGCAACAGGGATTTATTGAAGAATCATTCATAAACTTCAGCAGAACAAATAGATTCAATCTCCGGACTCCAGGTGTGAATAACATGACAGCCTGGTGGCACATCATATCTGATCATTAGCAATGACGACAAGAGCACTAAAGAACATTTTATTTGCACATTAAATGAGGGTGTTCTGAAACTGTTCTTTATATGTCAAGAATGAATCCAGACAAAGCCCAGCAGTTATTTCTGCCTGTTTTAGAGCGCAATTTCAGCCTGAAATAGGCTGTGTAGTGAAAGTGAGAGGTATAGTAATTCAGCAGAATATAATGGCTGTAATAGCAGGGTATTCTATTCTTGTTCTAAGGTGCAAGCCAGATTTCGGTCGGAGTAGATATCTGTTATTTGGAATAGCCTATTTCGTTTTACAGCTGCCTAGCATACCTGGGATGCTTCAACAGAGATTTTCAAAAAGCCAATGTCTGTCCAACACTAAACCAAGTCATCATGTACTTGAACTACAACAGCATTTTGTCGATTGCAGTGCTTCTCAACCGGCAAGTCGCAACCGAAAATGGATCCCAGGTCTGTTCTGAAAGGTTGCAGAGTGTAGGGATGGACGATTTTGAATTGTGAAGATGCCCACGTTCTACTTTTCAAACGAATCTTAGAGATCATGACCAAATGTGTGCTATTTATGACCATATGTAAATATACTCAATTGACAGGACTTTGTAAAGTTAACACATTAGAGCAATAAAGAAACATGGTTGAAAGCAAAGAGATAAACCATGGAAAAAAACTTAATTCTGAGATGGAGTGGAATGCAAATACTCAAAGTACTATTAGCTTGAATAAAAATCTATGTATATTTTGTTCAAGCAGTGTATTTTACATTTGATTGCTTTATTCAATTTCTGTAATATTTCTTACCTGAAGACTGTTAGACCTGAAAAAGCAAGGTTTGTATCTTTGTTCTATTGTATTTATTTGCTATATCTATTACTTGTCTTTTGTGTCTTTGCTCTGTTTACTTGTCTTAAATAAGTTTAAGAACTTTTTACTTCTATTATTTGTAGGGCCTACCAGTTATTACTGCTCTGTAATTTGTAAAATAGTCTTAAAAATGAATATGAAAAAGAACTGTGATAAGATTGTTGATCGTGCTTCATCCTTTTTTCCTAAAAAAAAAAAGAAAAAAAAAAGAAGTGATATTTTTGCCAATTGCCAAATCCTGGGGGACAGTGGGAAGTAAGTAAAAAACATTCATTGCAAATATAAAATGCAACTAACCATTTAATTGTGTAGTTAAACTGCAAAATGACCTTTTTACCTTTTAATACAAGTAGAAAATAGCATTACAATACTTCCCATATGCCTGGTTGTTGATGTCAAAGGCAGAGCGTCCCATCAAGCGCTACATATTTGTCAGAAGCAAAGCAAATTAGGCAGAATTCTCAAAAGATGGCATTGTTTTTGTTTACTTTTGGACAACAAATAAGCTTCATACTGTTTCAGGCTGCCACTTATGGACCCAGATGCTTTGCATTGGGCATCAAGTGTACCCACTGTTCTTATATTTCCTTCAAAATTGTACACTAATTACACAGATGTACAAGGACATTTGTAAAACCAGCGTTTTCCACAGATTGATCTGCGTCATTTGGGCTTTGTCTGTCTTGGAGATACTATCATGGTACCAGCAGAGAAACACAGTCTCGGTGCTGTCAGTACGCCTGTACTTTAAAATAGGGAAGCAATGATTCATCTCGCTAATGACTTCAGCACACAACATGAGCAGGGTGTGCACAGCATGGGAAAGTGAGGCGGTGCAGAGAGTGTCAATGGGAGCGTGAGAGGGGCTACAGAGCAAGGTGACCAGATATAGATAAACTGTTATGTCACACAGAGGGGGGGTCAGGTGAGCCGTGAAGGCCAGAGAAGGGAGTTAAAACTAAATACTGAATTGAAAAGAAATCTATCAAATCTCTTTGCAGCTCCTTCACATGTAACTCTACTTGTCGTGCACTTGTTAACAAAGAGTACGAATTACTCTCACTAATTGCACAGTTTATTTGCACACACTATCTGCATTGTTTTACTGCTTAATTTACTAAAGGAATTATGCAAATTAGCAAACACACCTGCAAAATCTGTGCTGAACGCTATTTGTATGTCACTAGAGCAGACTCTAGCATACTAAGCCTGAACTGCACAGTATTGCTCCACCAATGCAATCCAGATGCCTGATTCAGTTCTTTAAAATCGCAAAATTCACTTGTCACTTGGCTGGATATATGCCCAGTTATAACAGTTTTCCATCATTTTATCGTCATTTGATGAATTACTGCTGTCACGATCAATAGAAAATGTAGTTAAACATCTCTTTTGAATTAAATTCCCACATTCTTCTGCTAACAGTGCAATGTTAATTCTGCTGTGCAAAAAGCTATGATTTTTGTGAATAAGGCACAATATGAGCCTAATTTACATAGAAAGGGGCTTGTTTGAGCTGAAAAGAATGACAGTTACCTAATTTAAATATTTCATTTAAATTGCACCACATTCAGTAGCTGGTTAAACTGGATTGTTGAAATGCCACATATAATAGTGGTGCAAATGGAAAAGAAAAAGTGAATCCAGCCACTGAACTTTACAGAAAAGGTTCATAAACCTATTCTCAAAATGAGGTTACTTAACTTAAATTTAGTTGCCATCTACTTGCCATTAACAGGACTGAGAATCTGAGCGCATTCACGCAGTAATATTTATTTCAGTCTTAGACGACAACACACATCCTCTAATATCCGTATCTTCTAATCCACCTAGAGGAGGGTGTGATGACCGGATGTAAATTTGGATGTCAGTTTGATCTCTATTTATTCCCCTAATCTCTTTTTGTAGTCAGGTGGTGTTCACACATTGCCAGACGGCCTACACATGTCCCTATCACAGAGGCCAAAGTGCTGGAGGGTTAGCCATGTGAGGAAGAAAGGACTGTTTCAGAGAGCCAAGTGTAATTGCATCATGACCTGGTGTGGATGGTAATAAATCTCTAGCATTGGAGGAACCTGTGAAGCTGGCTTTTATGATTCTTGTTGTATTAATGTGAAAATCTGCAATCAATAAAAGCTAAAAGTTATAGAAATGGTCCAACATACCAGAAAAATAGCTGTCAATGTCTTATAATAAGATGCAAAGAAGACAATAGAATGACAATATTTTTGAAACAAGTTTCTGAAATAAGGCTCACCAAGGCTGCATTTATTTGATCAAAACATGCTGAAAAACAGTAATATTGTGAAATATTATTACAATTTAAAATAACTGTTTTCTATTTTAATATATTTTAAAATGGAATTTATTCATGTGACAGCAAAGCTGAATTTTCAGCTTTAGTATTCAGTGTAACATGATCCTTTGATTTGGTGTTCATGAAACATTTCTTATTATTGTGGAAACTGTGATACACTAACATTCAAAAGATTCTATTTCAAATAAATGCTGTTCTTTTGAAATTTCTATTCAAATAATTCTGAATACTATTTTCACAAAAATATTAAGCAGCAAAAAAAAAAAAAAAAATTCAATTGTGATTATTCTAACATTCTAACAAGTTAATTTGGTGTTCAAGAAACGTTTATTACTATCAATGTTGAAAACAGTTGTGCATCCCCAAAAATGTTTGTATTCCCTGGCATTCAAATCCATAATCTTTGCATTACCAGTGCTATACTCTACTGCCCAATGCCACTAAAGTACAATGTAGTCAACTGACATTTCTGAGTCGTTATACCGGTGAATCTCAATAAATTAGAATGTTGTGGAAAAGTTCATTTATTTCAGTAATTCAACTCAAATTGTGAAACTCGTGTATTAAATAAATTCAATGCACACAGACTGACGTAGTTTAAGTCTTTGGTTCTTTTAATTGTGATGATTTTGGCTCACATTTAACAAAAACCCACCAATTCACTATCTCAACAAATTAGAATATGGTGACATGCCAATCAGCTAATCAACTCAAAACACCTGCAAAAGTTTCCTGAGCCTTCAAAATGGTCTCTCAGTTTGGTTCACTAGGCTACACAATCATGGGGAAGACTGCTGATCTGACAGTTGTCCAGAAGACAATCATTGACACCCTTCACAAGGAGGGTAAGCCACAAACATTCATTACCAAAGAAGCTGGCTGTTCACAGAGTGCTGTATCCAAGCATGTTAACAGAAAGTTGAGAGGAAGGAAAAAGTGTGGAAGAAAAAGATGCACAACCAACCGAGAGAACCGCAGCCTTATGAGGATTGTCAAGCAAAATCGATTCAAGATTTTGGGTGAACTTCACAAGGAATGGACTGAGGCTGGGGTCAAGGCATCAAGAGCCACCACACACAAACGTGTCGAGGAATTTGGCTACAGTTGTCGTATTCCTCTTGTTAAGACACTCCTGAACCACAGCCAACGTCAGAGGCGTCTTACCTGGGCTAAGGAGAAGAAGAACTGGACTGTTGCCCAGTGATCCAAAGTCCTCTTTTCAGATGAGAGCAAGTTTTGTATTTCATTTGGAAACAAAGGTCCTAGAGTCTGGAGGAAGGGTGGAGAAGCTCATAGCCCAAGTTGCTTGAAGTCCAGTGTTAAGTTTCCACAGTCTGTGATGATTTGGGGTGCAATGTCATCTGCTGGTGTTGGTCCATTGTGTTTTTTGAAAACCAAAGTCACTGCACCCGTTTACCAAGAAATTTTGGAGTACTTCATGCTTCCTTCTGCTGACCAGCTTTTTAAAGATGCTGGTTTCATTTTCCAGCAGGATTTGGCACCTGCCCACACTGCCAAAAGCAAATCCAAAATCATCACAATTAAAAGAACCAAAGACTTAAACTACTTCAGTCTGTGTGTCTGTGTTGAATTTATTTAATACACAAGTTTCACAATTTGAGTTGAATTACTGAAATAAACTTTTCCACGACATTCTAATTTATTGAGATGCACCTGTATTACCTGTAGTGTTACTCTAATAGGTGTTCCAGAAATAGAGAGATATGACTTCCAACCACTTACTTCTATAAGGAAGAGGTAAAACACTTTAGGGCGCTGCAACCAGGGAGACTGTATCTCCAGCTGTGTGTTCTCTCTGAAGTGTTTCAACATTATTATTGTTACTTCTTATAAGACTAACCTTGTCCCAGAGTCTCTCTCGATCCAAAGCAATGATCACCATGGAAGGATTGGTGAGATAGCCATCAGCGTTGAAGGAGAGGTCCTTATACTCCCATGACACATTTAGCATATGCCTGCAGAACAAATTTAGCAGCTTTAAATTAGTAGACCAAAAAAAGTAGATTTGAATTTTAAGTGACTGTACAATTGCCTGGATTTTATCCATCTCTGAAATGAGACAGAAGACTATTAGGCAGAAAAAGGAGGACATTTCAAATACAAGCCTATAATTTTTTTCTTCCACCAAGTCAAATGAATATAAATCAGAGCGTACAGACACTAATACATTTACAGTATTCATTCGCTCTCTTTTAATCCTCTTTGTCTCATAGACCTGAACATTATTCCTAAACGAATTGTTCACTTATAGGACCAGCAGAACACGAGGGATTTAACAATGTCATTCAATTTTACGGATGCAAAGAGCAGCAGCAGCTAGCATTATTCAAACCATCATTGATAATTCATAATGGCTAAAATCATGACATGACTCACAACTATCAACAAAAAAATCTAGACAGGAGTTCAAATACACAGCTCTATATCCATCTTATCCACCATCTTTGAGATTTATAACTACTTTGTAAACAACAAAGTTCATAAACAACTATTCAATCTCAGTGATGTTTTATACTGGACAAATATGCAGTAAATATGAATGTAAATTACTTTAAACAGCAATAGTTCCTGCCAAAATGAACATTTTGTCACCATTTATTCACCCTCATATCATTTAAAACGAGAATAACAATGTCTATAGAAAAAAACACCAATTCACACATATCTTTTTTCATTTAATGGCAGTTCACCATGTCTGAAAATGATAAAACAAAACAAAAACACCATAAAAGTAGTCCAACTATTTGTATGCAATGATTCAATGATTCAGTTCTCACTGACTTACTTTAATGACCCTTTTTTCATTGTTGGTTTTCGTCATTGTATTGAAAAGAACCATGTGAAGATACATGAAATAACATAAAGGTGAGTAAATGTCATGTTCATTTACTCTTCTACCCATCTTACCATTTCACCTCAGACCATCCTACTGATAAAACGTATTTCCGAGAGAATATTTTCTGTCTTGCCACCTGACGAATCCTTTGATACTGTCCAACCAGTCACAACCGTGTCCTGTCTCAAAGCCAGTTCTTTAAAGATTTCTTAACTGTCTTCTGGCAGACGTTTCTTTTTATGCTAGAGAGATGGGCAGACACCTGAACAGCACCGAAGCCTGAGAACATTCCGGATGGAGGACCCAGTCACTCATGTGTCTCTGATACGCTTGATCACAGAAAGCTCGGAGAGGCAACTGGAACACTATTTAATGAGGACGGTGACTCCCAGGTGAACGGCAGATTTAACAAGGAAATCTGGAGAATCTCCCAGTCTCATTACAACAGAGGAAGGCCACAAGAAAAAGCGCAAGAACGCAATGTTTTGTCTGGAAAGCTGTTTATGATGAAATCTCCTGAGGCAAACTAAGCTGTGAGAATTAAAAATGTCAGGATTTTGAGGATTTGTAAATTTGCCACCCACACGTTCCTGTTGAATTTGATGTGATCAACACGTTTGACAAAAAAATAGGGCAATGCTGGCCAAGGGAGGACTAAATATATGACAGCTTCATAAAACATTATTGGCAGTCACAGTACTCCAGATATTCCAAAGGGATATCTATGATATACTTTTTTTTCAGGACATGATGTTAACGATGATGTTAATGATGATTACACTTTCACGACTAATTTAAAAAAAATTTTTTTTTACCACATTTAGTACAATTTTCAAAACAGTATAATGTAAAATGAAAAGTTTTACTTTAAAGTACATTTTAAATCATTCTGTTTTAATAATCTATTGTCATGTTTAAAGAAATGCACTTCTTTAGATGTGTGGCCATAACATTACATTTAAATTGAGTACTGTGTATTTTAAATGTACTAAACATGATCATTACAAATATATTTAACCATTATGCTGTGCTGAAAATCCTTTACCTAATTTGGTGTTCCCAGTCAAAAACGATCTTGTAAATCTCTAATTATGCCACATTTTCACTAAATCTTTGATTAAATTATTATGTCAACTTGTTTTCTTTCTATTAGCACAGGTTTTGTGTTTCTTTTTGTAATTGATTTCTGAGCTTATGCACCTCAGTTTATAAGTGAAAAAAGCACACTGTAAAAAGTGATAAGTTGACTTAACTTAAAAAAATTGAGGAAACCCATTGCCTTAAAATTAAGTACATAATAATTTTAAAAAAGTTAAGTGAACTTGACAATTCAATTAACTTATTTTTTTTAATTATCATTTACTTAAAAATTTTAAGGCAACGGGTTTCCTCAATTTTTTTTTAAGTTAAGTCAACTTATCACTTTTTACAGTGCATTATTTGTAAATAATTTTGCCAGTGTTCACTCAAAAATATACTCAAATCAGAGTAAAAAATAAATCCAAAACCTGTGCTATTTTAAAGCAAAAAAAAAAAATTACAAAAAGGTTGAATCCAACATTTGGCAAACATTTACCATAACAAGAAATTTATTTCTGTAGGCCAGATATTTTTGACAGGGACCACAACGAGTATGGGGAAAGAAGGTGGGGAAAAAATACTAAAAAAAGAACAAAAATAATACATTTTTTGGGGGTTTATCCTGTGAGTAGTAAGTTTGGTCTCACTTTATTTTAAGGTCCAATTCTTGTTATTAACAAACCATTACTACGAATTTTGCCTCAATAAACTCCTGATTTGCTGCTTATTAATAGTTAGTAAGATAGTTGTTAGGTTCATGTATTGGGTAGGGATGTTGAATATGGCCATGCAGAATATGTGGTTTATACGTACTAATAAACAGCCAATATGTTAAAAATAGGTATACTAATAAGCAACTAATTAATAGTATGAATCGTCCCTATACTAAAGTGTTAACATAATTATTAGTCCAATGCGATAACATTTGCATTTTCAGGAAAAAGAAAATCCATGGGTCAAAATGACCAGAACACACCATTAAACACATTTTCTATAGAAAAAAAATGACATTGAAATATATATTCGTTAACCATAAATGCTTGTCAGTACATTTACTCAGCAGTACACTTTGACCATATTTCAAAGTAATTATGAAATTACATATAAAGATGTACTTCTGTATGTAAAAAAAAAGCTAACTGCATTTAATATAAATTTAAACTATAATACATTCGCATTTAATTGCAATTAACATGCAATTAAGTGTCCAAAAGCATTCCATTCCATTTTCACTTAAGTATATTCTTTTAAAGAATATTTGAAGTATATTTTTCCATAAGTTCTCTTTTTAAAACTAAGCAAACTATTAGAACTATTAACTTCATTTTTTAAAACTATTACCAAAACTAAAATTTACTTTGTTTCACAAGGGAAGACATACGTTTTAATACCTTTACTTAGCAATCTAAAAGTCTTACCTGAAGAGAGAATTGTTGGCGAACGATTTGACAGGACTATTGCAGTCACTGTGACCCTCGGGAATGAATCCTCTGTTCTTATGAAAGCTGTGCACCCCTTTTACTATGACTGCGACTCCTTCCCGAACCCTCTGCCGCAGTGTTTTCTTCCAGCGGTCTGTGATAATACTGATGACACCCACTGGGAAACTGTCAGGAGGGGACACTTCAGGGTTCCCCACAGCCAGACTGGGGATTACCCAGATGTATCCGGGCCCTAGCAGCCCCACATCAGAAGCCATCCTGAACAAGTACTGTGCCTCCTCGTGGGAACAGTACACTAGATATACCTGCGAGTCCACCTGCTGTAGTAGTCTTCGTGTGCGGATGTCATTGGCCCCCACGGACATCTCAAAGCTCAGCACATCCTGCAGCTCCCACAGGAAGTAGCTGGTGTCTGTGAAGGAGCGGATGTAGTCCACGAAGGTCTCATAGCCGGGATATAAGCTGGTAATCACTACAAAGTTACCCCAGTTGTACTCCTCCATCACTTTGAACATTGCATTTATCTGCTGCTCTATAGAAGCTCCCATCTGGAGAAAGGTAGAGCCTTCAGCCTGTAGAATCAAGACAGGAGATACATTCAATTCTGCATTTGTTGATGAATGTTTATAGCTTAATCAAGTACATGTGGATACCATAAATTTGTTAAAGGAACACTCCACTTTTTTTGGAAATAGGCTCATTCCCCAACTCCCCCAGAGTTAATAAGTTGAGTTTTACCGTTTTTGAATCCATTCAGCCGATCTCCGGGTCTGTCGATAGCACTTTTAGCATAGCTTAGCATAGATCATTGAATCCTATTAGACCAGTAGCATCGCGTTCAAAAATGATCAAAGAGTTTCGATAGTTTTCCTATTTAAAACTTGACTCTTCTGTAGTTATATCGTGTACTAAGACCGGCGGAAAATGAAAAGTTGAGATTTTCTAGTCCGATTTGGCTAGGAACTATACTCTCATTCCGGCGTAATAATCAAGGAACTTTGCTGCCGTAACATGGCCGCAGCAGGCGCAGTGATATTACGCAGCACCTGAAAGTAGTCCCCAGCTAGATAACTAGTTATAATATAGCTGGGGACTACTTTCAGGCGCTACGTAATATCACTGCGCCTGCTGCGGCCATGTTACGGCAGCAAAGTTCCTTGATTATTACGCCGGACTGGGAGTATAGTTCTTAATCATATCAGCCTAGAAAATCGCAACTTTTCATTTTCCGCTGGTCTTAGAACACGATATAACTACAGAAGAGTCAAGTTTTAAATAGGAAAACTATCGAAACTCTTTGGTCATTTTTGAACGCGATGCTACTGGTCTAATCAGATTCAATGATCTATGCTAAGCTATGCTAAAAGTGCTATCGCCAGACCCGGAGATCGGCTGAATGGATTCAAAAACGGTAAAACTCAACTTATTAACTCTGGGGGAGTTGGAGAATGAGCCTATTTCCAAAAAAAGTGGAGTGTTCCTTTAAGGACACTAAAATGTTTTACATGCAAGCAATCATTACAAGCAATAAACCTGAAGACATGTAATCTAATTTACACTCAACATTCTAATAAGGGCAAATGTAAAACTAGAAATATATACTGTGATTGATAATTTAAAAGTAATGTTGTGAAGTACCTAAAAGAAGTACTAACAGTACTAGAAGTACTAAAAGGGAAAAGGGAAAGGAAAGGACGTGTGGCCAAGTATGGTGTCCCATACTTGGAATTTGTGCTCTGCATTTAACCCATCCAAGTGCTCACACAGCGCAGTGAGTAGTGAGCAAACACACACACCATGAACACACACTCGGAGCAATGGGCAGCCATCCTTAATGCTTTACACAAGAACAAGGCAAAAACAAAAATGGGTTCTTTTAAAACATCCTGTCTACCTGTTGGAAACTTTGATTGCTTTCAGTGATTGATTTTGAAGTAACTGCAAAGTAACTGTAATTTACTGCAAGACTTTCCAAAACTACTGTACATAGAGAGGACTTTTTAAAATTGTCCATTTTTAAACCGATTCAGTCAGTTAATATTCACCATTTCAAGTCTTTGCCAAAACACTTGAGACAGAGAAATACTACAAAAGCTACAGATTTAAAGTAGCTTCCACAACACTGCATTTCAAATATGGTAAAATGCGCTTAAATACATACAGTACATACTCCACTGTTCAAAAGTTTGGGGTCAGTAATAAGATTCTACATCTAATAGAAATGAATACTAAAAAACATTAAAGTGATCAAAAGTGACAGTGAAGAAAATGTTACCAAAGATTTCAAACTTTCTATTGATCAATCCTGACAAAAATGTTTTTTTGGTTTCCACAAAAATATTAAGCAGCACAACTTTTTTTAACACTGAGAATTAAAAAAAAAAAAAAAAAAGTTTCTAGAACACCAAATCCTCATATTATAATGACTTTTTAGGCATAATGTGAAGATTTGTTTTTTTATTGTAATAATATCAAATTTTACTGTTTACTGTTATTTTTTGATCAAATAAATTCAGTCTTGGTGAGCATAAAACTTTTTTCAAAACCATTTTTAAAAATTCCACAGACCCCAGACTTTTGAAAGGAAAATATGTTTTAAATTGCCAGTGAATGAGCTTCTGATGGTAACCATAACTTACACAGCCCTATAATTTTCTTCATTTCATTTTTACAGGTTGCTGAACACATACAGGGGATCCATAGTAACTCAATCATGATACATGAGACTTTCTCATATCATTGAAATAACATGTATTACTGAGCAACATTAACCTTGAACGCGTTCCAACGTATGAGATACGAGTATTGGATTTACTACGCAAAGACAATTCACTAGACTATTGATCCTATCTGTACTGCAGCGACGCATAGCAGACTTGATTTATTGCCTGACTTTCAACCATTATTCCTCTTACTGTAATCCCATTGAATGGATTTACACTTGACACCTGATACTCGTTTATTCATGCAGCTGTTCAATATTATGCCGGGGTGATGCGCTCTTTGAAAAAAAATATATATATGCACAACTATATTTGCATATACAAATGTGTGAATCATCACACTTAGTGTCATTATCAAGCCACAATTGTGCACGTAAAAAATAAAGTGATCTATTAAGTGCTGTTTTAATTTCACTTGCTCTTAGTTAACTTCAAATAAGCAAGTGTCCTAATGCCCTACACTGCCAACCGCATTTACTTCCACCGCACAGCATGAGATGACTCAAAGGTACCGGAGGAGGTGGTGTCCAATTAAGTTCCAAAGTGAGAAAAATGGGTGTGGAGGTCTGGGAGTGTCAGGAGCCGAGAGACATTCTCCCAAGACTCCTTCTGACTAGAGCTTTCCTCTTTCCTGACAGACTGATCCAGTGTCCTTCAAATAACTTCTGTGGTTAAAGTAGGCTACCTCTTGGAGAGAGAGAGGGCTTGTGAATGTCAGGTGCTCTGGGACTCACCGGTCCTCCTTCTCTGCCAGATTTCTTTCTTTAAGAAGTTATACAATCACCCAGACTCAGCTCTCCTGCGATTAGCACTCACGAGCCTTGACAAGACCATTTCAAAGTAATGCCGTAGTAGTAAAAATGTGTTTCAAGTCTGTAAAAACTCGAGCAGTAAAATGGCCTGATCCCTTCAGGACTTCAGTAATAGGCATTACATGTACACTTTGGGCATGAAATTTGTCCCATGAGCTTTTAGTTCACCTCAAAATTAAAATGGTCAAAATTTACTCATCCACAAGTCTTTCCAAAATTGTTTGACTTACTTCCAAGGCGGCAGTAATTTTTGTCTATACAATGAAAGTTCAACCAAACCAAACCAAAATATTTTGGTTACCAACATTCTTCAAAATATCTTGTTTTGTGTTCTGCAGAATAAAGTAACTCAAACAGGTTTGGAGTCACATGATGGTGAGTAAATGATGACAATTTTAATTTTTGGGTCAAATCCTAAGAGAAAGAGATATATCATTAAATAACATAAAAAAATATACAAATATTATTTAATGCTATTAAATTTCAGGCTATGTTCAAGCTGGAGCTGGCACTCACTGACAAGGGAAGCTCTGCCCTGAAAGGTGATATTTTAAGCTCACTGTATTTATTTTGGAAGGCACTTGGCCATTGACACATGGTGCCTCATGCTACTGGGATCTCATGAGAAATCCCCTACCAGATGTTTGTGACCTCCAGTCCAATCCCTCATACTAGAAAAAATCATCAGGAACAGCTTATTCAATTGCATGGGATTTACATGTGCAATATACAATGGTTTGTCTTGCTATAGAATGACCAGATTTGAATAAAGTAGAACAGGCTGTCGCATGTCCCTGACTCCGCCCACCACATGCCTATACAACAGGAATTGTATAATCGAATCAAATTTGTGTGATATGATATGCATGCATTTCTCAAAGGAGATTAAATGCCTAATCCATAATCTGGAAGTGTGGTTGTTCAGAATGCCATGAAATATGGTTCACAGCTTTATGCTACTATTTCTTTATGGCAGCTTTTCTAATTTGATTGATATTAAAGTCAGAATTAATTCATTTTCTATTCTTTTTTTAGAGTTCTGTCCAAAATATTTCCAATTGGAAATGATAAATATGAAAGAAGCAACAGATTAAGTTTAGGTTTTTCCTCAGTGCTCTTTATTAAAAATAAGAACATGGTCACTGGGCTGTTCAAAAGATTTGGCAAATTATTCAGAATCTTTATATTTCACGCTCTATGGTTAAACTCTTGAAAAATTATACCAAACCAGAATGCTTCATTTTAATCTAGATCTGACAAATGCATATTTTTGGCTTTTTGTTCCACTTCATACATCTTATCAACATTTTTCTGCACATCGTGCGAGTCTGAAAGGCATTTGAAAAATGAAAGCTGGGCAGGAAGGAGTCCTCTACTCTCTAGCTCGTATTGAAGATACTCATCTGTCCCATTAAATCAAGGGCTATTGTGTTTCTCATTTAAAGATATACATCTTTTGCCAGTCTGCATGCGTAATGATTGTTTTACTGTCTAAAAAGCGCACTTTTCAGTGCATTGTGGATTTCAGATATCAGATGCTGCAAAATCCATGCAGCATGGACTAACAGTAAAAAAGCGACACAACTACATGTGCCTTTAGTAATTGTTCAAAAGAAAGGACATTCTGTCATCATTTTCTCAACCTCGTTTCAAACCTGTATGGCTGTTTTCTACTGTGGACTGCTGAGATGGAATAATAAAAGTCTCTCGAAAGCGAAAACAAAGACATTTATGTGATTGTTCAGATTGCTTTGTGTTTCTTTCTTTCCAATAATAGATAAGACGGTGTTTTTACTTCATTCGCAGTTTAAGCTGCCACCAGACACTCAATAAATGTACACAAAACACCCTCACTACACACGTTGTATGTAAAATTACTGTCATGAAAAAGTCATACGTAGTTGTATTTAACAGCTGCAATTTTATGTTATTCAGAAGTTTCCACACCTCAGTAATCAGAGGAAAATGGGACACAACTGTTGGTTGCTGGTTATACATTATAACACCTATTGATTTTCACACCTCACAAAATCACTTTTCCACGCAGCTGTTCAATAACATATCATTGCAGGGGGCTTGCTGAAAAATGCACACACACATGCACACACTAAAGGTTCTCGACCTCACAGCAGTTATTTTCGACTCGCTGTGTCTAATAAGAGCTGTGAGGACAGCGTTCCTGAAATGATTTCACAGATACCCATGATTAAATCTCGATTTGATATTTGAAATACATATATGATGTTTTTCTTTCATGCTTTGATGTATATATGTAATTTAACTGATTTTGTTGTATTACCATATACTCTTAATACATTTTTTGTTTACGTACACAGATGATTGGGTAATGTTTATGAACCTTAAGCGTTATTCTGGCACACACATTGAACCTCATGCATGAAACACAAGCCAATTTCTGTTTATCATTTGTAAAATGTTTTGTATGCACGATTCATGCATTTGACTGTGACATTTATGAACAAAAGTTTTGACAAATGATTTTCTGTGTAACAAACATTTCGGTGCAAATCATTCAGAATTTGAGTGTAAACTGTCTGAATTTAATTCAGTGTGACAATTCACATATAAAATGTTCTGCAAATGATTTTCTGCATAAATAGTTTTTCTGCACATTTTGGTGTAAATCATTCTTTTTGTTCTGTGTAAAGTGTCAAAATTCAACAATTGATGTACAAAAACATTTACAAATGATTTACATAGAAATGTTTTTGTTACAAAGAAAATCATTTGAACAACTTTTCACAATTCACATAATTTTCAGTCTCATTTAATTCAATGATGATTATATGTATGCTTTTTAGTTATTTATTTATGCTATTATGTACAGAAATTTGATCTGCGTGTGTTTGAATGTGAGCCAATAAAAACATTTGTTTTTTAAAAAAAATAAAGCTTATTAAAATAAATTTTAGGTGATCCAACGGTTCTCAACGTAGCTGCAAGGACAATCCTTTTGTAGTAACTTAAGTGTTGAATGGATTGTGATCTCAGGAAATCCCCATTACGTATTAAACCTTCTTCCTTTAAGCTGAAAGATCCCTAAGATCTACCACTACCACCTTTCAAACACTTACTTTATGTGGGATAACTACTGCAGAACCTCCACTGATGCCTATGATGGGGATGGATGTCTGAGAGGAGATAAAGTCTAAGATTTGTGCCACAGCTTCTGAGTCCACATCATCTTCAAACACCACTCCGTGGAGGCTCTCTGCTGCCATAGTCTGACAGAGACGTGTGAGTAAAGCCCTGGGGTTAGTGTCATTCACCAGCACGGTGATGGGGTTCACTTCCAGGGGCATGTCGAGGAAGTTTTCTGGACTCAGACGGCCCTTGATCTCACTGTGGTGGGCCAAACCACTGAAAACCACAGCTACGTTGACTGAAGGAGGGCCGAAGAATGGACGTCCCCGGCAGGGAGGCACTACATTGAGTAACAGATGAAAGAAGAGGAGGAGTTGAAGAGAGGGACCCCAACACCCTTGAGGAGTGGCCATTTCAGCCTCCTAAAGCCTGAAAGAGAGAAAGAACAAACATAATTTCAGAATTGTTACCTGTTTGTCAGTTTGGAAAATGTCAGATATGTGCTCTCTCTCCAAGTAACTATAATTTACAGGTTTTCCAAAGATTTTTTACTGCAAATTGGTTGGTTAAAACCATAAAGTGGTCCATAAAGTCTTGGGAAATTCATTTAGATTTAATTTAACGATTGTTTAATTATTGCAGATTAGCACTGAGATGTGTTTGAAATTTCAATGCATTTTAATACAGCTTGCGAAAAACAGAATGTGTGTTAGTTTTGAACATTCTATTAAAGGAATCCTGAAGAGAAAAGTATCATGGTTTCTTAACATCATCATGGTTCGCTTTAACAAGTCCAAATCAGCATGTTATAATGGTTTCTGAAGGATCATGTGACACTGAAGTTCAGCTTTGCATCACAGGAATAAATCATATGTGGGGGCAGGAGGGTCGGGGGCTAATGCTATTTCATGCATTCTGAGTTATTTACACTTTTAAAGAGTTAAATTCTCATGCTAAACATGGCCAAAGTTTCAAAAAATGATTTGGACATACAGAGTAATTCTGTGTCGAATACACTCCTTCTGGGTTCGTATAGGTTTCAGAAAGTTTTTTTTTCGAGCATGGCCCATGAAGCCATCACGTCATGAAGGGCGGAAATCCTTGTATAGGCGCTTCTCCCAGAAGAGCACGCGCACATGTCAACCAGAACGAGAGCAAGAGAGTATCTTTCTTTTATAAATATGATAAAACTAAAGACTCTTTGGCGATAAGAAGGATGCAATACTACTCTATACATACTCAAAATTAATATGAGATTGGGCGAAACTGTGCGTGTTATGTCCCCTTTAAAATGTATTAAAACAGAGGACAGTTATTTTAAACTGTGAAAATATTTCACAATATTGCTTTTATTGTATTTTTGATCAAATAAATGCAGCCTTGAGCTTTCAAAAACATTAAAAAACTCATCAGCCCAAACTTTTGAACCGTACTGTACATTATTTTTACATTTTTTATCAGGGGAGACTTGCAAATGAGCGACAAGCAGCAGTGATTATTTAGCAATATTGATTTCTGTGTGTTCAGACATGATGAGATGAAAATAGGACACAGTGTTGCATTGTTGTAAACAATAGAGAAGCCTGAGTGACACAAAAAGCACTGCTGCAAAAATCTACCTCTGTCTAGTGTTATTTATATACACATATATAACATCCTTCAAGTGTCATCTACACAAAACTGCTCAAATTACACAGTATAAACAAAACATTACTTTAATAGTTGTTAAAAAAGGAAATACATGCATAAACACAGCAACTAAATTTAATTTTGATTAAATACTTGTGGATTTACAGCACTAATTTTAAAATAAAAATGTAATTTATCTTACTGAAGACAATCGACAGACACACAATATGAAATTGTACATAAATAAATGTACAAATGTGCTTTAATGTATTGTAATCCAAACCATTCACGTGGTCTGAATGTCTATTTCTGTCACTTATAATCTCGGATTGCATGTGTTCTGGTCACAGTGTGCATGTGCCTTTGTGACACAACAGGCCATTAGCAGGCTGAGTGGGAGGTTTACAATGAATCCAGCAGGGAATCACATCTAAACTCAGCTCTCAACACTTCATAGGGGCCGGTCCCTGATCTCTCAACCCGCAGATGGTGTGGGTCACCGAAAGCTCACCTTTGGGGACTGACGAATGCTTGTTTAATGATTCCAATTCACACCACTGCCAGTTTGTGAACCACGGATATCTATATAGTGCACAGGTCTACGGCATATGTTGCTTGTCTTGATCTTACAAGTGACCATATAGACCTAAAGTCTATTCATTTCAAGGAAAGGCCCCTTGGAGCAACCTCGGGTCAAGTGTATTACTGGTATCCATGGTGATAGAGTGTGATAGTGATCTCAATAACTCTCCGGTTTCTGGGTCGCAGCTACTTGGAAATGAACCAGGAACCTTTGCACTGCCAGAGCTGAACTTTAACCATAAGGCTACCGCTACACTTCTAAGTGTGTTACAGTGCACACAAATAAAACTGGCTCGTAAAACAGAGTGAGGACTTTCTTTTCAACAGCAAACTAAATCAGAATCTGATGAGATGCACTTGAATTAGAATCTTAAAGGTTAGGCCCATCCATCCATGCCAGCATCTTACGACTATGACACCGCAGCCTATTAAACTATCAGAGCTAGCTGTTGGACCATGGACTGTAATTACTATGCATGATAAATGCAACCCGTCACATTGTGATGGCTATCATGTTCCTTAAAATGCTCCCATGAATACATCTGGCTTCTAATAAACCTAATTACAACATATAGGATATATTATGGTAAGAATGCATGTGCATTTGCTTTGTACTGCATTGTCTTCCTATGGACTTCATTGGCAACGCTCCTCACCCAATGCGGGATCACAAGTACTTTCTGCACAAGTGGAAGACAGATGGTGAAGTAAGAAAAGAGATATGCATTCCGATTGCAAAATCAACAA
The DNA here is from genome assembly GCA_036784905.1 of Acrossocheilus fasciatus. NCBI lineage: Eukaryota > Metazoa > Chordata > Actinopteri > Cypriniformes > Cyprinidae > Acrossocheilus > Acrossocheilus fasciatus. The sequence goes on from CM071949.1 coordinate 21,997,016, forward strand.
AACCATACAAAAGACTTGCCGTGAGAAACCCAGAGAGTTAAAGCCGTCATGGTCTCGGTCCTCTCTCTTTTTCCTCTCTCTGTCTGCTTTTTTTTTTTTTTTTAAATCCTCATTAAAAAGACACTGTTCAAACTCCACTCAATACTGGCAAAGCATCAATGAGCATATTTGTATGCTCGTAACTCAACGAAATCCTCACACTTAGCCGAGCAGTGGAGTTAACATAGCAACAGCTGGGAGAGTTTCTAGGGAACACGACAGAGAGGAGTGAAAAAAAAGCATCTTTCATTTCAAAAATATACATCTAGGGGTGTTTCTTCAACTAGGCACTTCTGGTCCTGTGGAGTGTCCTAAAACACACTTTGCACACTCTCATTAGTTTTGTCAACTAACTATGTCCAGCAGTGTCCAACATCTCAAACAATTTACTGTGGTTAACAGCAATAGCATTCTGTGGAGTAAAATTGGCAAAACCTATTACCTTTACAATTAAATTGAAATGGAAAATTTAAAAATAAAATTTTCAACTAACAAAATCAACTAATTCTAATAATAATACAAACTATAAAACTATATGTGACCCTGGACCACAAAACCAGTCATAAGGGTCAATTTGTAGAACTTGAGATTTGTACATCATCTGAAAGCTGAATAAATAAGCTTTCCATTGATGTATGGTTTGTTAGGATCGGACAATATTTGGCCGAGATACAAATATTTGAAAATCTGGAATCTGAGGGCGCAAAAAAATCTATATATTCAGAAAATCGCCTTTAAATATTGTCAAGTGAAGTTCTTAGCAATACATATTACTAATCAAAAATTAATTTTTGATATATTTACAGTAGAAAATTTACAAAATATCTTCATGGAACATGATCTTTACTTAATGTCCTAATGATTTTTGGCATAAAAGAAAAATCAATAATTTTGACCCATACAATGTATTTTTCGCTATTGCTACAAATATACCCCAGTGACTTAAGACTGGTTTTGTGGTCCAGGGTCACATATATATCTCAATGATACTAAAATAACAAAGCATTTAATCTCAAGCATGCTCTTCAATGACACTTTTGTCCTCTTTGTATCAAAAGTACACAAACTCTGGGAAGACAAAAGGAAAAATACTAATTAGGGGGAAAGATTGCGACTGGGATGTTAATTTGTGTATAATACAAATAATTTTCTAGAATAAATATAGAAATAAATTATGATTAATTGACTTTTTACAATTTTTAAAGATATAAACAGAAAATCTAGGTCTTGGGTTAGGCATTAGGCAACGCCTGGTGAAAAGTTTCCAAGATACTTTTCATGTGACCCTCATATAACAAAGAAAAAAAACTTGAAAACTGTTAGTTTCAATAATAATGAACCCCTGGGACACAAGTGCCAATAGATGAAGAAACACCCCTATTTTGGATGTCTTCAGAGTGTGTGTTCACTGGCCTACTGCACGTGACACTGTGAACAGCAGTGAGACACCTGCAGCCTTTCTTTGATGACAGCAAATGGAACACACACACAGTCAGTCTGCTGCACGATAATATATTCACACTCCCGTTTTCAGTCTGTTAGATCTGCTGTTGATGTGATCTTCTCATGTCCTTTTCAAGTCCTCAGATCTCTTTAAAAATGGACACTTTGATATGTGTTTGACCATAGATCCTATGGACAATCACATCACACAGCTAGAACATGTACTCTTATTTCAAACAAAACAACAAAAGAACAAAAATGAAAGGGTTCATCAATGTCAGGCAAAAAAAACAAAAAACAGCTGCCATTCATTCTATTTTATGCCATCATTGGACAAGACTGGTCTCCTATTTAAAGCACTTGAGTACATGTAAAAAAAGTACTTGAGTACAATTTCAGTTGTGAAATTGAAAGAATATCTCTCATGATAATGATCATGTATGTCTGAGATAACTGCACAGAGGTGTCTGTGTTACTGTAAGGCACTTCCCAGAATTACACATAAACACGACTCGTCGCAAAATTTAATCTGCACCTTCCATGTAGATAATCACAGATAGAAATATTTTCAAAGTAAAACACCAGCTGTGGGTGCCAGCTGTCCACGCGGTATCTGATAGGTGAAGCTGATTAAAGCACAATGGCTTTTAATACATTTTACATCTACAACTATAACCTTCACATCCACCATTCAGTTTAGACTATAAACTGAACTGCAATTTAAATAGTAGTTGGGCATATGTGGCCATAAAAAATATTTGTTTTGACAAAAAAGCAGAAATAATAACAGTTACAGTCATATTTCCTTAAAACAAAGCATATCTGCTTAAAATATTCAAATGACTGAAGAAAAAAAAATTCTGGTCTCATCTGGTAAAGCACAAGAATATAGGATTATGTCCCATTCGGCACAACTTCAAATGGTTGTGGATTGGGCTTCGCCCCAAATACAAACTACACATTTGCTGAACTGGTCACATTTGTGCTTAGACTGACATCTGCGACTATCAAAAATGACAATCAAAGAGCTGTACAACATACATGGACTGTCATACACATCATCCAGATGGTGTGTTATATTAGCACTGAATTAACATCTTGTGTGTTCTGTCGACGTATGTGATTCTGAGGTAAAATGCCACCACAAACGAGAGTGTTAGTGAGTTTAAAGCTGAATTACATTTAGAGTTACACTCGTGCAACTATTTATAGCAACAATCCCAAACACATTCTCACTTGAGTGATGCTAACTCGCACAAAGCTAATTCATAGTCTCAACGTGGCTTTTGAAGAGCGATCTGTCTGCTTTCTGTAATGTGGGACACCAGCCGCTTGCTATGGTAATGGTCTTAAATCACAGTGGGATCGTGGTAAGTTTTCCTTTTGAGCTTCGACCACAAAGGTTACGAGTCTGTCCAGATGTTACCAACCACTGTGTGAGCAAACACTAAGCAACAAAATCAACAAACTGCGGACATACACACACAAAAACATTATGAGGTATTTCGAAAGTATTTAAGAAGCAGTCAAGTTACCGGCCCAAAACTCAAATGTGTCACATATAAAGCTAATTATAAACTACAATGAAACTGCTTACATTACTTGTTTACAGTGACGACTCAAGGTCCAAGTGGCCATACAGCGACTCTTTTAAAAACAGATCACATCCTTATTTAGTATTCCACACAAACGCACAGCATGCTACATACATTTTTAACAGTGATCCAAGGTGAAAGTGCTCAGAATGTCATGGTCAGAGCCCATATTAGTGTTCCCCAAATCTGCATGTATCGCATATCAGCTGGCTTTTCCAAACCTCTGTGATCTCACCAGTTCAGCCATAATCATACAGGTTTCAGTGAGTCTGCTATAAAACGAAAACAGATTATGTCATTGAAATACAGACGGTAGTATCACCATTGCCAGCATTTGTAACTGTGTGGCGGCGCAGACAGAATCGGATGTTAATAGTGATGTATTAGTCACACTGCAAACAGTTGTGATTGGACATTAACAGATGAGCTTTTCAGCAACAATCAACTGTTCTGTCTTATGAATGCTAAGAGGGGCCGGACTGTCTGTAATAAATAAATCAAAATAACACGTTAGACCTTTCAAGTAGGCTCTCGTTTTCTCTTGAGACAAAACCACACACTAACAACTGCATATCTATAATTTGATTATCGGAAATGACACTTGAGTGATAAATGACTCAAGATGTTTACGAATGTACCTATCACTTCTAATCTATTTAGAGGCATTATTATGACAAACTGAAATGTTTGAATAAATAAATACGCACATACTGCATATACGTCAATGGTAAACATCATTTTGTCTGTCACACTCACAAAGGTCTTTACAGGACGTCATATTCCATTTATGAGGACAATGAATCATAAGGAAAACATCAAGACCGCAAGAAAATCAATTTCCCTTCTTTGACCTTGGCTAATCTCCTGTCTCAAATATGTATATACATCTATAATATTCAAGCACGATTAGAGTTAAAAAAAACATCTGCTAGCATCTTACTACAAATGTAAAGAGTTTAGGATTAAAAACAGGTGTTTTTTAACCCCATTTTTCATGACTGACCCAGTTTGCCTCTTTTTTTCTGTTGTAATTGTGTGTAAATAAGTCAAGCGTCCCTGACACAGACTGCGAGCTGATATATGCACACCTCTGACATTCCCAATGCCAAAAAAGTCCCAGTGCAGGTATGTGTGTCAGACAGCATTCAGGTCTCCAGAATACCATTCACTCTGCCGGTTACGCTTTCGAGGACTGTTTCTGCGAGCAGCCACGAGAGAGAGCGGTGCTCCACCTGTTAACTACGGCAGCTTTAGCCCCGCAGGCATTTCCCCCCCGCCACACACACGAGACCCAGAGATGGAAAGATGCTCTCCGTGGACACATGCACAAAGTTCAAGCGAAGCTGTATGTTTACTGTCAACAGCGGATTGAATGAAAAGGACTTTCCTTACCTGTGCCGGCTGGATGCATCCGAGCCCGACCCCAAGCTGTACATTCTTCAGCTGTGCGTCTCCGCCTCCTCTTGTTTCCTCTTCTCGCCTTTGCTTCCTCTCACCTCCTTATGGCCTTTTCTATCTTTCGCACTGTCTCTCTCCTTCTCTCAACACTTGTGTGAGTCTACTTGTGTGGCAGCTGAAGACCCTGCTGTGGTGATGGCATTTCTCTCCCTCTCGCTCTCTCTCGCTCTTCCTGGCAAAGAGGGTCAAACTGAAGATGGTGTCAGTGACACGGTGAGGAAAATGATGGAAGGAATTAGCGAGAAACAGAGAGACAAGTGTCCAAAAAAAGAGGAGAAACAGCTGTTGGCAGCTTGTGACGCCGACGAGAGACAGCTGGAGAGTTGCAGTTGTGATCTCTGACTGAGGAAAGGTGTGAGAGCAGGTGGGGAGCCGCGTGGCGGTGACTCCCTGTGCTTGCCGGATTGGCGTGCGAATGCGTGAAGTGGTGTCTTACTCAATAAATCTTGAATAAATCTCACGTGGGTCTTGTTTACCTATGCCTGAAGTTGTGATATGCCTGTAGCATGTAAACCAGAAGCAGAGAAGTGTGTTTCTAAGCGTGTGTCAGTCAAAAAACGGAGCGTTTTTGGCATGGACAAACCCTTCATCTTCAATCAAACTGCTCATCCGTAGCCTCCGCCCGCTCCATCACGACCAACCTAGTTCCCCAACCTTGGGGAATAATCATGATGAAATGAGAAGGATGCTGGGAAGAGAGTACAGCTGATTAAAATAGATTCGAATGAAAGACTGGAGCTGTGTATCTGACCTTTTCCGTCTCTGGAGTTGTAGTTTGCTGATTTTGAGGAGGAAGTCCATGAAGATGCTTCTCATTTAGTCGAAATGTGTTGCTTATTTCAGAATCTTTTATATCCGCAGGTGTCGGTTTCTGATTTAGTCCGGATTCTGAAAAGTTTGGAGTTCTTGTAGTGTTGACTGAGAAGAGCATGAAAGCAATCCAGAATAAATACATACATAAATACAAATTCACAAATGATGTTTGTCCAGTTTGTAGAGCAGATGTGCTGAGCGTCTCATCTGTTTGATGTGATCTGCCTTCTGCTCTCCAGACCACAGAACAAGCTTCTGATACCTAATCATGATGCTGTACAGATTTATCCTGCCTCCCCCCTCCTCATTCTCTCATGCTTTTATTCTCCCTCTCTCTCTCCATCCAGAGTCCCTTTTCACCATGTCTGATTTTCACTTCGCTATCCTGTCCTGTTTGTTCTCTCTAACTCTATTACTCCTGCTTCTGTCTGTCTTTCCCACTGTCTTTGTCATTATCCTCCTGCTGCAATTTAAATGCTCTTTCTTTTCAAGCCGTCCTGGTTTCCGGTCATTCTGAGATGAGCAGGTCCGACAGACAAGTTCCCTTGTCCTGTTGATTCTCTCTCTCTGTCTCTGACACTTCTAGACACTTCAACCTTGCTCGTCCTTCAGGTCTGAGGTTATTATGAATGCAGTTTTGTCCTTTTTTGTCAGACAGCTTTTATGAAATCAATCCCCGTCCTCTACACAAACGTTTGTTTTTCATATCATTTGTTTTAATACTAAGCAAATGACATTTTCTATCCCCTAATCCTAAACCTACCTTTACACAAACCTTTCTAGATTGTATAGAGGCATTATTTATTTGTTCATCAAGCTGTTTTTCTCATGGGGAAACGTGGATTTTATAATAAAACATGAGTTTCATATTTTAAATATTTATATTATATGTGACCCTGGACCACAAAACCAGTCATAAGTAGCACAGGTATATTTAACAATACATTGCATGGGTCAAAATAATAGATTTTTCTTTTATGCCAAAAATCATTAGGATATTAAGTAAAGATCATGTTCCGTGAAGATATTTTGTAAATTTCCTACCGTAAATATATCAAAACTAAATTTTTGATTAGAAATATGCATTGCTAAAAACTTAATTTGGACAACTTTAAAAGGCAATTTTCTCAATATTTAGATTTCTTTGCACCCTCAGAAAGCTAATTTATTCAGCTTTTATATGATGTATATATCTCGATTTCAAACAATTGACCCTTATTACTGGTTTTGTGGTCCAGGGTCACATACATACATACATATATATATATACACATACACATACATACATATATATATATATACACACACACACACACACACACACACACACACTCATACTGTACAAGCTAAATCTTAAAATTTAAAGACCCATGTGACATTGAAGACTAGAGTAATGGCTGCTGAGAATTCAGTTTTTCCATCACAGGAATAAATTACATTTTAAAACATTTTTTTAAAACAACAGTAATTTTATATTGTAATAATATTTCACAATATTTTGGTTTTTACTGTATCTTTAAATGAATTAAAATGCCACTTTAGTGAGCATAAGAGACGTCTTTAAAAGAAAAAAAAAATCTTACAGACCCCAAACCTAATAAACACACATACACATACTTTAAATATAAATTAAAATATAAGTATGTGCATATTTACACGTATTGCCTATTATTAGACACTTTTACCCAAAGTGATTTACAAAAGTCTTACATATGAAGAATAAAACATAAGCGATTCTCCCTGAGGAGAAAAGACTGTTCAGAGAACACAAGAACAGAGATGAAAGTAAGAAACAGTTAAATAATATATTTTTCCCCCCTGTCTTTCTTAAGAGTTAGTTAAGCATATTAAAAAGATTCAATCAAGTGGTCACGGAAGAAATACCTCAAGTAGCAAGGAACAGAAAAGGTTAATTTGACGCTTTGAATCAGTTAAAAGATGAAAGTGGAAAGTTAATTTTAAGATTTGATTTGGTTTAATTTCATTAGTTAAGAAAAAAAAAATCTAGTCGAGTTTTGTTCACCTGACACTGCAAATTAAACTTTCCACCTGTAAGGAGACAAAATGATTCCACATGTCTCATCCATACTGTAACCCATAATCGAGGATGAAAACATTCTGGTTTTCCCATTCATAAGAGCATTAAATGGCAGAACCCTGGTGTTTCAGCTGAGGCAGACTACTAATAATACAGGTGTTAAATCAGTGCTATAAACTACACACGGCTTTTTGTTCTTTGATTGCTGACATATTTTAAACACGATGTCTCTTGCACGTACAGCATGTGCAAAACTAAATATATACTACACTATTAAAAAAAAAAAAAAAAAAAAAAAAAAGATCAGCCGGGATGCTGTCATGTAACACAAATGTGTTTTTTCACCCTGAGTTAATTTTTTTCCCTCCATTTTTTTTGTCCCAGCTTTAAAGATCTGCTGTCTCCTCTCATTTTCCGTCTGCTCAAAAGGAACTCTCTAAATTGTCTAAATCGCTTTGTGCACATGGCAGCTTTTAAGAAACTAAAAATACCATGGTGCTATTTTAGAGCAGGCCAGGTGATGAGGCATACTGACAGGAGGAGAAACCAGTGTCTTCAAACATATTCCAGCCGAACTTTTTGTGCATTTCGACACACTGAAAGCCACTTACAATGCATGATGACCTGTCTTTAAGAGAAGCAAATGGGTTTAAACATTTTTGACAAAAAACAACATTTTTAGTTTAAAATAGTACCTGATGCATAATGTTTTCTGACAGTGTATGACAGCAGTACTTCGTCTGGAGGCCCATTCCTGCCTTGGAGCAAAAAAAAAGTAATTGTTAGAAAAAGTTTAAGAAAAAAAATTAAATTGTGACATAGTTGTAAGATTTACAGTAACATCACAGTCTTAAATTCTAAATTTTGAATTTAAGATAAATAAAATTGCAATTACAAGATATAAAGCCCCACTGCGAGATATACAGTCACATTATTTATATTACATATTTATTTCATAACACATAAACCAAATGATGCCCTCAGAAAAAAATGACGTTTTATGCCTTTCCTTTTTGTCTAAGACTCTTATGTCCCTTTTCTATAAATCTTACATTGAGTCTATCTTAACATTTTCTATAATATGTTGGTATGGCAATCTTAGTGTTAAGGCTAAAAATGCTTTGTCCAGAATAGTAAAGGTCAGCAGTAAAATTTTAGGCACGGAGTAGTGCAGTCTTACTGACCTGTACAATAGACAGGTGGTGCGGAAAGCCAACTCTATTTTATCGGCCGGTGATCATCCCCTGTACTCTCTGAGTTTGAGTTTTTACCTTCTGGTTTGCGGTTTCCTTTAGTGAAGAGTAATCGATACAGATGCTCATTTATTCCTACTGCAATATTCATGCTAAATGTAGATAATGGTGATGGTTAGTGGTTAATAGTTTTTTTTTTTTTGTGGGGTGGGTGAGGTTGTAAATTGTATTATTAGGATTGTGTTATCGTATTGTTTTTGTGCTTTATGTTTTGTTTGTATGTCTTGCTGCAAAACTAATTGCCCCTTGGGGGACATGAATAAAGTTGAATGAATGAAATAGCAGAATCAATGATGCAAACTTCAAAACAAGAGGCAAATCCAAATTGTGCTATAAAGTAGCTGTAGCAAGACAATGGTGTCATTATTCAGCTCCAGTCAGTTCAAGTTTTGTTCTCATACAATACTGTGAGATGTAAGATCGATGTAACTTTAAATTTTAAGACAAGGAGGAATATCTCAAACTCATCTATTCTTTTTAACTACAGTGTGCTCATCGCCATAAAGAAATCTATGGATTGTGTGAGTCTGTAGTATTGAGGTGTACCTGAAGTGACAGACTGCCTTGTACAAAATTAATCTGTGCTCAAGTTTTGATTAAATGTCAATATTGTTGATTTTTCCACCCTGACAGTGTCTGAGAGAAATTAAACTCAGCTGAGTTACTGTTGTGCTGCACTTCTTCTCATAATAAGGGTCTTCAGTTCAAAGCAATTCAGTCAGCTGTATAAGTTAAATAAAGAAAATTCCTTCATCATAGTGCCTACAATTGTAGAATAATTGCCTGAAATGTAATTGTGGTAAAATGGGTTATTGAGTTGTTTTGCAAAATATGGATCACGTGTGTAACAAGTTAACAACACAAAATTTCTTGATCAGTCACTTGTCAAAATGTGGGTGTTTCTCTGAGGTGTAAATGGAAATGCAGATGCTTTAGGTTCCCCAGGTACAGCTGGTAGCCGTGCCAGATCCTGGGGAGGAAATGTCATACGGTCAAGTGTCCCCCAAGGGCTCAGGTGGAGGCTGCCTGTCCATCAGGTGTCTTAGCATCAACAGCTAACACGCCAAAGGCAGAAAACTGCCAGATTTACACGGCATCAGATGGACTGAAAGTGGAAAATAGCAACATTGTGGAAATATATAAATATTGCCATGCATATAAATAAATCCAATCTTTCGTCTTTCATCTATGAAATGTGACATTTCTGATTTTTTTCGCTGCGCTGCTGGCTATTTTTAGATAGACTTTACTAAGAGAAGCCAGAAAATGAGAAGGAAACGTGCAGCAGGGTTAACTTTGTTGCACAACTCCCCTGAGAAGCAACTGGAAGAAATCAAAGGAGCCACGATTCGGACTGTAACTTTGCTTTAAGACATATGACAACATCTTATAAACAATATTAACAGACTAGACGAGTTTTGATATGACATACATCTGGAGACAATCTCCTCATGCTCCTCTCAAATGTCCCACATGACAGCATAATATTGCAGTGACAACCAGAGATCCAGAAAAGTTATTTATAGTATGTAAATATGCAATTACTCATAAACTCAAATGTGTGATTTGAAAAAAAAATGATATGCATAGGACATAAATAGAACTGCTAAACCATATTTGCACAGTGTGTACAGCATTTGAATGGGCACAAATGCATTTAAAGGGAAATTCTGTTTCTCAACCTCATGTAGTTCTTTCTTCTACGACATATAAAAGTACATATTTTAAGAAACGTCTCAATTTCAAGTGTTTTTGTCTATACAATGGAAGCCGATTGGCTGCAATGTTGTTTGGTTCCCAAAAAATCCTCAAAATATCTTCTTTTGAGTTCCGAAGAAGAAAGAAATGCAGGTTTGGAATGACATGAGGGTCAGTAAATGACAATTAAATAATGGGCGGACCATCCTTATAAGCTCCAAAATAAAAGGTTTAAGGTTTTCAAGTTTTGTTTTAATCTTAAACGATTAACTGCTGAAAATAAAGTCTTTCTTTACAATAAAGCAATAAAACCATTACATTTTATAATTCATGTTGTGCATGAACATATGAACACTACAGTTTCTGATGATCAAATTTTGGTTTTGAATAAGGAACAGCCCTTATGCATATGCTGTCATACATTTTGTATATTTTTAATGTAATGGTATCAATAATAGGTGCTGTTAAACCCTACTTAGGGGGGCTTCGATCTCATGTTTACATTTCAGCCACCTCACAAATCTGCAATTAACTCAGCTGTCAGCACCCTTGTGATCATGTGATCTCACTTCATGTTTGCTGAAAAGGGCATCTGCAATAGCTATCTGAAGTTATTCGCTTGAAATTCTCACTTACCACTCATTTAAAACATTCTCATTTAAAAAGTTCTTAACATTATGTACTATCCTTCCCTTCCCTCCAATGTTAGGTCACAGAGAGTTGTACCACACACAGCTTTCACAGACATGTGCTCTGTTACTCTTAGACGAATGCTCTTTATTAAATCAGATCAACCTTAAAATCTAAAAAATCAACCTTACCAGATACACCACTATTAATGAGGTACATCTACTTAAAAAAAAAACAGTAAAGTATGTCGAACAAGATTCAAAATCACAAAAAAAATATTCTTCTGAACAACATTAACTGAGCCCTTTCTAAGACTGCAATCCTAAAAATGTATCAAACCACACCAGGAAAACCAGCTGATCCTCAGTGGAATCATCTTGCTGCCATCTATAGGCCTTGACAAGAAAGGAAATCATAAAGGAAAAAAAAGGACAATGAATGACTTAAATTTACAGCTATAGAGCTTTTTTACTAGAGTCATGACAGCCATTACACACCTCTTCAGACTTTAACAGCACTACAAACCTCAGTCCTATCTGATTCCCATCATTATGAAGTAGCTTACTAATAGATGCTCAACTATTACAGACGTGTCTTCGTTTTATTCTCTGCGTTTTTTGAAGGACACTCCAGATTTGCATGGAAACTATTTTTAAATCTCTTCAAGCCGCTTCCTTGCACTCGTAGGTTTGAGAGAAATGGTTTACATGTCAACAACACAAGTGCTCTTCTGTCTGAGAAAGAGAGAGCAAGCACATGTCCCTTCATTTAAATACTCAAGGCATGTTATTTCAGTTTATATTCAACCTTTAGCTTCTCTAGAGAATAAAGCACATATTTCATGATCATCCTGTCTGAATGAATTTGCACACGATGTATTGTTGCTCTGAGATGGCAACGGGAGAAGAAAGAGCGGTATTCACATGGGAGATAAAAGGAAAATCGACATCTTCAAGTGGTCTGCAAAGTAAAAAAAAAAAACAAAGATCCCCAATGGGATAAGTAAACACGCAGGGTTCATCCGAACAGGAAAAAGAAGCAGGAATGTATCTTTTGTCCTCATAAATATTTCATAGTCATGACTGTTCTGCACTCTGTAGGTACACACGCACTACCTGGTGGTCTAGTTTCCAAAAATAGACCCTTAACGTGGTTTGACAACTCCATTAAACCACAGCTGAATTAATTGCAAATTAATTATTAACAGCCAACTGTAAAAGAGTTGATACTCTCACTTTAACAAGGACAGTGGTTTTCACAGAGATTGGAAGGACAGAGAGATAGACAACTGGATAAGCTTAATGAGCATAAAGTTTGAAGTAGATCTTTCTGTGCTGGCCAGATGGCTGTCTGCAAGGTGGGATGAGTTTTGACTCCATATGTGCAGCCACACCTGTGGACTATCTGTCTGTTTTTTGGCTCACCGTGCTCTCAGATATACTATCCAAACACTGTGGCTCAGTGCAACACACCTTATCTGACCGTTTGGACAATGTAGCCTGCGGTGAGGGGCTATGCAAATTTGTACGATATAATCAGCACAAGACTAGATCTAATATTTATCAAAGGAGGCAAATTATGTTTTTGACATGAGCTATGCTGGAACACCATTTAAAGAAACAAGAGATAGAGACTCGTCATGAATATTTCATTGGAGTGCAAATATTATCTATGCAACGAAACACGTGAGAACACAGCTAATAAAATAATGGCCCGTTCCAGCTTTCATGGCAGTTATGAGATAAGCAGAAAAACATGGGACGCATGGAATACTGAATAGAAAGTTAACTTGCCCTGGACAATATGGTATGTGTAATACTATATATTTACAAAATATTTGAAGGTATCCTGAATGACTATTTGACTAATCTTAAAGGTGTAATTACTGCAACACTCCTGTTTTCAAACAGGTTTCCTGATTACTTGTCACTGTCTTTCATTGGCTGGACAAACAGATAGACTCGCCCCAAATTTATACCATTGGTTGAGCCAATTTTACTCAAAAAAAGAGTAATGGTTTTATAGTACCACAGTACTTATCAGCTTACGAATAGTGTATCTCAATAATAAACATTAAAAATAAAGAAAAATATATTATATACTTACATTAGAGGGTGTGATGGGCTAGGTAAAATATCGATTTTCTGAACAAATATTCATTTGAACAATTGCAATTTATTTATAAAATCACAAGAGATGAAACATTTAAATAAAAATATACAAAATATAAATAAATTTAAAGTAATCATCAGCAATTGATTTTACACATAGGCTACATACATACATACATACATACACACACACACACACACACACACACACACACACACACACACATACAGTATATAAACATATATATAAATTAATATATATCAACAAATTCATCTTTGGTAATGTTAGGAAGTTCCCTGTATACATGATACAAGAATTTATTAATCCAAGCCTTTTTTTAATGTAACTGAAATATACCAAAATTAATAAAATCATTAGCCTACATCAAACTCCCAACTGAATTGAGAGCTTGTGAATCAAATTTGATCAGAAAATCTGTATCATTACCCATTCTCAAATTTGCATACTGTCCCAAAAATGAAATGCTTAAATGAAAGATGAAAGATCCTTAAAAAACAACACAAGTTATGCAAGTTAATTTCACACTGCATGACTATTTTGGGTATCATGAAGTTTTCTCTAAGAATTCACGAGAAGTGATGTAAGACTAGACTCCTCCCCTTGAAATTTCCCTTGCTTTTTTCTTGCTCTCTCATTGGGTGCAGGTCATCGCCGATATGATTTCCAGTCAAAGCACATTTCATACTGCAAGACTCTGAGTAGCAGATACATCAGCACTTCTTTTAGATTGCATCTTTTCATAATTGACATCATGCAATCGTCACTTGCATAAAAATGCACTGATTTGCGTCAAATTTCAAGCTTATGTAGACACCTGAATGAATCTCTAATGTGTGTGAGAGGGGTCTTTATAGTGTCCTTGCAACAATACCACAACATACAACTCACCATGTACAATTAAATGAATTTGTGACCTTTCTGAAAGCTGACCCTATTTATGCTTCTTACTAAGAGGCAGGACAGAACTGAAGGCCAACTGACCAGTCCAGGGGGAACTTCTGGTTGTTCATGCAGAAAAAAAAGCCCCTCATAACTCCTGTCTGACAGGTCCACTAATCCAATGTGTCACTATATAAGAGCATATGCATGTGCACATGCCTGTTCTCGACCTTCAATTAGCTGTACGGGTCAGCCATTTGTCACACAGTGACAGGGTCATTCAGCCTGTGCCTTGAAGAAAGGCATGTCCTTATCAGAATTGTGTTATATGACCAATACATGTGCAGGTCAGACAGAGTCATCATAGATACCATATCCATCTCCCACGATACTTCATCTCATATCATATGACATTCAACATTTTGACAAATGGATAAGAAAAATGGGAGAATATTACACTGCATCTGTGTTCAGATGGCCAAAATGTATCTCAAATAGGCAACACTGAACGTAAGAAAACAGAAGGCAAAATGAGAACTGGATAGACCGTCTACATTTTTATGAAATAGTTGAATATTGCTGAGGTGCCAACAGCAGGTTACACACAGGATCCAAAGCAGTTCTTATATTGTTCTAAGCGCATAAATGTGTGAAGTATGCCCTCTGCAGGTTGTTTAATGTTTACGGATTTATGTGCTGTTGAACCTCTCTGTGTTCTATGCTTTTTATTGCACATCACAGAATATAAATTATAGAAATAAGAATTTGCTTTTCTTTTTTCCTTCTTTTTTCACATAAGTTTCTTTTCTGATTTAAAAGTAAATGCTCAGTTGCATTCTTTGAAAATTAAGTCATAATCTGAACCACAGATCAAATTTGAAATGCTCTTTCCTAAATAGGGTTGCAAAGGGGTGGAAAATTTCTGGAAACTTTCCAAAAATCACAGGAATATTCCAAAAAATCCTGGAAATTTTCCACCTTTTTGCAACCCTATTCCTAAATACTAAATTATCATAATCTTAAACCAAGATAATTCTGTACCATTAAAAATGTGTTGCATTAAAGAAAGAAAAAAAAAAAAACTGAATTAAAAATGTTTAAAATTATGTACACTCACATGACAATAATATATCTGGAACATTTAAATGTTTATATTTTTGTTTATATTGTTGAGGAGATTCCCACCCTTTCATGTAAAGCGTTTTAAGTACCCAGAAAAGTGCTATATAAATGTAACAAATTATTATTACTGTTATTATATTTATGAGTTGTTTTATTTATTTATTTCTACTAACTTTTAAAATGAATGTACTCTTTTTCTAGTCTTTATCTAATGTCAGCTGTCAGTCTTAACATAAACAAAATTACTAAGTGCACCTTTAAAGTTTGACTTCCAAATCAAACCCAGGGCCCAGTTAGAAAGAAATCAGATTGGATAAAATCTTAAAAATGGGTTGTTCAAAAGAAGAAAAAAAGTTTTTGAAATCCGATCACATCTTGGCTTTGATCTGGATCAAACATTCAGTTCAGTATGTGCATCCAAAAATATAGATGCATTTATATTTTGGACTTGATTTGTTTAACACTTATAGTGATATATATTCTGTCTAGGGTGACCATATTTTAGTTTTCCAAAAAGAGAACAGTAGGGGGCGGGGTTCATGGGCGGGGCTTCGCCTAACAGTATCTGTAGCAAGTTTTTTTGTTTGTTTGTAATAAATTAGAATTAGCATTAGAATAGAGAGTGCTAGAGTTAGAGGCTCAAATGAAGTTGAAAGAGATGTGTTTTCAGCCATTACTTGAAAATATTAAGGACTCTTGCTTGGATTGAGTTGGGCAGCTCATTCCACCAGGAGGGAACAGTTCATGTAAAAGTCCATGAAAGTTTTATCATAGGTAGAATGCAAAATGTTTCAATACAAGCATTTCAGTCCAATGTAATTTATGCAATATTTCAAACCTTTAACCCACTTGGGAAAAATCAACCCATGGCAATAGTTTAAAAGTAGCCCAATTCTGTGGAAAAAATGTGGAATAGGCAACACTGCATGGACGTATGCACGTATGGTCACTTTAATTTTGTCTCAGTAAAATAATACCCCAAAGAGCTGTCACAATCAAACTAAAATAATATATTCAATTTAAATGCAATTTATGAATTGCAATGCACAATCATCAGAGACCAATTAGTCAAAATTTATTCCTAAACCTTGTTTATTTGTGGGTCAGATGAGAAGTCTGGCAGTTTAAATGAATTTCAAATGGAACAGGGTGTTTGTATTGTTTCACTGTGTTGTTTCTGTCACTGTGGATGAAATACTTGAATATATTAGATATGAAGCAGCTGAAAGAGTTTCCAGTCTCTTCATAAACACTGACAAACTTCATCCAGGGGGCTGTTTCATAAAACAAGTTTACCAAACATGCAGGCTTATTTCAGTTATTCTGATTTATTTTGAACCAAATCAACTGACAAGAAGTCAGACTAACTTAAATAAACCTGGCTTATTTGGTAAACTTGTTTTATGAAACAGGCCCTTGGACAATGCCAGATCTCATAATAAATAGCAAAATATGGGATTTAACGTTACAATTCCGGATTATTCTGATCAAGATTTTAATAACTAGATCAAACTGTAGCAAGTGGTGAGGCAAGAAAAAGTTTTTTCTGCCCAGTGTTATTATTCGCCTAACAGTTATTCATATAAATTACGCCATTATCAAAATGTTAGATTATCAAAACCCGTTAAATACACACGATTTCTAACTGCCACAAGACTCAAAACTTTTACATATTAACATGAGATAAGTGTCATAAAATGTCTTACTAACCTTGTCTGTGGAAAGTTATATCCAATGTATCTTGTGTTTTGACCATGGGATGGCGTTAAACGCATAAACTTTAACATGAAACGCGGAAGGATATCGGAAAGGGAATAAAACAGTATAGTCCCACACTAAAATTAATATTTAGACAACTGTCGCTTAAATACCACACGTTTTTATGGAAGAACTGACATTAAAACACTTAAATAAACAAACAATGAATAAATTAATTAATTCTCATTACGTACTTTTAAACATTCTGGTAGCCTTGCCCCATTTTGCTGAAGGTCTAGTCAAAATTATTTTGTGTAATGTCACAGACATGATTTATTTAAATTCTAGCCTCAGTAATTCAAGGATTTTTATTTTGGAATAATAATTTATTGTTTTTTTTTTTGTTTTTTTATCAAATCTTCCTTTCCCTGCCACAACTATAACAGTTAGGCCAGGTACAAAAGACCATATACATGACAAGAAAACACTGCCCTCTAGTGGACATATTGTTAATAAAAGACAACATGACTCTGATTTTATCACTGATCTTTATTTAAAACCTGATATGATAGCATGTTAGAAATTTCTGTTTGCTTGCAGTGTAAATCTGAAATAGTAGCGTTGTTTTCAATGTGACAAATGAAGCCACATTTTAATCTTCCACGTCTTTGGTGTGTTTCCCATATAAATGTATTGTTTAATAACAATATTGGTCACAGATCAAGTGTATCACAATAATTAAGAATTCTAACAATGTAGTATCAAACAAAACAAATTATATACACTATACAAAGAGCTGCGTGTCTCAACCTTGACTCTCTTAGCCCCTGAAAAGTGTCTGAATAAAAGTATTAAAGGAAATTAAGCTGGTATTATTTATCAGTAAGGTCCGTTGTGAAAGTGATCACAAAACAGGAAAGCTGTTTGTTTCTCCTGCTGGCTTGGTCCAAGTTCAGTAGCAAAAAGAGTCCTCCACAGGAAAATGCAGTACCATCAATACATTTACAAGACAAGAGAACTTGTACATATATTTAAACAATGCAGAGCATTATAAAGGCTTGGCAACACTTAGAAACAGATCCCCTCTTGTACATCTGTTCAGCGATCACAATTGGATATGGCCAGGAGAATGTGTTTTAAACAAACCAACACGGTGAACAAGTTTGGTCAAACACTTAATATATCAAAGACCTCACAGGCCACAGCTCTCTAACTTGTTCGTATTGTAAGACTGTGGTGGTTTTGAACACTAGCTCCTTTTTTAAATTGCATTGTGAGTGTGTTGTGAGTACAGCGACTGCATTGATCTATGAAATCTTGCAGCTCGTCCGTGCGCAGTTCTGGGATGGGCTCAGTGGTGGGTAGATGATTTTGGATTTTTTGGTTCCGTTCCTTTTTTTAGCGCTGCTGGCTATGACCGAGTAGGAACGGCCGTGCATCATCCTGGCGTTGAGGCCGTTGGCCATGGAGAAGGACTTCAGATGGCTCTTTAAGGCAACAGGAAGGGGAAGTTTGTCCACAAGGTGCACTGGAGTGCAGGAAACAATAGAACGACAGCACAGGTCCTGCAGACTCAACACTGGACAAAAGAAAAGAACAGGTTCATTTTAAATGCAACATAGTAGAGACCATAAAAACAAAATGTTAGATATTATGTCTTCATAAAATACTGCACAAATGTAGATATGCAAGCTATCTGTCTTTATATGCTTTATAATCATTCAGAATTTGTCAGCAACGTTTGTCTTTAAAGGATGAAGTCATTCAATGGAAACTGAAGCTGTTTTATCATATTGCTTGGCCTTTAAATAATCTCCAGTCAAAACAAACACATGATGCTTTTATTCAAATGTCTTAATCTAAGCTAAGTAAATGTTTTTATATTGCTTAACCTTGTTCCTGCAGGCATTTTTCTAGCATAAACCAAAGCTATGATTATTAAGAGCTGAAATGTGCTGTGTGGGCGGCTGGCCGTTACATTGATATTTGAACACTGGGTGTCTCCGCTGTGAGAGGCATAAAGTCTCAAAGCTTTGCATACTTCAGGTTTCTAAAGCGTTCCTTTGGCCTATACATAATTGCAGCATAGGTCTGAGGGGAAAAAAATTGTATTGCTGTTGCTTATGTGGTCATTCTCAGAAAAGGCTCCACTAAAAGGTCTGCTTTATTCTACGACAGCCTTCCTTAATGCATCATTTCATGTCAGAAACGTTTATGGTGAGGCTTGTTTAATTCCCGGAGAGAACATTTCCAACCACAGCTACATAATGAGTCATAGATGTTGATGGAACTGTAGTGAAACAAGACAACGATGGTATTGTTGTGAACTACTGACGATTGTAGAGTTTTAGCTATCTTTTCTCTCTGTAATTGTTTTATATGATTTACGTTTATGTAACTGTGAATATAAGTGATATTTTTACTAGAATAATTCTTGAAATAAAAATATTAAATATTTATATAAAAGAAAATATTAGATTAAAAAAAAAATATTTTTTTACAGAATGATACTATTTGGCATTAAAAGTATACAATTTTATAATATAATATAATATAATATAATATAATATAATATAATATAATATAATATAATATAATATAATATAATATAATGTATGTCCTGTATCAGACATCAATCCATTTATAAATTTCTTAACACATTATTTAAAAAAAAAAAAAAAGTTGTATTTCTGTAAGTACATATGCATTTGAATTTGTATTTCACATAAATCATTTTATATTGTTTTTTATAATTATAATAGGATATTTTGATAGGGAATGATTTTTTACATTCAGATTATAAATTATGTACAAACATGGGCAAAATATGGTGTTCCCAATCTTACAATGAACATAGTGTTTCATTTTTGATATTAAAATGTTTAGATTTTTTTAAATGTTTTTTTATGTTTATTTTTCAAATATCATACAGCTGAGTCCCAATTAGATAATGTCCATATCGTATATGAAGCCTGACAATAGAGGCTTGTCACCTTTATTGGGTCTCCAAAGTCGCTCCATACCATGCCTCATGAGCACAATTCGTGCCAGCTCAGTGAAGGACTCAGTAATGTTGAAGTTACAGAGAGGGCTGACCTCGAAGAATGTGACCCCCAGTCGCTCTGCAAAAGCCTGGGCGTGCTCGGTGGTCACCTGACGCTTATATGCCAGGTGAAGCCTGTTTCCCACCAGGATCTTGGGAACACCTGGTGCATGCTGGGTAAAAAATAAATAAATGAAATAAATAACAGTTACAAAAGCACTCTTCAGGACATAACTGGTTTGCTGATTTGTTTTATATTATTATGTTAACACAATCGCTTAAATGATGAAGCAATTTTGAAAGAAAATGCTAAGCATCATCAGCTCCCTGCTATCTACACTGCTATTAGTTACAGAGCCTCTGTATCCTGTATCATTGCAACGATTAGAATCATGACTGCTGTTACTGAGTTGCATAACAAGCACATTTCCTGAAACACAGAGATACACATCAATTTTAGCACTTTCTCAAGACTATTAGCTTATGTTATATTTAATGTGATTTCAAAGCCACTAGTATGAACTCATGTCTGTTTATACTCATAATCATACTGCACTGCACATTTAACATATAATACTGAATACTGTTTCAGTAGTTTTACAGTAGTTTTGATATGATTGACCTGATTTTACCTCATCGATCTCTTTAATCCATCTGTCGATGCCATCAAAAGACCAACGGTTTGTGATGTCATATACAAGGATAACGCCCTGTGTGAAACAAAATATTAACAGCATACAGTATATTAAACTTAAATGCACTTTCAATTCAAAATGAAAGAAAAAAATGAAACCATAAGCCATCATCTGGGGTTTCAAAAAGTCAGTGTGGTACTGGAAGTGGTATTATTTAACATTTCATACAGTATGTGACTAAAATTGTTGGCAGAGACGTTTACGATGTTATGTCAATAAAGACTGTGGCTTTGCTCCAAGAGTTTCTGTTATTAGGATATCTGTGTTTGCCAGAACAAGGAAATGTCATATCAACAATACCAGTCCACTCCGATTTATAGCATACCACACTTTCAACAGGAACTGCTGATCATTGGGTGGGGTGTTTAACAACTGTCTAGGAACACTGGGATTTCAGAGATACTTAAAAGCTCATTTCCTAAAGTCTCTTTGCCCATTATATACAATGGGCTTACACACAACAACACAAATGGTGTCTGATGAAAATCATACAAAATATAACAACAATTTAAAAATAATATAAATTATAATTACAAAGAAAATAATTAAAACATATATTAATTTTATTTTATTTTTAAATGAATAATTATAATTATAAATAAAATCATAAAAAATATAATGTACATTATTTACATCCATTACAGGCATTCACAAACTCACAAGTAGTGACTGATAAATAATTTTAAATGTATTATATTTATACTTGTGAATAAAATAACTTTACTTTTTATTTAAATGAATTCAAATAAATAATTATAAATATTATTATACAAAATATATTAATACACAATGGGCTTACACACAACCACACAAATGGTGTCTGATGAAAAATATAACAATTAAAAAAAATAACATCAATTATAATTACAAAGAAATTAGTAAAAGAAAAAAATCATTTTTAATTTAGTTCAATTTAAATGAATTATTTTTAAATTAATAATTATAAATAAAATCATGAAAAATATTTTTACATTTAATTTTAATTATTTACATCTATTACAGGCATTCACAAACTCACAAGTAGTGACTGATAAATCATTTTAAATTTATTATATTTATATTTGTGAATAAAATGTTTTAAATAACTTTACTTTTTATTTAAATGAATTCAAATAAATAATTATAAATATTATTAAACAAAATATATGTGTTTTTATAATGTATTGCCATTATACCTGTGCTCCTCTGGAATATGAGCGGAATATGGTGCAGAATCTGCCTTGTCCTGAGGTGTCCCTGCAAAAAACAACACAACACAGAGGGTACGCATGACAAAGGACACATTCTTCTTACTTCTGTTCTTCAAAATGTCTGTAGCTATTGTCTTTCCCTCTGCCTGGTGACACGAGGAGCTCTCTGTGGTTGGTGCCAGGGCAGCAGACTTTGAGTAGGAGCAGTGAAATGAATCATTCACCATCCAGGGCTGAGCGCAGCACCAAGATGTGCCAGTCATGTTGCAGCGGGTAGGACTGGAGTATCACAAACACTCTGCTCTAAAATGCTTCGTCTGTCAAGGCCAGATTATCAATAATTGATTCCAGACTCTTGCAAAAAGCTCAGTTCTCTTAAAATGCGCCAGAATTTATAAACAAGTTCTAGCCATGGCTAGTGGGACTGACTTGGCTGAATTTTTCATTGGAAGAGTTTGTTGAGGAGCGCTGTAATTAACATAGCCAGACATTTGGCATGTTCACTTCATATTTTGGAAACCGACGAGACCTTACTGAGCATACACAGGCATGATGGAATGGAGGGGGTCATATTTAATCTCTCTTCATGCTCGGTTTGGGTTCAAGAAGATAACAGGAGGAAATCAAGTTGAAACTTTAAAGTTCAACATGTATTTCTAGGATATGTCAGGTGCTGCAGTCATGGGTTTCCAGTTTCCACAAGGAAAAGTAACTGTGATGTAAAGCTACTCACCAAAGCTGGAGCTTGACTCTGCGTCCATCGAGCAGTATGGTAGTTGTCTTGTAGTCAATTCCTACAGGTGAAGAAATAACAAAATTACTTAAAGGTGAAATATCTCATTTTTGCAGCACTAGCATCACCAAGTGTAATTGCAAAAGTAATGACTGTTTTCAAACAGGCTTCCTGGCTGCCACTGGTCAAAAAACAGATAGCCCCTCTCCAAACTCAGATTATTGGTTAACTTAATCAGGCTAAACAAAGCCACTAGGAGAAAAAAGGTTTGAGTCAGTAAGATTTTTGTTAATTTAATAAGCAAGGAAAGACATTTATAATGTTACAAAAGATTTATATGTCAAATAAATGCTGTTTTTTTTATTTACTATTACTCAAGGAATCCTAAATAATCATTAATAATATATATATATCAATGTTTCCACAAAAATCACAACTGTTTTCAGAAATGTTATGTGAGCAGCAAAAATAAGCAAATCAGAATGGTTTCTCATGTGACACTGAAGACTGATGCTGAGAATTCTGCTTTGCCATCACAGGAATAAATGATATTCTAAAATATATTAAAATGGAAAACAGGTATTTTAAATTGTAATAATATTTCACAGTATTACTATTTTGACTGTATTTTTGGTTATATAAATACTGTCATAGTAAGCATATGAGACTTCTTTCAAAAAGATAAAAATCTTACTAAATCAACGTTTTTGGAATGGTGATGTATGTTAAATGGCCAAAAAGAGCCAAAGTAGCACTGGCAAAAACTAATTAATAATTATAATAATAACCAAATGATGACAATTTCTGAAGAAAACACTGATGATGACATTTCATGATGGTAGTACATTGTGATTGTTGCGAGAGTGTTGCTATGCAATTACTAATGTCTTCTAATTGGTTTTATCACTTTAGCCAGAGGGTTCTAAGCATTTGCTTAGTGGTCCAAGCCAAAATATCCCACTTATGGTTATGTAATTGTCTTCCAGACAAATTTCAAAGCCCAAAAGTTTTTTTAAATAAAAACATCATTCTTAAACATTTTAGACACAATTTAGTACAATTAGGGGTTTGTTCAAATTCCTAGTATGAGTAATAGTAAAGTCCACTAATAATCTAATAACTGCAAATGGGAAAGGCAAGAGGTGAGAAACACTAAAGAATATTCCAGAGAGAGTTTGCATTTTATGTTCAAATAAAGACTGCATTCCTTTACTCTTAGCCAATATTTTATTTACAAAGTCCCTCTTTTGATCAAGCTTTTGGGTGACAGTAACTATGATTAAGTGACATCTGCTGGTATGAACATGACACTTGAGGAGGATGCCTAGGCTGAGATTGGAAAGCTTTAGTGTCACCTCTGTGGGGGTTCCAGGTTCCACACACATACACACTGGCATGCTGAACACTCTTTATCCTAGGGAATTTCAGAGCCCATCACACATTCCACTGCGATGAGAATGAAACCCAACACTGTGAAAATATACATGGAACAACTGGGAGATTCCATTAAAGTGACAGAAAAAGGATTTGAAAACACCATTGCTGTCACTAAAGAATGGAACCAAATTAACCCATCACAATCCCATGTCACCCTGTGAACTGTGAGGACACAGTGAATTACAACGTATCCAAAGGTATGCACTAATGGTGAGGTTTAACGTTCTGTACATTAAACATCAAGTATCAGGTATCAAGCCCCATGAAAAATGATGCATTAGTTCTGTTTGGGTCTCAGAGACTACAAATAATAAATGAAAACTTAAATGATATTATTATGCTTCAAATTCAAATAGTATCTTTTACATGATTTTTTAAATGTTTTTAAACTTTTTTTTTGTGCTCACCAAGGCTGCATTTATTTGATCAAATATAGAGTAAAACGATAATATTGCAAAATGTTATTACAATTTAAAATAATTGTTTCTGTTTAGTATATTTTAAAATGCAATTTATTCAGGCAAACTGAATTTCCAGTAGTCATAGAAATTATTCTAAAATGCTGATTGGGATGCTCAAGAAACACGTTAACATTAACATTATAATCAATGTTGAATATATATATATATATATATATATATATATATATATATATATATACAGTGCCCTCCAAAAGTATTGGAACAGTAAAGACAAAATTGCTCTGTTGGCTGTGGAGTCAAGACATTCACAAATATGATTAATAGATGAATATGAGACAAAACTACAGGATTTCACATTTTATTATTGGGTGATTCAACACATGGATGTTTTACCAGCTAAGAAGTTCAGCACTTTTAGAGTTTCATCCCTCTATCTGATGTGAGCATAGGTATTGGAGCAGTTGCCTCACAGGTCTTTCTAAGTGATCAGCTGTGTCCTGTTGCATTAATTCTTCAGATATTAAAAGCAGGGAATATGTCGTTAAGGTTATATCCATTACTTCTGCATTCTGAATCTTGCATTCGATGATGACACACACAAACCAGGATGAAGATGAGGGAGCTGACTTTGAGAGGAAAGCAAGCAATTTGGATGCTAAAAGAAAAGAGGAAGTCAGTTAGAGCTCTAGCAAAAACAAAGGACATGGAGAAATAAAGAGTTTGGAAACCACCAGCAACCAACGACCTGATCGGCTGAGAAAACAACAGTAGTTGATGACAGACAAATCATAAAAGCTGTGAAATTGTACCCTAAAAGACATGTCTGGAGTCGGGGTGAAAGCGGGGGTGATGCTCTGACAATCTACTGTCCTCAGGAGACTTTGACATAGAATAACAGAGGCTACACAGCAAGATACAAACCTCTGACCAGCTCCAAAAATAGAAAGGCAAGATTAGAGTTTGCAAAAAAGCACACAGGTGAGCCAGAAGAGTTTTGGAACTGTGTTTATGGACCGATGAGACAAAGATGAACCTTTATCTAAGTGATGGGAAAGCAAAAATGTGGAGAGAAAAAGGGAACTGCACATAATCCCAAGCATACAGCCTCATCTGTAAAGCATGGTGGAGGTGGTGTGCATGGCTGCCTCTGGAACAGGCCCTCTCAACTTTACTGATGACTTAATGTATGATGACAGTAGCAGAATGAATTTGGAAGGGTACAAAACCATCTTGCCTACCAATATTCAAGAAAATGTCACCAGATTCATTGGGAAGTGCTTCATACTGCATCAGGACAATGACCCAAAACACCCTGCCAGTTCAGTCAAGGAATTTATAAGGGCAAAGAAATGGAAAGTCTTAGATTGCCCAAGACAATCTCCAGATTTAAATCCGATTGAACGTGAATTTCACCAGCTGAAGAGGAGAGTAAAGGCAGAAACTCCTCAAAACAAGCAACAATTGGAATTTGCTGCATTAAAGTTTGGGTAAAGCATTTCAAAGGATGAGACCAAGAGTGTGGTAATGTCTATTGGTCACAGACTCACTGCTGTGATTGTGCGCAAGGGATCTGCAACTAAATACTAGCTTTTAATCTTTTATATCTGCCTTATGTTCAACTGTCCCAATACTTATGCTCACATCAATGAGTGTGATGAACTCTAAAAGTGCTGTTCTTTTTATTTGGTAAAACATTTATGTGTTGAAACGGCTAATAATAAAATGTGACATTCTGTAGTTTTGTCTCTTATTCATCTTTTCATCATATTTGCAAATGTCTTGACTCCACAGCCAACAGAATAATTTTGTCTTCACTGTTCCAATACTTTTGGAGGGCACTGTATATGCACACACAGTACACACACACACACACACACACACACACACATACAGTGTAATAATGTTTGATGTTCATTTAAAAAAAAAAAATCTTTAAAAAATGGTTTGGTTGAACAATAAATGCTTAATTAGATGACTCTAACTTCAATTACAGAACAAAAACATCTTTTATCAAATAAACATGACTAGCGCTTACATCATATTTTCCACCACTAAATAAATCTTTTATCAAGCTTTTGATAAAAGGCTTATTGTGAATTATTTAATTCAATGCGATGCATCACTTTTAGACAAATATTGTATAACACCAGCTCTCTAGTATTTTTTTTCTTTATAAAAATGTCTGCCTGTAGGATGCAGTCTTCCTGTTTGTGTGGGCAAGCTCTGATTCATCCTGACAGATTTTTTCACACTAACCCTTTCTGTCTCCCCGCGCAATTACCCTGCTCTGCACCTCTCCTCACCTCCCTCACAGCAACCAGCAGAGAGCCATAGACCTTTTCTGACGGGATGACACATACGTCGGATCAACGGGAGTAAGTGGATGAGGATGAAGCCTCCGTGGATAATGGTGTTCAAAATCTAGAGCTGAGGGAGAAACAGTTATGCTAACACTTACTGATCCATCCCTGTGTAACTTCCAAGTCACGAAATGATAAAAAACCAAAAATACTGCAAGCTGCTTTGTGGCCTGTGGAGACGTTGTGGTTGACCTCAAAAAACATCAAACAGATCAGCCAGAATTTAAAGCAGCATAATTAAACTCAAATAGATCTCAGCCAGGGTAGACGCCATAGTTAAAGGTGCACTCAGTAATTTCTCCCTGATAAAAAATAAAAAATAAAATAAATAAAAATAAGTAAATAAAAAGTACATTTATTTTTTTTTTAAATCATGTAGACCCACACGGGGTAAAAACTGGAGTCATTTTAGTATCAAAATGGGCTAATGTTGAAATTCTATACTAATTTTTTTTTAGAAATTAAAGGGACAGTCCCCCCAAAAATGAAAATTCTGTCATCTCTCATCACCTGTATGCAGTACTTTCTTCTTCTGAACACAAAGGTAGATATTTTGAACAATGTTGATAACCAAACATTTTTGGTTCCCATTGATTTCCATTGTATTTTTTGCCAAGTCAATGGGAACAAAAACTATTTGGTAACTTGGGTGGACTATTTGGGTGGACAATCCATTTAAAAATAAAATACTAAACTAAAATCAGTCATAGGTGAATTTCGGCATAATAACACGATAATACACAGTATGAAAAATCAATATTGCTTTTAAGATTTCCTTTTAGATTCTCAAGTTTATATTTTACAGTGTTATGAAATGTATAGTGCTTTTAAGTATTAACTTAAGAGTGTGTTAGATGACAGCAAAGATGATCTAAATGAAAAAAAAAAAAAACAAATTATGGAAAATGAGCATGCAAAAATAAATATTCATTACAAAAATATTGACTGATACCAAAAAATTACAAAAAAACTCTAATACTGGCTAATGACCGATATGGTACCAATAAATAGTACATTCCTAATCATAAAATGTTTGCTTTTGCGTGATGCTGCATCCACACTGCAAAGTGTCAGTAATGATGTTTTATTAACAAAGTTCAGGAGGAGCACGTTCAGATAATTAACCCAGCCAATTCATCATCAGCAATCACACCGTCTATCCTATCAGCTCGAGAGAGAAAGCCTCTACAAATAGCCAAGCCATCTTACCTCCATCCTCTCTACAGTCTTTCAGCATCCCTCCCTCACCCCGACTCCTCACCATCAGCCCGCTCCTACCGCAGCACGGGGAGGAGCACTCGGGGGGAACGCTTTGGGTCCGGGCTAAATGCCGAGCTTGGACCCTTCTCCCCAGACAGGGGGAGTAGCCTGGGCTCGGGAGTAATTATTGAGCTTGAAGCCCTCTCCCTGGACAGCATGCCAAATACGCATAACCTTTACTCCGTTTATTATATGTAAGTGTGATCTCGTGAATAGGTCCAATATAAGGTAATTTAACATAAACAAAAAATATTTGATGCATGTTGTATCATCTTAGATGTGATCTAAGACAATACAACACACAGAACAAACTGTACTCCTACCATTCACAGCCTCCAAACCAGTATGTACTCCTGTACTCCTACCATTCACATTGTTTTAATTCGAGCAAAATCTAATATGCTGTCTACCCTGATTAAGCTCCACAGGCGTTACATAACCTAAAACACATTGAGCAACACATCAGCCTGTACGTTATTTATAAGACAGTGGGATAAATGTTTCAGTGGCACAGAACTGATTTCTCTCTTGGTGAAGAACAGCTGCAAGGCTTCAACTGACACTGTTCCTTTAAAATCAAGAGTCAACGCACCCTTTTCATCATTCAAACAAACAAGTGGCTTGAGAGGTTCATGCAAGTGTTTAGATAAACATCAGAACGTTCCACTCCTTTATCACCAGCAAAGCCTGGCTGCATCCTCGTTCCCCTCAGCCGCATTTTGCTCAGCAGTCGGAGAGCACAGTTACGTAAGAGTTTTGGCCAGTAGTAATAATCTCTATAAACAGAAATTCCAACAGAGACTTCTGCTGGCAAGGTGGTTAGGCAAGAGCTCTCCCTTTCTAATCATAATGGAGTTTATCAACCGTGTACATACAGTATGCACTTATAAGGAATTTTGAGAGTTGCTCCCAAGGTTACAATACAAAATAAATACACAAGTTATAAAATATGACAGAACAGGATGTAGAAAATGTTCTGAATCTAGTAAGCAATCTAAACAGCAAAAGGCTCCAGCACTGGTCTATTAATTGCTTGCATACCCAATGTCTTAGAATTTGTTTTCTAAGTATTAGCATCCTGGCAGAGCTGTTTACTGGCCCTACGGGGGCAATATTTTTTCTAGAGTTTGTAAATGAATGTAGTATGAAGTCACTTTCACAAGACTGCAGTGGGGTATTAAATTTTCATCACTGTTGCGCTGAAAAGAGCAACTAGTTTAAAGTTAACATGAAAACAAAATTGACCCTGTTTACTTTGTTAATGCACATCCCTGATCTTACTGTGAATTATTAATCAATGCACCTTTTTTTCTCCAAAAAGATGTTTGCATAATAATTATTCAAAATGCAATAATATTCTCTAACTCTGAAACAACTTTCCTTCTTTGGTAACATCAGGCTATTCATTCTGGTTGGAAAACCCACTTTTCACAATCCACTAAAGTCCCATCTTGCTCAGAAATATGTAATATTATTGAAGTGGGTTGTGAATGGTGATTCATGTTGACTTTAAAGGAATAGTTCACCCAAAAATGAAGATTTGCTAAACAACGCTTAACACATCCTCAAGCCATCCAAGATGTAGATGAGACTGTTTGTTCATCGCAACAGATTTGGAGAAAATTAGCATTACATTACTTTCTCCCCAGTCATTACTTGCTCAGCCCCTGCAGTGAATGGGTGCCGTCAGAATGAGAGTTCAAACAGCGAATAAAAACATCACAATAATCCACACGTCTCCAGACAATAAATTAACCTATTTTGAAGTGAAAAGCTGCATGTTTGTAATAAACAAACTCATCATTAAAGCATTTTAACTTTAAACTGTTGCTTCTGGCCAAGATAAGAGTCCATAATAATCCATAATAATGTTTCCTCCAGTGAAAAAGACCATCCACTGTTGTTCTCTGTCATCAAAAACCATGAACTTGATTTGTGCAAATTTCTCTTTTGGTTCAAGAAAAAAAAAAAAAAACTTTTCACTAAAAGGAGAAATATTATGGATAGAAGACTTGTATTTTAACAGTTTGAAGTTAAACTGTTTTTTGCATCACAATACACTAACTGATTTACTGAAGTTGTGGATTATTGTGAAGTTTTTATCAGCTATTTGGACTCTCGTTCTGACGGCACTCATTCACTTACAGATAATTCATTGGTGAGCAAGTGATGTAATGCTAAATTTCTCAAAATCTGTTCCGATAAAGAAACAATTTTAGCTTTATTTATTTATTTTGTGAACTATTCCTTTAAGAATATACAGTACTATGCCTGTCCAAGCATGACAAATACTATTTAAAGGCTTCTGGTCTAAAGATTTTGTTCCTATAACCTGTTGCCCCTCTTCTAAAAGTGGCTGGCACTCCTTCCTCAGCTGCTTGAATAAATGAGAACACAACTGTGCAAGCCACCCAGATCTCAGTCAGCCTCTGACCCTAAATGAACAGGTTGGCTGTCAAATTACTTACTAAACCACTTCAGTCTAATCTAAGCTGTTACAATGAGACTCAAAATGTTCATCACCACTTAGAATTTGCCCAAATGCTGTTACAATGAAAAACGGCACTGAAAATGAAAAGCGTGTTGTTCTTCCTGTTAAAGCATGCAGAAAAACAATAAAACAGAAAGCTGGAGAAAATATATAAACTATTAAGAATTAAGAGATCTATAGTACTGTCACATCCAGAGCAGATTGCTAATGAGTTAATAAGTGATATGCAAATCAATACGTACAAGTAAAGATGTTGTGATTATGTGATACCAGCCACATGTTTGCATCACATAATGAATGTTGTTGGTCTTTCAGACAAGACACATAAAAAATATGTTGTTTAGCTGTGAAAGCCCAAAGGGGGGTTCACTACAGTTGATTTTGTCCCCTGGGAAGAGTTCCTTTTTCCAAAACACAGAGTAACTAATAACTACAACTACTACTGAGCTGTAAATAAGAGCGGGACAAACTGGGGTTAGATGAGCGATGTGATCTTGATGTTTAATATATGTGGTATATTTATTGTTATAATAAATAAAAGACTTAAAATAAACATAGAACAGATGCAGATCCCTTGTTTTTGTTTACATTGTCGACTGACAACATTTCTGAAACTGTTCACAATAAATGACGTAGATAGTGTATAATACAAAGGTTACATAATCTACAATCCATAATAATAGATTCATCCAGAAATGCACAGACCAACTAACATTAGTTTTATTTGTACACAGAGATCAAAACTTACCCATATTGTATCCATAGGGTGACTCACTGGACCCATCCTGTAGACTGGCCAGTATTTCCCCTTTCCCAACATCACTGTCTCCAACCAGCAGGAATTTCAGGAGGAAATCATAAGCTTTTGCTGGGCTGCTCCTGTGGTTCATCTTCACATCAGCCCGATGACCCATTCTGGTACATCATGTAACTGTCCTTTGATGGACTTGTGTTAAATACCTCAGACCACCAGTGCAACTAAACAATATAGCTGTTTTAAAAACAAACCTACGTAGTATTCACTAGTCTTTTCTGTGTTTAAAATCTCATGTCCAGTACAACACTAAAGCTGTCCTATTGTTCAAAGATTCTGGTTGTGGATCCACTGATGCTGTTGCGTCACATTAGTAGGTAAATAAAGACCCTCGTATGTTTACATTATAGTAACATAAGCCAAGTAACTTCTTAAAATCGGTTGTTTATACTTATAAAATAAATGTTAATCTTTATAAAACACTCCTAATGTTTTTTCATCTTTACAATTCGAGCAAACCTGGTCCATTGAGCTCTCAGCCACGATCCCTCTCTTCTATCAGCCTCCCTAAACAGAAAATGTGAGTTCATCCTTAGATTTTCCTTGATTGGCTCCTGTGTGGAGTTGCTAGGGCAACTCTGCTATTTCATTGGACATTAGTCCCGTCCATCAAATCCCGAAAACGCCCATTTCGTGTTGGAGAGGGTGTGGCCAATCTGCTGTTTTGATCCCATAAGCGCTGGTACCAGATCAGAGCCCGTATGTTCATCCATTTAGGTTTTGTCTCGCGGACGGTTGCTTGGCTGATTCTGCGTCAGCGCTCCAGCGCGCTCCAAGCGCGTGCTCGGGTTTGTTGTTTTCCGGGGCACGAAGAATGACGTAGTGTTTAAATGACGTAATATGATTATTGTAGTTTTTGTTTTGTCTTTTTAAAACCGCTGCAGTACTTTGAAACTATATTTTAGTCTGAGAATAAAAAGGCTTTAAAACCATTAATGTGAGCTATTAATTCATTTATATATATATATATATATATATATATATATATATATATATATATGTGTGTGTGTGTGTGTGTGTGTGTGTGTGTGTGTGTGTGTGTGTATATATATATATATATAAATTTACCATAATTGTATTTTGCATCTTTGATCTATTGAGCTTTCAAACTTTACAAACCCAGTCCAGCTGGACTCTAAAACTATTATAACTTTAAAACTATATTATGTCTTTAAAAACATTCACTAGCAGCACATAACTACATTATATAATGCTTTACAGATCAACATTAAGAAAAGTGTAATTTAGTTATTAAAAATGACCTGAAAATGTTTTCTTTTTTAATGTACCATATATCAGCTGTGATATACGCATTATGGCAACGTTTCATCTGCTATTAAAGAACATTTAAAAATTGTTTTAAACATTTTAGTGAATGCAGCATACAGGTTTGGAATTTTTGATTGTTACATCATTATTGCTTAGGTCTCTAAGAAATATATTACAAAGATTGTTTTTGAAAATTGCATTCATATTTTATGATCAAACCACTATTATGCAATTATACAACATATGCAGAATCGCTCTACATTAACAAAACAACATGACCTTCAGGACCTCATTCATTGTGATTAATGACTACTCCAATATAATTTTTATATATTTACTTTAACATCTCATTTCTGTTGTGACTTGTGTCTGATTGATTATGTATAATCCAAACTGAAGAAACATGTTTGAGCCTAGTGTTATTGCGCAATATTGTTCACTTTAGTACCACTGAGAGCATCTGAGTATGTCTTATTATGAAGCATGTATGTGCTATAGGTGTAGGTAGGATATCCAAATATGCAAGCAGAGACTAATGTTCTAGTATGCTGAAACATTACCGGTCATGTTATATTAATTATTACACAATAATCAACAAGTTGTATGCTTTTTCACGCCAATGCAATTGCTAAATTTTAAGATCATGTTTTACATCAAAGGACAATAATAAAAATGCACAAATGCTGCCCTCTAGTGTTCTAAAGTAAGCAAAACAAACATTTTCACAAATTTTGCATACACAGCTCAGTTGTTTGATATCAAAATAATTTTTATCTCATGGTGTACAAAATAACAGTGACTTATAATTTATTATCTTAAACAAAATTCACAGACAGATGATCAGTCTTAATTACTGTTCAGTTTTTATAATTGTTTGATTCAATCTATACAGATATTTAAGTGAAACATGACAACTTATACAGTAATCACGACCAAAATGATTACTGAACACACTCTCCGAAAGATAATTCTGATGAAAATTCTCTGAATATTAAATAATTAGCTATACCCAGGGATGGGTAATTGCTGTCCCTCCTTGGCTTCAAAAAAGGTATATGAGAGTGTAATAGTATCAACTCGTGCCATCCTGGGGTCATCATCAAACTCTGGATCAATGTAGAAGAAAACAGGCATGTCTACTTCCTCATGTGGATTTAACCTCTGTTCCTCAAAACAGAAACACTAATGGGGAAAAAAGGAGCAATGTATTAGCACAATAATTCAGCATGTCTATTTTGAATTTAGCATGCTTTTTAGTGAGCTAGGTAACAAATGGATAGACATAAATTATAATAGTAATGTCAGCATGAGCATATTTAAATGTATATATTTACCTGTATCTTATTAAAATATTGTCCAGCCTCAAAAGGTACGACATTGTAGGTAGAAATGCCTATCACTGGTTTGTCTGTGGGATTCCGTGCCTTATAAAAAGCCAGCGCGGTTTCTCCTGGTACGAGCTGGGAAACATTCAAACATAGAATAATAATTTGGATAGTCTTCAGAGACATTAAATGAAAAATATGCTGTGTATGCAATGCCATATGAACGTTCATTCTTAAAATCAGTGTTTTAAATGACAATTTATGCTACAATCCTTGGAAAGATTTAGTATTGGCAGAAAAGAATCAGACTTATAATCAAAATATAATATTATCTTTACAATCCTCTTTTATGATTATTGGAATTTATTTAATATATACACACATACATGTAAATGTTTGGAATAATTAAGATGTTTTAACTATATTTATTAGTTAAAATATACAGTAAAAACAGTAATATTGTGAAATATTATTACAATCTAAAATAAGTGCTTTCTACTTTAATATATATTTTTCCTGTGATGAAAAGCTGAATTGTCTGCATCCATTACTCCGGTCTTCAGTTCATCATTTTAATATGCTGATTTGCAGCTCAAGAGAAACATTTATTATCATTGTTCAAAATAGCTGTGGTGCTTCATATCTTATTTTAAAACTGAACAAAAAGTTGATCACAAAAAAAATATAATCTTACGTAAATCTCTGACTGCTGTGGACGGAAGTTCCACTGCATGCTGGCGTGCGTGTCTGCATTGAAGGTCACTTTAATAATACGGTCCCTGACTGGCTTCATTGTCTCCACTTGATCTGTGTTATGTCCTGCTGATGCTGTGCCTCCCAACCCTGTTGCCTGATGAAAGAAAAGGAACATGTTATTGTAATTCTATGAATCCACAAAAAAAAAACACTTTTATTGAGATTATCAGTGTAATACTGACTTGACAGTACAGTCTGTAGAGTGGAACACTAGCATATGACAGGCCAATCATTCCAACCCCGGCAGCCGCGATGTATGTGAGGACGGTCTTGTTCCTTTTCTTCCAGTCATCCTCCTGGTTCTGATGTTTCCTTTTGTGAGTTTTAGCTCCTCGTGACTGGTTGAGGAATCGTTGTGGGGTCTTCGTGAGGAAGAGCTGGCCACTGGATGTGGCTAGTCGTCTAATGTTACAACAATTAATGCATAGCCGAGTGCTAGAAAGCGCTTGCTGTACGTAGCACTTTGCAGTGCATCCACGGAGAAGGAACGGTAATAGCATAATCCTAGAGTTATAAGTGAAATGCCCCACAAGACAGGTATGTTTCACCTAAAACCCAAAACAAGGTCAGACATGATCAATAAAATAATATGAGGGAGTGATGGATTATATTACACAAACTGTGTGATCAGTCCACAACTAAAAAAGGCCTAGTACCTAGACTGA
The DNA here is from genome assembly GCA_036784905.1 of Acrossocheilus fasciatus. Lineage (NCBI taxonomy): Eukaryota > Metazoa > Chordata > Actinopteri > Cypriniformes > Cyprinidae > Acrossocheilus > Acrossocheilus fasciatus. The sequence continues at coordinate 22,032,275 of CM071949.1, forward strand.
AGAAATGGTTTACTGATGAAAATAATAAGACATAGGCCTAGGCTATCAAACCTAGGCTTTAATTACATGTACTATAGTAAATCCATTCAACCTTTAAAAGTTTGGGAATTGGGATTAGTAAGTTTTTTTTTCCCCCAAGAAGCAAAAATACATGAAACTGATCAAAACTGACAGTGAAGACTTGTAAATTGTTACAAAAAAATTATATTCTATTTCATATAAATGCAGTTTTTTTAAAAAAAACTTTCTATTCATCAAAGAATCCAGAAAAAAATGTATTACAGTTAAGCATGCTAATTAAGCAGCATTGATAGTAACAGTGATTTCTGAAGGATCATTCAGCTTTGCCATCACAGGACTGCATCACTTTTAAAAATATATTTAAATAGAAAACAGTTATTTTAAATTCAAAAAATATTCCACAATATCATTTTTACTGTATCTTTGATCAAATAAATGCGGCCTCGGAACGAAACAGCTAATACGAATTTACAACATAATCAAGCAAATTGTGAAACTACTTACAGCCTTATTTTATGTGCTAACGTTACTACAATAATTGACACGCGTAAAGCTGTATAGTCAATCTAAACAATAAGGTATTTTTTCTTAAATTATAAGACACCGTAAACCGACTGCTAACAATAACACAGAGTAGAAAGTTCTGTTACTGTACAACTTACAACTGTAAATCATGCAGAACAGCATGCTAACGTGCTCATCTACCGGCTATCAAGCTAACGTTATTTATATTGTTGTGAACGTATATGTTGACCCCGTGACTAAATATCAGATTAATATGGTTTTAAACAACCACACGCATTTCATACAGAAGATGCAGAAACATTACCTGACTCAAATTATGCGGGTATGTGCACGTACACCCTTCATCAACAACATGTTACAAAACGTCAAGTTCAACACTCATCTATCGGTGCAACAGATTCTAGTTCCCCGGGTACGAACCACTTCATACTACAGTTCCGGCCGTTGCTGCGGAAACCGACCTAGTTTGAGGTAAAGTGCTTGTTGCTGAGAGATAATAGTTGTATATAATAATTGTTCTTATGTTACCACTTGAATCAAGATAACTGTGATATCAATTTATCAAAAAGTGTTCGCGGTCTCATGAACATTTCAACAACACGGATATTTAAAAGTTAAGTAAAAACGTCTTCTTTATCCCTAACGTTATATTGATTATTTTAGGTTTCAGGGACCAAATCATGCGTAGACGTTATCCCCACAGTTTGTATATGTTTTATTGGTTTTGAATGGTTATTATTGGTTAATTTGCTGAAATATTACACAAAATTTGGATTTCAAACTATACTATGTTTAAATTTAATTAATTAAAGTAAAAATCAATTTATTTAAAATTATACTTTCAGTATTTTGCTTGCTACAGTATGTGTATAGACAGTATTATTCTGTAGTAAAAGAAAAGAAATCAGAAAACGTGTTGATCATTTATGAATGTAACGTTGGCCTTTGTGAACTTTCTAGTTTGACTATGTTACATACATTTAATTGACACAGATGTTTGAGGTAAAAATGGGGTAGGCTAAAAACTGTTGGCTAAATAGTTTATGAAAAAATAGAACATTTTCCCTGTTCTAGTAGTAATCATGATTCATGCATAATCATAGTAATCATGCTGCCTTAATTACTGTACTTTAAAATTCCAGCAGGGCTTCAATGCGCCTCCTCCTGGTCACTGGCTGAATGGCACCATTTAAGTTTATTTCGCCTGTGGTGGCATTCAAGGATTAAGGGTTGTTAAGGGTTAAAAGATTATAATCTTTAAAAATTATGGTTTATTTATAGGCTATATGTCCTGGTTGTTGTTTTTTGTTTTCTTGGAGTATTTAAAACACAAACTGTCCTCAGTGACCTTATATTAAAATAGGAATTTGTGAGTGGTGAAACAAGTTTTATGTTCTTCTTCATTCTTGTTTTTAGACACTTTTAATGAATTTCTATTTGATTTTATTTCAATTTTTTATATACATAAATTGTAGTGGACAAAGCTAACTTATGTTTCTTAATTGTCTTTTCAGTCTTAAATAGACTGGACTGTAGATTCAGTGTCCCTGCATCAGAAATCATGCAGTCAGACTCCCGTCCCCTAGTTCCACATCACAGCCCGGTGTCAAGTTTGGAGCGTTCCTGCCTCCGGAGAGGCAGAATCATCATCAGCTGTGACAGCGCAGAGAGAGGTGAGGCGAACCATGTGACTGCGGGGTATCAGGAGAGATTAGTGGATAGGTAGGAGTGTGTCTGTTTCTGTCTGGGTAGATTGCTGTCTCTCGGTCATCGAGACTGACCCGATTTGAACCGCCGTTTCCCCCAACCCGGTTATAACAGACTTTACAATACACCATCAGTTGCTTGTGGACCTGCAATGGCACTGCTTCCACAAGTGGAGGCAGAACACTTTGACGGGCTATCACTCCTCTACTGGTAGGAAATGCCATTATCTGTTTGTTATCTGGCTGAGAGACTTTAGATTAAGCAAATACTAATGCTTTTAAAGCTTATTTGATGTCTATCATAGCTTTATTTGCTGCGCTTGTGTCGTATCCTTTATGTTTCTGCTTGTTTGAATGTGTTTGGCATGGATGTTGCAATTGCCTTCAGCATATTTCTTCTTAATCATTTGTGATGCTCTAATAATGCAGATAAACTAGCTTTCAGTTGAGCTGCTGAGTTGTACATAAGAACTTGTCATTTGAAAATAATTTAGAGTTCGTTATCATTGTCTTGGTGATGAACTGGCAGGAAGTGGAAAGTTAGAGCAAGACAGACAGGATGCACCCTAGGGGATGCCTGCGTAGTTTCGCTATATAGTCACTTGAGTGCATATCCTTACATGGCTTGAGCAAGGTAAGACAGATTAGGTAGAATTAAGTGATCAGTTTAATGCTGGATCTTTTGTAACACAATCTCACGCACTACATCTGAGCTCTCTTTGTTCAGGGTGACTCGGTAAAGACAAATCCTTTTATTTCCCGTAATGCTTTATGATGTATGCATTTTGTAGGACAAAATCCTTTTGATATCGATTTGATAGAAATAAACGTGTCGTAACCATGACGTGCCTGCTGAAGTAAAGGACAGATCATGTCATTATACAGAACGTACAGTAAATCTAATTCTCTTTGTTGCTCTTAATGTGACGGAGATTAAAGTACGTTGTTTACAGTGCAGAGGAGGAGATAACAAAGAACACTAATTGCAGAGATGGGAATCAGGTTAAATACATCACTAGTAAGGATCACAAGCGTTTGTCCTTGTCATCGTGTTCAGTTCGCTTTGACCGCTACATGAACTCAACAAAACAAAAACAACACTTTAGTCTGAGATTAAAAAAGTCCAGGAGTTGAGTCTTCATCTGTTCCATGAACACTGTTGAGTCTTTAACTAATGCATATGCTTGTTTCCACTTAACTTGGCTTTTTTTTCTGAGTTTTTTTTTTTGCTTTTGTTTTTTTTAATAACATATTGTGACAGTAATACAAAATATATTTTTTGCCTTTTTTAATTAATTTCTTGTTTTCTAATATCATAACTTGTCTTGTATATTATAGTGTCAATGCAAAATAAATATTGACCGGATTTTAATCGTTTAAAAACATACTTTTTCTGATCTGATTATAAACTTGATAACATGTATCTTGCATAAAACAGTACATACCTTTGGAGTCTCAGTGACCCCAGGTATTAATAAATGCAATGCATTTCACATGCTTAGATTTTCTAAATATTGTACGCAATGTACAAATACACTCCTTCAAGTTATTTTCTTTGATTTGGTTTGTATTATTTTATTTTTCTGCACTTTTTATTTTTTCCTATTTTCGTGAACATTTTATTTTTTTAAATTTGCGTTTTTGTATGGGTCAGACTGACCTCAAACAAACCCACCGTTGCTATACTGAATAACAATCGCCTTTTCAAAAGTGCATGCCTACTTCTTTGTCAAACAGACGGATAAAGCTTAAATAACATCTGTTTGCTGGGTTTTGATGAAGTCAGATGCACATTTAAAATGAATCCGAAGTGAACATTATATATCAGTTTTGAAATTGCTTTTTAAAATTTTACACATGCAGCATTGTATGTAACCTACAAAGGAAAGCATTTAAAGTATTTTTTAATAGAACATGAGGGGAAAAATGTAGATTAAATAAATACAAGAAAATATGTGATATTTGCACTATAAAAATGACATTTTACTCAATGTCCTAGTTAAAGGCAAAACATTATATTCTGTTGCTTTCAGTCTGTTATAGGGATTAAATGCAATAGAGATAAGGCCATCATTGGCTTTGATACATACCCTCTTTCTATAAAGGATTTATCATTTGGTGTTTTCAGTGTTTATCCACATGTTTGAGTGATTTTTATGTAAACCCACGCACAGTAACCTACTTCCTGTATAAATATATATATATATATATATATATATATATATATATAATTTTTTTTTTTTTTGCCTGATAATGGGTTATTTCTTCAACCACTGTTCTGTTTGCTATAATCACAAACACTGATTTTCTTTTTAGCTTACTTTAAATTTATACATTCCAGTATTTCTATATTATGAAGCATGTGTCCATTACAGTACAGATATTTGAAAGCCTTTTAAAACCATTCAAGACTAATTTTACATCCAAATTCACACTGATATTTTTACTTTATGAATGTCCCCTTTACGTTTTATTTTTTTCTGTAATATTTGCCGTTATCTTCAGTTATAATGGACAGCTGTGCAACTCTCACAATATGCAATATTTTGGGGAAAAGATTGGGAATGATTATGTTCTTTCCTTTAGGATTTAATCATTCATGCCTCTGAGGGTCAACCGCATTATTACCATCCATTCGATAATCTGTATTTTTAAAAACAGTCTGGAACATTTCTCTGAAAATCTTGTTTTTATGATAATATCTCTTGTACTAATATTTAAAGGAATCTCTCTTTCTTTTTCAGGACAATAATGGGGCCCCATGGCATCAACCGTGCTGTGGAGAGACTAGAGTTTACAGACTGTAAAAAAGGACTTGGTGAGAACCAAAGCACAATTTCTTAAAAAGTTTATAAAAATATTCCTAGAAAACTGGTCTACTCTGCTTTATTTTTCAAGGCATTTGGTGCGCAATTTTATTTACTTTGTTCTCTCACCCCCATATAAAGAATTAATCCCAAAAATCTTTTTCTTCTCAATTTGACAGGCGTGAAGATTATTGGGGGCTACAGGGAACAGAGTGGTGAAGAGTTCGGTATTTTCATTAAACGAATTTTGCCAGGTGGCGTGGCGGCACAGGACAGTATGTTCTCTTTCCCAAAATCTCCACAGAATATTTCTACTTAGAATCTCGGTATGATGGATGATGTCCCTTTCTGTTTTTCAGGGCGTCTGAGAGCAGGGGACCTCATTTTAGATGTCAACAACATGAATTTAGGAGGTGTTACAAATGAAAAGTAATGTATTCTGGATTGGTTATGGATCTGTAATAAAATAGAAGATGCCTAAATTGTATTAAAACAGCTAATCTGAGAAATATGTTTGAAATCAGGGCAGTGGAGGTCCTTCGCATGGCGTCAGCTACAAATCACATGTCTTTACTGATAGTACGTGACGACGCTTCCAGGTAAGATGACTTTTATGAATTGTGTGACATTTAAAAAATTTTAAGGGAATAGATTCTCTTTTTTTTCTATTTATTTGTATTTTTTCTATTTATTTGATTTGTTTTGTGTTCAAAGATTTTAATTATATGGAGACAGGAAATATTGCTTGCCATGTACAGAATGCGTACTGTTGGACATTATATACTTAATCCTATAAATGGATGAGTACAGATGAGCGTCTTGATTTTTTTAAAATCTAAAAATAGTCTTAATACACTTAAGTACATTAAAGTCTTTAGCACTTTATTGAGAATTTTGGCTTTTGTTTAGTGTGATGCCATTTTTCCAGCACTAATTTCTTGTCTTTTTTATTATTACCGTATTATTCAGTTATTTTTTTCAAATATGAACTCCAAACATGAGTATAGCTGTTTATAAATATTCTTTGGAGACTTGATCTATAGAGTTAGTCCATACTGAAAACATGAAGCCGCTACTCCTTGCTAAATCATTTTTAGAGGACGCATGTAGAGCCGTTTGTTGTTATGGCATTGTCTGCTTTGCCAGAGGTCTCGGTTTTGGGCAGTTGTCAAGTTCGTCCTGTCTGTCTTTGTTTAAATCAAACTGGCATTTTGCTGGTCTCAGTAACTTCCTGATGAGCACTTTTGTTCTCCCGACTGAACAGCTGTTGACGTATTTGGGCCGCAAGTCTGTCATATGTGTCCTGAGTTGAACCAGCTGAGGCCAGGTTTTAATCTGTAACATTGTAAAAGGATTACCTTCATAATTAATGGACAATCAGTCACCTCAAACAAACAGATTCAGTACTGTGCACAGATTTTGAGAACATAATACAAATTTAAAGATTATGGCGTAGATCGCATTTCTGGCTTGGAAACAGTCTGGCCATTAACTTTGATACCAATTTATCTGTGATGACTTCCGTAATCTAATTAAGTGCTTCTAAGCTTCTTTTAGGACTAATGAGGAAGTTGCATTTAATGGGAGATGTCATATTAAATAAGTTCAGACTGCCTTTTAAAATGTAGTTTGGGGGTTTAATGGTTTTGTGTGTGTGTGTACTGGTACAGTATATATGGTTTATGAGTTTGTACAGTATAAAAACCATTACGCCTATGGAGAGTCCCCGTAAACCACAAATGCCAGACTGTGTGTGTGTGTGTGTGTGTTCTTTTTTTGTGTGTGTATTTTAAAAACTCAGAATGATAATATTCTCCAGCACTTCCTTAGAACAAGTTTGTTCATACTTATGTAATGCTTGATTTTACAGAATGGTAAACCCACATAATGTTTATGCTTTGAACACAAAACAGACAGAAACTGTTAAGAAAGAGTTAGTCTGTACAAAAGCCCTCTTATTATGAACCACTGGAAAATTATGTCTCCAGAAAAGGTGAATTTACATATGACTGATTTTGCATGTGTTTTTATATGTTTATAATTAGGAGGGAATTTGTTGAGTTAATGGAAAAATATGGCTCCAGCAGTAGTACCAGTTCTGGATCAGACACCTCTGTTTCCACAGGTAATTTCCACTACGTCTATCATTTTACTGAATTTAAGGAGTGAATGACTAACGTCTGATTTTGAGAACTTGAAGCAACTGACAAAAATAGCCTACAATGTGCCAGCTTAGAAAACAATTTGGTTTGGGTCCTCCATAACATCGTCTTCTACATAAAAAGCCATTTCTATCATTGATTTCTACATGAAGAGTCATTTCTACATCAAGCATGCATCAGAATGGACTTGAAACAATGTAACAAGAAATTATTACTTTTATTCAGCAGTAATGCATTAAATCCACAAGTGGCAGTAAAAACATTTAGAATGTTGCAAAAGATTTCTATTTCACTGAAATGCTGTTTTTTTTAAACTTTCTAATCATCAAAGAATAAAATCATCACAAAAAATGTTAATACAACACAAAAATATTAAGCAGCACAACCATTTCAAATGTGATAATAAGAAATGTTACTTTGGCACCAAAACAGACAGGAGTAATGGCTGCTGAAATTTCAGTTTTGACATTATAGGAATAAATTACATGCATATCAAAAATAGAAAACACTTATATTACATTGTGATAATATTTTGTAATATAAATGTTTTTACAGAATTTTTGATCAAAAAATGCATCCTTGGTGAGCATAACACCATTAAAATCCTAAATACCCCAAACCTTAGAACAGTAGTGTTTACACAACAAAATATTCTAAGTGTATTCTTATTCTAAGTGAAAAAGTTGCAGTCATTGAAAGTATTAAAAAGCAAATCTCTTGTCTTTAGGAAAGATCACCGATACTGCCTCCTCCTCCTCATCTTCCAGATCAACCAGTCCTCTGCTTCTGAGCCCTAAAGACCCAAACCCAGTATACACCACTGCCTGCATTACCTCCCCACCTCCACAAGTCTGCACGTGAGAACAAAATATGACTGTAGATCTAATTCGGATTTTATCTTGTGCTTTTATGTGATCCTTTTGTATACAAATATACAAATAATCCTACTACCAAAACAAATGACAGAACCTAGCAGCTTCCTCACACTGTTGCTGCTAAGTTTCCTGATTGAAGAGTCTGCTCCTGAAAACATCTGACTTAGCCCGAGTAAAAGAGAAATCCCACAAAAGATTAATTTATTGTTATTGGAAAAAAAGCGAATCACCTCAGGAACCATTGTTTCTGATGTTGATCCAAGCCCTTATGTTTACCTCTCTTTCCTCAGAGACTGCATGATTCAATTGATATGTGTTGCCAAAGGGACTGGATTAGGCTTGGTCATCAGGGGCGGAGCTAACCGTGCAGAGGGGCCAATGGTGTACGTTCAGGAAATAATACAAGGAGGTGATTGCCAAAAGGTATTTTTTGTTATCTAATTTTGAAAAATTGTAGAATAGAATTTAGAATCATATTTCTGAGTTTAGAAAGCAAAACAGCTTATTAACAAAAAAAAAAAAAAATATATATATATGTATACACTTTTTTGTGTGTGTGTGTTGATTCTGCGTTCTTCGTATTTTGTGAATAAAGTTAGTGAGTAAAGTAGATTATGTTGAGGTGAAGTACAGTAAATTACACTAACATATACAAGTTTAAGGTCAGTACATTTTTATTTATTTAAAAAATGTTTTTAAGGAAATGATTTCAGCAAGGATGCATTAACGTCATCAAAAGTGACAGTAAAGACATTGGTGTTATTACAAAAGATTTCTGTTTTAAATAAATGCTGCTCTTTTGAACTTTATGTTCATCAATGAATCTTGAAAAAAATTATGGTTTCCATAAAAATATTAAGCAGTTCAACTTTTTTTAACACTGATAATAATAATAAGTGTTTCTTGACTACCATATCAGCATATTAGAATGATTTCTGATGTTACGGTATGTTGAGAGCTGGAGTAATGGCTGCTGAAAATGTATATTTGCCATCAATCGCAATAAATTCCATTTTAAATATATCAAAATAGGAAATAGTTATTTTAAATTGTAATATTACTTCACAATATTACTGTTTTTACTGTATTTTTTAACAAATTTTGTTGAAGTAATTAAAGTGAAATTATGTGAAGTCCATTAAGGTGACGTGTTTTTCTTTTGACTCTAGGATGGGAGACTAAAGGCTGGGGACCAGCTCATATCCATCAATAAGGAGTCATTCATTGGAGTAACACATGAAGAAGCCAAAACCATACTCACTCGAACAAAACTCAGGTTAGTTCTCAAATATATATGTCTATATGAACAAACTGTCAAGACAACCAGAATAACGTAATGTAAATATGCTTAGTATCTTATGAGACTTTGCTTCCATCCAAGACAAATGCAGATGGATGGGACAGAGTGTCAAATCAGATGTTTACAAAGTCACTGTTTTGCCCTACAGACCAGACCCTACAGTAGAAATAGCATTTATCAGACGAAGGTCTTCATCAGGCTCCAGCAGTGGACCGCAGAGCCCCATCTCCCTTCAGCCTCCCTGCAGTACAGCCCCCCAACATAGGCCCGCTGGACTGGGGGGAGCAACTCTGCCTGGAGGTCTCGTTCCAAAAATAGCCAACACCCCCAACTCTGGAAGTGAGACATTGCCTTCTGTAGAACTTGCTAAGGTGAGACATAAGACTGTGGCCAGAGACTCATTAATGCAGTAACTGTTCTCATGTGTCTTCTAGAGTGTGGTTTAAGGTTGTGTCTTTTCTACAGGTACGACCAGCAACAGCAAAGCCTAATCTCACCCCCGTGTCCTCACCTGAGAGTGCCTGCACCACAGTGGCCAACTCTGGTACTGCAAGATTTATACAGCCCTTTATAGGAATCCCATAGGAGTTCCATACAAGTTCAACTCTATTCAGAGCGTATGTTGATTAGCACTGAAAATTATCCAAAGGAACAAAAATAATAGTTACAGTAAAGGTTTTGAAATACATGAGGGAAAAGAAAAACATTAAAATACATTGGTTTTGAAAAAAGGTATGCATTTAGTTCATATTATAGCTATATACACATCTCTTTGCTGCATAAATTGGCTTTGGTGAGAAGGCTTCATTTGTTGCATTCAATATATGTGCAGCTGTTTTATATTTGTTACAGTTGGACTCACAAATACAAGTCACATTTCACTCCAAAATCAAAAGAAAAAATAAATGGTATACATAAAAAAAAAAAAAAAACTGTATAAATGAAAATAGTACAATGATGTTTAAATACTTCACACTTGCAATACTTATATTTGTCATATTCCCATAACATTAGTCACTTAAAATGGGCTTAAAAGAATTTTTTAAGCAAAATATAAATTATTTCTTTTTGATTTTGGGGTCAGCTAATCATATTCTTTGTGAGAATTACCTGTTAAATTGTAGTAGTGGGAACAAAATATTCAAAAAGCAATGTTAATTGTGAACAACACCATTTTTAATAACTATAAAAACAAAATTATTACTGTAACTTTTACATAATGCATGCAATAGACGTTTTTACTTAGTTCTGCTTAGAGCTGTAATCCCAACATTAAAATGACAATTTAAAATGTTTTTTAAAACTATTTTTGGGAATAATTAAAGTACTTCACCACAAATACAAGATTGCATGTCCCTGTTCATCCATTGTAAGTGCTTTACTGTAACTGATTTTTACTTCCAAAAAGTCAAAATTAATTTCACATTTTCAAAATGATTCGATATCATTTTCTATCTTAGTTTATACTGAACCCAGAACATTCCTTTAAACCAACCATATACATGCTCCTATTTTTAATCACAGATTGCATAGCACGGTCTGTGTGCAGCCTTTCACATTCTGATGCATTGTGCATGGCATTTTGCCTTTGAACTATCTGAAACTCATAGATAAGGAGCATTTTGGCATAACCTGGATTAAGCTACCTGTTCGGCAGACGTGTGCTGATGATGAGATGTTGTGTTTGTAACTCAAGATAATCCAGCTGGCATGGTTTTGATAATGGATATTACCATCAACATGACACATAGCTCCAGGTGAAATCGAGGATACTGAACTCTGTTCAGGACAGGGTTTCATTTCATTGACGAGCACCTTTAATAAAGCTCTTCTGAGCTGCGATTTACAACAGATTTAAACACCAGCTGTACTGAACGAGGAACATGAAATATGAAATGAAGAAAAATTAATTATTACTAAAGTGTAATTTCTGGGGCCACTTTGCATTAACAATTTAAACTTTGATTCAAATATTGCACCATTATATTTGATCTCTTATAATGCCTTGGGTAAATGCTTTGTGCAAAAGCAAGAATTAATATTGTTTACACAGGCTGTTTTATTTTTTCTATAAACCCCACCCAGACCAGATCTGCTGTGTTCAAAATAGTGCCAACTCTGTATACAATATTGTATTGGAAAACCCCTATGAGGGAACCGCTTTTAAGAACAGCATGTACATTTTCACCGGAGCCCAGGTAATGAAAATGAATCATTTCATATTGCATGAAAACCCTCATTGAGACCCCTGTAATGCCCTGTTATGCTGTGAGGGGGACTGTCTGATATTACTCTAAAATGGCTTTGAATTTCCAAGAAGTTGCTTTCGGGAAATAAATCCCCGCAAAAAGATCAACAAATTGGCAGATAACGAATGAGTGAACAATAAATGATGAGATAGTGAGCTCATGATCAGAGCACATACCTGTAAGCTCAGTTACACTCACAGTTATTCATCATATAAGAGGATTTGTCAGGGTTGGCACTATTTTGAGCAAGGCATTGTGCATTCTCTCCAGTTCACAGATCTGGTCGGGTGGGGTTTACGGAGAAAAAAACAGCCTATGCAAACAATATTAATTCCTGCGTGTTCACAAAGTATTTATCCAAGCCATCATGAGGGATCAAATATAATTGTTTAATATTTGAATGAGAGTTTGAATTGTTGACCTGAAGTGGCCCCAAAAACCATTTGGACGTTTTTGGACACTTACGCTATAAAAGTTGATAAGGTTTATAATGTTTTTGAAAGAAGTCTCTAATGCTCACCAAGGCTGCATTTATTTGATACATTAAAATTGTGAAATATTATTGCAATTTAAAATATATTTGTTTTCTATTTAAATATATTTTAAAATTTGAATTTATTCCCATGATGGCAAAGCTGAATTTTCAGCAGCCGTTACTCTAGTCTTCAGTGTCACATGATCCTTCAAAAATCATTTTAATATGGTTGTTTGCTGCTGAACAAATATTTAAAATTATTAGGAATGTTGAAAACAATTGTGCTGCCTAATAATTTTGAGGAAACTGAAATACTTGTCTTTCAAAGTTCAAAGAAAAATCATTTGTTTGAAATAGAAATTGTTTAAAACATTGAATGCCATGCATGAATGTCATTTTGATCAATTTAATGCATACTTGCTGAAAAAAAAAAATCTTTTACTTTTCCAAACTTTTGGACAGAGTATATAATTGTTTTTGCATTAGATAAAAAATATGAAAGCATGTGTCATCTGCAAACAAATTTTGCATTAATGTCCGACAACTAGAAAATGTGAAACATTTTTCTTGAAAAGTGTGTCCTATATTTCTATAAAATAAATGCTACTTTGTTTGATGTCTTGTTATATAATGCAGAGACACTCTAGAATTTGTAAGTGTGGCTTAAATGCCCAAATACTTCTTTGAACCACTACTGTGAGGCATCTACTTAACTAAATGATACTCTCATAGAGTTATGTAAGAGTCTTACAAAAAATGTGATGTGCTCTACCAAAATCACAAACAGCTGTTTTGCAAAAGAGATTTTTTCATTTGGATTCTCTCTCTCTCTTTGCCCAGATGCAACCGCTGCCTGTAATCCCAGCAATACCTGCAGACCCTCGAAACCTCTATCCTCGACTCCCAGCTACGAAGTCAAGCCCGAGAAAATAGAACAGGTCTCCATAATCATATCCTTTCAATTTGAGACTTACTATTTCTGTCACAATAGAGAATTACAGAAACATCTCGTGTTTACAGCAAGGTCAAACACTGGGCGTCCCCCCCAGCGGGCTTTAACGATTAGTTACCCATCAGTCTCAGTACTGTATTGATCTTTTACGGTTTTACTATCATGTGTGGAGGGAGTTAATCCCACTGTTGAACAATATGTGCAATGTGCTATCCCGTATCCACACCTCCTGTGGTATTATGGGAAAATCAATAGAGACTGTGCCATAGCTTCATTGTGTTAAATCACACTGGACTACAACACAGTCTGTAGATCTGTTGTTATGGAAAAGAGTGTAGACGATGAACAATTTTTAGAAATATTTTAACTCCAGAAGCTCATTTTTCAGTAATATGTATTTATATGAAATATTTATATAATTTTGTGGAAATACATACTTATAGTTTTATTTGTAATGTTTATTTAGTGAATACATTTATTGAAATTAAATTTAAAATACATTTAAATGACACTAAATGCATTAAATATATTATTATTATTTGTATTATATTTTATACATAGACATTCAATCGAGTGTGTGTGTGTGTGTGTGTGTGTGTGTGTGTGTGTGTGTGTGTGTGTGTGTGTGTGTGTGTGTGTGTGTGTGTGTGCGCACGCGTTTGTGTGTGAGAGAGAGAGCAAAGCAGTGACCACGTTATATTGGTGTAACGTAATGTTCTAAAAGGGCGGTTATTTTGTCCACAGGCACTGGAGGTGCTGGGATTGAAGCCTACTGAGTCTCAGGTCCTGACTCTGAGAGAAAGGCTGCGTTTGAACCCAGGAGGGACAGTGGCTTATGGAGGTGAGAAAAAATTCTGTCAGTCTTCATTATGTCATAGTTGTTTATGTACTAATGGCTTTTTACCTCTCCTAACTTATGCAGTACATTATTCTCAGTTTATACCTTAAAAAATAAACTCCTAAAAAGGCATTGTGGTATTTTGTATGACTGAACACATTTTAATATGATTTTTTTTTCTGTAAGATTTTGAGAGAGTGGCAAAGGAACTCTTTAAACTACCAGCCAAATCTGACTCAGAACAGGAAGTAGCAAGATTGCCATCAGATGATCTCATTGAGTCTCCATCAAACCCTACAGTAAGTGCAAATGATTTTTAGTTATTTTTTCAGCAGAAACATACACACATAATGTGCATATATATATATATATATATATATATATATATATACTGTATATTTATAGTATATAATGTTTTATTATTTGTCAGTGTTTTTATTATACTGTAATATTTATATAATTACAATTATTTTCAAAGCCATCATTATCAGACTCTGATGATCTGGATGAGATGGAGCGACTAAGAAAAGACCACATTGAGGCCTTGAGAGAGCTCAAGAGAATGCAGGTACCACCATGACAACGATTTCAAACATTGTCACATGCTGGAATGTGTGACATTCATTCATGTGTTATTGAGCGAGGCTCTTATTAATCCTATTTGTCAAAATGAGTGCGCTAACTCTGATGCTGACTCATACGAAGATCTCTCTTCTAACAGGATAAGCTGGCAGAATCCGAGAGCCTTAATCATAAGATGCTGCAGGAACTGACAAAAGTTAAACAGGTACGCAACTCATTCCAACATCCGTTTCACACTGTAAGCAGAACACGTTCATTTTGGTGCCCATTTTAGCAGGTTGCAGCATTCACACTGCACATGTGCAAAGCTTACTGCAACCTATTTATCAACATAATCATTTTGCATTTTAGAATCACCATAAAATAACTGCAACTACTCATCTTTTTTAAAATTTCTACATGAAGCTTTAATCAATTTCTACATGCAGTGAAGTTTATAAATAATTACTACATTTCACCTTTTGGTTCTTGAAGTTTTTCAGAATTAGGAGATCTAACATATGATATGAATATATTGACCATCTGGCTAAATTCAGACAATTGCTACAATTTTGGGTTTGACATCCACGGTGTAAGCTCAGAATTAGCCTGCTGTTGCAGTTAAACTGCTAAAAATGGTGTAAAACTGGACTTTAACTTTAAGACATCTTTTGTTTTCTTTTTTTACATTGTGATGTTTTATTAACAAATTTTGAATTTTCGAAGGAGCACACGCAGATAATTAACACAGCCAATTCATCATCAGTAATCACACCATTTATCCAATCAGAACCCCTATAAATAATCAAAGCAGTCTTACCTCCATCATCTCTAGTCTTTCAGCATCCCTCCACCACCCCGACTCCTCACCTTCAGCCCGTTCCTACCCCAGCATGGGGAGGAGCGCTCTGGGTCCGGGCTAAAGGCCGAGCTCGGACCCTTCTCCCCAGACAGGGGGAGTACCCTGGGCTCGGGAGTAATTACTGAGCTCGGAGCCCTCTCTCTGGACAGCATGCCAAATATGCATAACCTTTACTCAGTTTATTATATGTAGTGTGAACTCGTGAAGTTCTATTCCATTGTCACTGTACCGTGTTAGAGATGCCACAGGGGGGAGCTCTGGGCACATGTGCCATTAGACTCTTAAAGACGAGATGCAGGTGCTCTGTAGAGTTAAATGCTGAAACTGCATTATTTTCTCAGCAACACTATACAGAACTCAAATGAAAAAAATGAAAAATGCTATGAGCAATATCCAAATATCTATTTTCAGCGTGTTACGCTCACTACAGGAAGCTTGAAACGCCCACATTAAGAACATCATGTGGGAGATGAAGTATGTAGGACATTGAAGGATGGCGGTCGGTGTTTGGAAATAGTTCTTTTCTATGAGTTATAAAGAAATGGGCACCCACAAGCCCTTTGGGTTCTATCTCGGAGCCTTAGAAGTGCTTGTTACGTAAACCCAAATCCAAAGAGCCTCAGCATTCTATGCGAGATTAATTGGACTTTAATGGTTTTATTAGATTGTTACTAAGGCAGCAGAGCAGTACATTCTGATCATCCTGCTGCATATCAATTAAACTAAATTGGCAGTACAGTCTATGCTAATGACGTCTTCAAGATTACTTAAGCTTGGTTTATAATTTGAACAAACCACAAATATTAGGTATTGCTTGTGTGTGTTACAGACATGAATATGAAACAGAACATTTATGTTACAAAATATTTCAATTTCAGATAAATTCTGTTCTTTTGAACTTTTTATTCATCAAAGAATCCTGGAAAAAATATCATGGTTTCCACAAAAATATTAAGCAGCACAAATGTTTTCAGCATTGATATTAATTGATTAAAATGTTTCTTGAGCACCAAATCAGCATATTAGAATGATTTCTGAAGGATTGTGTGGCACTAAAGACTGGAGCATTGCTGCTAAAATGTAATTTTGCCATCACAGGAATACATTACATTTTAAAATGTATTAAAATAGAAAACAGGTATTTTAAATCAAATAAATGCAACCTTGGAGAGCATAAGAGATTTGTTTCAAAAACATTAAAAGAATCTTTTTGACCCCAAACTTTGTACGACAACATGGGCATAGAATATCATAGAGACTAGGTGGTGGGCTCGTTTTAATTGTGTTTTTGTTTTTTTGCTAAAAGAACACCTTAGCAATCAGTTAGTGACACATTCACATCATGGCAGTAAGTTTTGTCCAGAAAAAGCACCGCTCGCGTTTTCTTAGAAACTAGTTTATATGTATGGTATATGGTGTGTGTGGTGAACTATTAGCGCCCTCAAGGGCGCCTGCATGATTTCTTCTGAGGATATGCACAGAGCGCTGCGCCCTCGTATCGACCAGGCTGCTGCCGATTATCGTTCCTCTCGCAAAAGCATTCAATTTCTATTCACTTGCAGCAATGAATTGAAGCAACAATAATTTCACTTGCGGTTGACCTTAAGAGGTGATCTAAATAAGAAGGAAAATGCAGTTATACTCTTTATCAAAGCATCACATTGGATGTTTGGTCAGCTGTACGAGGCCCTGTGGCGTTTCGATTGGCGTCAGGGTCAATGCAACTTCTGTCTCCCCTTCCCAGAGCGCTTTGCTCCAGTCTGTGGAGTCGCAGCTGCTCCCTCCTGGAGCACTACAGAGGGCTCAGTTCGTATCCAGTTCATCACATTGAAGCGCTAATAGTTGTACTACACTCCCTGCGGTGTGAAACCAAGGCTTTTTAAAGCCCTGTGTTTCTTTAAAGCTTCGTTCTGTATTGCTGAATCCTTTCTGCTCTCTTCACCTCCACCCACACTTTACCTTCTATATCTACCATTAGAGCAACAGGTAGGCTGATGGGCTTTTCAGCATCGAAGCAGTGGGCTTTTAAGCCTCATCTCTTGTGAGAAATGTGCAGGCTACATCTCCGTCCACGCAGTGTTCACCCGGCTACATTACAGCAAAACGTGTATAGGGGCAGCCGTGACTGGTGTGAGGTGTGACTTGTCCATGTGGCTCTAGGGATAAGATCTCTCCATTTAAATTTTATCTGTGTATTGTGATCTGGGGTTATAGATACGATAGAGAGCTTGTTTTGAGCTTTGACAAGCCCTACGCTGTAAAAAAATAAATTAAATTAAATAATAATGCATATTTTGTGTGTTTTTTTTCCAATAAGAATATCTAAACATTCTTAAAACAACACAAATTTACTTTAAAGTCAAAATTGCCTTCAGTATTAACAATTTTGTTTGGAGAATATATCTTAAATTTAAGCAAAAATGGTTAAAACAAAGAAATATATACACACACACCTGTAAATTTTTGACTTTCATGAGCTGTAAGCTCTAATCATCAAAATTAAAACAAAAAACTTTTGCAGTGTTTTACTTTACATGTAATGAATCTAGAATTTTTTTTGAATAAGTTATTCTGATATTCTGTTTTTGAGATGCATATGTCTTGTATATATATGTACACACACAATTTAGCACAGGCTAAAATTATATATGTTATAAATAATTATATATATAATCATATATATAAGCAAATAAAAAAAAGCAAGGATTCATTAAATTGATCAAAAGTGACAAATAAATACATTTACTGTATAAATATTTATGAAATAACTGCTGTTTTTTTTTTGTTTTTTTTTTGTTAATCAGATTAATCATGAAAAAAGTATGACTGTTTCAACAAAAATATTAAGCAGCACAACATTGTTTTTAACATTGATAATAATAAAAATGTTTTCCAAGCACCAAATATGTGACCCTGGACCACAAAAGCCTTAAGTGTCAATTTTTCAAAATTGAGATTTATACATCATCTGAAAGCTGAATAAATAAGCTTTCCACTAATGTATGATTTGTTAGGATCGGACAATATTTGGAAAATCTGGAATCTGAGGGTGCAAAAAAATCAAAATATTGAGAAAATCGCCTTTAAAGTTGTCAAAATGAATTCTTAGCAATGCATATTACTAATCAAAAACGACGTTTTGATATATTTACAGTAGGAAATTCACAAAATATCTTCATGGAATATGATCTTTACTTAATATACTAATGATTTTTGGCATAAGATAAATTTTTTGGCTATTGCTACAAATATACCCCAGCGACTTAAGACTGGTTTTGTGGTCCAGGGTCACATATTAGAATGATTTCTGAAGGATCATGTGACACTGAAAACTGGGAGTAATATTTTACAAGTATTAATACAAATAATTTTAAATTGTATTAATATTTCACAATATTACTCAACGGTAGTGTATATACAAGTTACTATATATACTGTGTACGAATAGAATTATTCTGCACTAATGCATCCACTATCTCTTTAGACTGCAAGGCTTAATACTAGCTTCTGTAGTTCATTAAATTCTTGTTATTTTTCCTCAGCCACCTCCTCTATAACTCTGTCCCAGAAATCCTGAGATACAAAGTATGTGCTTTTGAATTCCACATTCTTTGAAAATTACATTAGTCCTAACCAATGCACGATCCTTATAATACACTTCACATATTCTCCATTATACATGGACATTAAATGGATAATAAGTGCCAATTTATATGCCTCTCTGGTAAAAAAAATTATGTAGGATCCATCATGTCTATTTAATAAGTAAAGTTCAGTGGGCAATTATCTTTACCCTTTTCATAAGTTAGTTATTCCTGGTTCTCTGAAATATGTGACAGTTAATAGTACTCATGATGAGTTAAATGTGTTTTCAAATCTTACTCTAATAGGTCCGCAGTAAGAAAGTCACACAGTCACTTTAATCTCAAATTTTGCCACATGTTGCGCGTTCATTTGTAGATCCTCACAGTGTGGTTTTCACACATTTCATGTCACCTGTCCATCAAGAGTGCTATCATACCCCACAGCTTCATAATTACAATGGCCTGGTTACCTTTCCTTTGTCTGACGTCTATTGAGCGATGCCGTGCTGACAAGTATCCGATGCTGTTGTGGTTTTCGTCAATGCCAAAACATCTTTCGATACCTGTATTATGTAACAGCTTGTTTTACTGGTTCTCGTCTGCCAAAACCTGCCCTGTCTATTCTCTGTAAAGCAGTTGTGGACATAAAGAAACTTGTTTGCACATGACTTGTTCTTTCAGCCTCTTTAAACTTCTAGGTTAAAAGAAGCAGAGCTGTGCTTTGTCATGCTGTGAGTCTGGAGGGAAGTGATGGAGGAAAGAGGGGGGGATGAGACTGTGCAGGCATTTCTTTTCAAGTGCACTGAGTTTGCAATGTTACGGGGGAAGAGCCCCTGAGCATTGTAGCGTCCTACTGTACATGCACTCTCAGCACTGTCGCTCTAAGTGGAACTCCGCTGTTGCAGGAGGTAAAATCTGCAATGGAGGAGAGTCGATCCCTGCGGACCCGGATCCATCTGGCAGAGGCCGCTCAGAAACAGGCCCGGGGAATGGAGATGGACTACGAGGAGGTTATCCATCTCCTGGAGGCTGAGATAGCTGAAATGAAGTCTCAGAAAACTGAGCAACCCGGCCGTGAAAAGGTATATTCCACTTTGAGAGTTTTACACTAGCCATTCCCAATCCACATCCCCTGCACGGCCCCACTCCGGGTTTTACCTCTCTCGTGTACTATAGAAAGTAGGTCACTGTTTGCTTTGTATTATTCAGTAACTGGGCTGATGTGCTGCGAAGGCTTTAACATGATCTTGCAGGGTGACGTGGGCTGATGAGGTTATTTTTAAAAAACTCTGGCTAGCAACCTCGCGTGTCTCCAGGATAAACTTTATTTTCACAGCAATGTATGATTACGTAGGATAACATTTTGTCTTGATTATTGTTATGATTGCTTGTGGAAATATGATCACACACTATATGTAATAATTGCATTTTAGCCCAATCACCTTCAAAATTATTCTAAAATATATGTATTAAAAAAGCACAGTTTGCTATTTCCAATGTGTACTTTTCTGACAGCACTTTTAATTGCAAATTCATATTAGACACATTTTGAATCAATACCATTTTAATGCATAAAGAAAAGTCAATTTTACTTTACTAAAACTGTAATCTTTACTACTTTACTAATGTTCACACAGGATGATCTGCAAGATCTGAAAAAAAGGATTTCTGTACTCGAATGCCAGCTACGGAAGAGTGAAACTGCAAAGAAGGGTTTTGAAGTCTCCACGGGCAAACTTCTACAGTTTGTGGAGGTGATGTATCTTTACTTTTAATTAAGTTTAACCAACTGCACATTAAATCATCACATCCTCATATCTTAAAATAAGGTTCCACCGTCAAAATTGCTCGTGCAATTTGCACTTCATATGTTGATTTGACAAAGACCGTTCTCACTCTCGGCCGAAGTTAGTCTTCTCACTAAACCAGAAAAGCTGAGCCAAAAAAAGTGTGTGGAATGTCCTTCTGATGGCATCCATCAACTTTTACAAAGCGGGCAAAGGTAGTCACACAAGCATAGCGTATTTACCTCATCATTCCAAGAGTTCTTACAAACATAACGGACATTTTTTTTTTGTTCTGACATTCATATGATTGACATAGAATCTGCAGTACCCTTTCATTAGGCAACTATTTAAAAATAAAAACATGACATCAATGTGCAACTGTTTTTCCACTTTCACCAGATGCTACAAATCAATTTGCACTCCACTGGACTGCGTAAACCATACATTTATCACAGAACACAGAGAAAAAAAGTTTTTCTTTACTTCTTTACTTCTGTCTGTTGCATAAGAATATAATAATACATATTCCAGAAGGACATGATGCATAGCCACTTCAGTTCTTGTTGAATATGGTTTGTGTATAGCATTGCATCCTGAATGGTTAATTTCATGGACACCATGCATCAGATACTTGATTGCAATTTTACTCTTATGTGAATACCCTTATGTACCTACACTACCGGTCAAAAGTTTTAGAATAGTAAGATTTTTAATGTTTTTTAAAGAAGTTTCTTCTGCTCACTAGGCCTGCATTTCTTTGATCCGAAATACAGAAAAAACAGTAAAATTTTGAAATATGTTTACTATTTAAAATAACTGTTTTCTATTTGAATATATTTTAAAATGTAATTTATTCCTGATTTCAAAGCTGAATTTTTAGCATCATTACTCCAGTCACACGATCCTTCGGAAATCATTCTAATATTCGGATTTGCTGCTCAAAAAACATTTTTTATTATTATTATGTTGAAAACAGCTGAGTAGAATTTTTTTTCAGGTTTCTTTGATGAATAGAAAGTTCAGAAGAACAGCATTTATCTGAAATAGAAATCTTTTGTGACATTATAAATGTCTTTATCATCACTATTGATCAATTTAAAGCATACTTGCTAATTAAAGGTATTAATTTCTGTAATTTCTTTACAAAAAAAAAAAAAAATTATACTGACTCCACGCTTTTGAATGGTATAGTGTATAATGTTACAAAAGCTTTTTATTTCAGATAAATACTGATCTTTGGATCTTTCTATTCATCAAAGACTCCAGAAAAAAAATGACTCAACTGTTAATAAATATTGATGATAATAATAATAATAATAATAAATGTTTCTTGAACAGCAAATCAGCATATTAGAATGATTTCCGAAGGATAATGTGACTGGAGTAATGATGGTAAAAATTTGAAATCAGGAATTAATTACATTTTAAAATATATTCATATAGACAACAGTTATTTTAAATAGCAAAAATATTTCAAAATTTTACTGTTTTTTTTCTTTACTTCAGATCAAATAAATGCAGGCTTGGTGAGCAGACGAGACTTCTTTAAAAAACATAAAAAATCTAACTGTTCTAAAACGTTTGACCTGTAGTATATATACTGTATGTAATCTGTAAAGCAATGGTGTTAATAATAATAATAATAATAATAAATATTTAAAATATTTAACTGTACAAGCAGTAGCAGCAGCGGTATTAATAATCATCATCATCATCATCATTTTTTTATTATAATAATATTTGTATAATCATCTTCATAATTTGTTATTATTATTGTGGATTTAAAATATTTAACTTTTCAAGCCGTAGTAGTAGCAGTGGTATTAATAATGATAATAATAATAATAATAATAATAATAAATGTAAAAGATGATGATGATGATGATGATGATGATTATTATTATTGCAAGTAGTAGTAATAATAGTAATATTAATCATATAAAATCAATGTGTTATTGTTATTAAAAATGAAATAGCAGAATGTTAATCTTTATGCAGCATTAAATCTTTCAACTATGGACTAATCTGATCACCTACATTTTAAAACCCTCACAGGCTGTGCAAGGCTTTTTGTCTGAAAACCAAAGCGGTTCAAGAGGCTATAGGTAAGATAATTATTCTCATACCCCCGTCAGTCTTATGTTAAGGCAGATCTAATGATTCTAATCTAATTTGAAGTATGCCAGACAGTAATACCACACTTCGCTAGCAACAGGTGTGTGGGAAAGAATGATTTAATAACAAAGACTCTTTTCCTTTAGGGACCTTTACACAGTCATTAAAGTTTGCCTTTGATATTCTAGGAGGCTGTGAATTCAGGGTGTGTAAATGGTAACTTTTTCCAGAGTGAGTCTTCTGCTTTTATTTCTATTATAAGAGAGACTTTGGCAGAAAAAGGCAGGGATAGTTAATGACTAGAGACCAGTACAACTCCTTCCTGTGGCAGTGATGTTGATTAGGCCCAATCAACATGGCCTCCTGCAGATTGTCGCCCCTTGCCCAGCTAGCAGAGCACGTATGGAGAGCCCTTTTTTCCCCTAATGATCATCCCCACTGACTGAGGAGGCCACTGTGTCTTTTTCTATTAGAGCTAGAAAATATTACGCATGTCCTCATCAGTCGAAATGAAGGCTATCAGTAATTTGCAGCAAAATACAATTTCACAACTTGCATGAGAGCTTGTAAGTCACTCTTCTTTGAATGCATTCAATGAATGAAAGATATTTACATGCTAAATGAGTTCATTTCTTATAACTTTTCTCATACTTTTTAAAAAAAAATTTCACTTTAGACTATCGTCATTATCTAGCACGAAAGATACCATTGAAATTAATACTTTTATTCAACAAGTATACAATAAGTTAATTAAAAATGACAGTGAAGACATTTATATTATTACAAAACAAAATCTATTTAAAAATGCATTTTTTTTAAACTTTCTATTCATCACTGAAAAAAAAATCACGGTTCCTACAAAAACACCATTTTAAACTTTATTATTTAAAATATGAAATATTTATTGAGCAGCAAATCAGAGAATGTTGAGGAATCAAGCAACTGGAGTAATGGCTGTATTACTGTTTTTTTATTTGTTTTTGATCAAATAAATGGATCCTTGCTGAGCATAAGAAACTTCTTTCAAAAGCATTTAAAATAAAAAAATCTTTACAACCACAAACTTTTGAGTGGGGGGTGTAAATAAAATAATAAAATAATTGTGTCATTGAAGATCAGGATACATTAGAATATTTCAAACAAAATAAACCATATTATTCTATAATGGCATAATGAATTAATTACACATTAATATACCTTCATAACCTTCTGCTTCTTGTAAAATTCTTATTCACTTGCAGTTTTCAAAGTAATTATTTTTTTAATCAGACTGTAACAAATATTTGAAAATATTTGAAACAAACAAAAGTTTGTTTCAAACGCATGCAATGATTCAATCAGTCTGGACCAATTCATTTCAGATTTCTGTTAATGACCTGAAAGTGTGGTGGTTTCATAATATGTTTTCATAACACTGGTCCATCTATGTCAGTGGGTCTGAATCCCCTTCCCCAAAAACCTTTTATTACAAGTCATGCTGGGCTCCTCTTTTACGCCAATCTGCCCAGCATGCTTTGTTCATTTCAGGTCGAAGGGAGTGCACTTTTGTAGAGCTTTTATAACAAGTCTTTTGAAAATAATACAAGACTGACACAGTTTTCTGTTTTAGAGGATTAAGAAAACAATGCAAAATAAAATAAAATAAATATCTTTATTAAATAAAAAGTTTAGCCACAGATAGGTTAAGGTTAGGGTATTACTGAAACCGCTTACAGTGTTTTAAATAAAGGATTGTGTGTTTTGTTTTTCAGTTCCCCCGGCGATCCAAAGTTGACCAATCTGTCTCAGACCTTGCCATCTCGAGGCGGGAAGAAACCACCCTGGACAGCATCTGGTCTTGCTGTGGAAGCTAAAGAACTAACTAATACTGTCAGAGGCATTCTAGAGCTGGACTGTAAGTACACAAGCACGTTGTCTGCTTTGCCATGAAAAATGGCACAAAATCACAAAATCTACCTAATTGCAACGGTCCCTCATGTAAGTTTCTCTGACTCTCATGTTGTTGTCTTGACACTTTTTGTGTCATACAAAAATGTATCTTTTGGCACCAGCAATTTTAGCTGAACTGGATGAGATGTTATCGTTCAAGGGGATGCGTATTATAATATGTGTAATATTTTGTATATATATCTATAAAATATGCCTTACACACACATGCACACACACACACACACACACACGTCTTTTTGTTTGCTCTGAGAACCACATTCAGTCTGCTCATTTAGCCATTTCTTTACCTCCTGACCCCATTCAGCTTTGTAATTCTCAGGAAAATATGTAGCTTACCTTCCAGCAATGTTTGACCTTACATAAATGCATCTAATGACCTGTAAAGGTCAAAACATTGGCAGTCTTTCCGTGATCCCTTCTCATTACAAGCCTCTTAAACTAGACACATTTAAACATTATAGTATCATTATGACCAAGATTCTGCGTATTGTTCAAATTTATAGAACCTATTTAGATTTTTTTTTTTTCCAGCAGACAGCCTAGTTGATCTACATTTAAGTTGATTTAATAATGTGCTTGCTTGTTGAGTTGTTCATATCCTGTCTGTTCAATTTCTTATGATGTAAGCGTTTTACATCTTATATATTGTAGAAATTGAGGCAAACCGCGTTAATCGCGAAATCTAATCCATTTAGATGTGTATAGTGAATAAAATGAGGTCAATCTCATAAGGAAACACAATACAAGGTGTATTTGCTGTTAATACAAGCCTTTTACATCTGATTCACCTCACTGCTGCTATCGTTGCCTGGATACGAAGCTGCTAGAAAGCAATTGTCCACATCTATGTCGCAACTCTATATCATGTCACAGGCTACACGAAGATATAGAAATGGGTCCTTAATGGTAAAACATATAAAAGAGCCTTTTTAAATTGTTAAAAACAATTATCGTTCATGACATCTTGTTTTGGCTGACAGTGTTTGCTAAATGAAAGAATACTATCTTGTTGGCCTAGATAAATTGATCCGCTTTGTCAAAACATTACTGATATCAGTCCGTCCAAAGCACAGCTCTGGAATCACACAATAACACTAAGAGGCTGCCTTTTCTTTTTCTGTATTTTAACACAGGATGTCCAAAACACCCTCAATAAAACTCAAAATGAGTCATAGAATCAATGTCAAGTATTAAAAAAGACCTGATAGGTAGATTGAATAATAATATAGTCAGATAGTAATATTAGCTGAAGTATCCTGTTCTTGTTATCTCAAGAAAGCAAGTGGGTCATATTCCTGGTTACAGACTGGCGTTATTTTTCTTGCATGCTAAAGCAAACAGACAGTTCAGGGACACACTGGAACCCAGACAAAAGAGCGTCTCTGGCCTCCTCTTATTCTTTGAATACATGGTCTCAGCCTTAACACTGAGGTTAATCAATGATGGGCTTGTTTTTCAACCATTTTTTCTTTGTCAAAGCACTTTTGAATGAACATTATGTGCAGAATAGTGAATCTGATTAAATGGCATAATATATCAGAGAGTTCCTAAAACTTCAAAGCACATTTTCAGGATTGAGGGCTTTAATGTAATAATTTAACAAAAAACATTGAAAAACCCAATTTGGTCGAGCATCAATCTGAAGGACACATCCTCCTTACAGGGATAGTTCAGCTAAAAATGGAAAGTCTGTCATCATTTACTTACCCTCGATGTCAGTTTTTTCTGTGGAACAAAAAAACTTTTTTTTTTTTCACTGGGGTCCAAAACAACACTGCAAACAGTTCAAATTAATTATCATGGTACCACTTTATATGAAGTGGCATTAACTACTATGTGTCAAAAAAAAAAGTACAATGCACTCATTGTATTGTAACCCATATTGTATTGCAAAACACTTTTGCTGCTATTGAGGTGGGATACGGGTAAGGTTAGGGACAGGTTTGGTCGTCTGGGTAGGTTTAAGAGTGGGTTAAGGTGTTAAGGATGGGTCAACAGTGTGATTATAAATGTAATTACAGAAATGAATTACAGATATAATTATTTTTAAATTATAAGTACAATGTAAAACCACAATGTAAGTGTAAACAATAAGTGCATTGTAACAAATGATTAATTTAAAGGTAAGTACATAGCAGTTAAGGGCACTTAATATAAAGTGGGAACAAATAGGGGTATATATTAAATTAAATATTTATACTATTTAAGTATTTTAAATAAAAAGACCATTACAATAAATAGGATTATTTAACAACTCTTTAGAAAATAAAATAATAATTAAGTTGTACCAAGGTATCAAGTGATACAGAAACGGGAGAGAGATGGACAGACGGCTGGATTAGAGAAAGATAGAAGACTCTTGGGGTCAAAGGATCAGTGAAGCTGAGGAAGGGAAGTGAGAGCTAAAGTGATTGCTTAGGGAACAGGGAAACGTGTCCCACACACCTGGCAGCATGTGACCTCTCAGTGAGTGATGCTCACGTTTTGGCTGAATGCTTCTCTGCGGGGGAGGACGAGGCAGGCTTTGAGTTGCACATGGAGTGCCACCCTCATCACACTGATTGAAACCATAGAGCAACTCCAGCTCAGCTCAGAGACAGGCAGTGCTCTCCACGTGACGGATGTCCTCCCAGCCATGTGACAGCCTGCGTACCACTCTGTGTCTCATCAATAAGACAGAAGGGGAGACGTGCTTTGGAATAACCATTTATGATATAATAATCGGCCTTATTTCATCATTTAAATGAAAATTCTGTCATCATTTACTCAACTTCATGTTCTTCTGCAGAGGTCAAATGAAAGCATTTTGAAGAATGTTACCTTCTTTTGTGTTCTGCAGAAAAAAGAAAGCCATATGGGTTTGGAACAACATGAGTGAATGACAGAATTTTCATACGGTCCCTTTAAGAGAACAGCAAATCAATTTTGGGAGAGTGTCTGCTGCTTATCCCAATTATATCTGATTTGCTGAGGCGTAATTTGAGGCAGCTGAAATCGTCTTTCCAGTATAATAGTGTTGATCTAGTGAAATCATTCGCTCTTGGTTACTAGAGCAAGGCCTTTAGAAAACAAAGAGCTGATTGAATTAAAGAGGCATGTGATGAGCTACTTTGAGTGTTACTGTGTCCCAAGGCTTAGGCAGTAACGGTTTGTGTTGACCGTGGATGCATCAGAACACTGAATGCAAAAAAACTGAATCCCAAAATGATCTCTAAGCTGTAGAATTTAAAGACTCGAATTGATAGCCACTAAAAATAGAGATGAATGCAAGAAAACAGCATTCTGGTTGTATTCTAAGAAACCGTTATGAAATGAGCATTGCAATCTGTTTTTTTTTTCTCTCTCATGTTTAAAGGAAACAGCCAAAAATTAGGTATGAAGGCGGAAAAATCCTCCCTAATAATTAAAAAAATGGACAAATCGTCCACCCAGTATTTGATATTTTTATGTTTGGTGTTAGGATGAAACAACCAACATTTATTTCGAGTGATGCAAAGTACTTAACCTTTTTTCCGCTTTTGAATTCAGAATTTAGGCTGAATCATTTACATGATATTTAATAATTGAATGTGATGAGACAAAACATTTTACTGTTTTAGTTTTCGACATATTAGGCATTGGAGTAAGAGCAAATGCATGCATGTTTTAATATAAAAACATTATTTGCATTAGTTCCAATTGATTTATTATTATTATTAATTAATTAATTTATTATTATTATATAATTTTTGTTCTTTTACTGTTCTTCTTTATTTTTCTTTATTTCTAATCTAGTTCTATAATAAATATTTAAATATTAAATCTTCAAGATATTTCCAGTGCCAATGATAAATGGTAAAAAACCTAAATTTCTTCAATACATTTTCCACTTGTTCAAATGTGAATTCCCATAGCTACTAAATTATAGCCAGGGACATTTGTTTGTAGAAATCTGAGACGGCGTGAATTATTCTTTGGCCTTTCCTGTCAAAATGTTGATTGTGTGTGAAATCTAGACAGTGGGATACTCAGTGTATTCTTTCCATCCCCTTGTTTAATAAGATCATATTTCTGACGAGAAACCCATTATAAAGTCATGCCTGGACATCATTGTTTATGCCAGCAGACTTACTGTCAATTGTACTTCCTGCACGTACAGAGGGAGTGTCAAGATCAAATTCTGCCAGGGATTTGTTACCTAGTATGGTGGCGGTACCTTTTCAAAAGGTACACTTTTGTGCCTATTAGGTTCAAATATGTACACTTTAAGTACTAATATGTACCTTTAAAGTACCAAAATGGACCCTTTAGGTACAAACATGAACCTTTTGAAAAGGTACCGCCCCAGTGACAGCTTTTGTACCTTTATTTCTGAGAGTGTAGTGTCTACTTACATTTTTTTGTTTGTTTTTTTTTTTGGCTGATGTCCAGTAATTACAACCTGGCACACATCAGTCCTCAACCCAAAGCTGTGCATCAAAGATAAAAAGTGCATTTGGGGAAATTTGTATGTGTGTTCTTAAACCAAAATCCAAATCCAAAGGAAGCAAATCTGATTTGCCCCCATTTGATGCTTGTTACACTTTCACTGTACATTCCTTCTTTTTTTTTTTTTATGAAAATAGCTTTTCAGATTATGCAGATATGCTGGGACACTTAGCATATTCATTTATGACCCCATTTCATCCAGTTGCCAGGAAATTCTCACGGTCACTGGCCTCTCAGGATCAAGAGGATCAGTGAGAAATGTTGCAATGCTGGTTTTTTTTTTTTTTTGGCTTCAGACTTCGCCAGTATCTTGTTTGTTGTCCTATGTAGAGTAAATGTATCTGATTTCTCTGTTTTTTTTTTCATTCGCAGGTTTACCTTTTGGCTGGGACGAGGCGTACACTGCAGATGGAGTGAAGTACTATGTAAAGTAAGTTATGAGACACTTCAAATACATTCGCAAAAACCAGTTCCTTTGTTTCTGGTTTGTTTCACAAAAGTAAATAACAGTTCTCATGTTTTGAAGGGCACTTCATAAGTTGTTTGTGCAGCATGAGATAAATGGTTTTAGCTACAGTAAACATTCTCAATAGATACATTAAAAAAACGGCACTTATTACAACCAAATATTCTAAACAAAATAGCACAAAATTGCAAATATTGCTGTTGTGCGTTGAAACCAACAGAATCTTCATATTGTTATTGACAAAATGTATGTAACCTCTTGATCTCTAGAGACGAGAAACCAATCTCCTCCTTCCCATGAGTATGTTCTTTTATTTGCATATCTTTCAAAACAGCCCAGTTTAGTATTGCAGACATCCATCACTCTTTTGAGAGTTTTGAAGTCTCACGCAACACCACACCCATGAGTCCAGCGTTCTCCATTACACCCACACCAGCACCACAGCATTCACCTGCATGCTTAAAATATCCCATGCACATGTTTGGGATTAGTAGTAATTCATACTTTTATTCAGCAAGGTCAAAAGTGACTAAAAACTTTTCCATTGTTACAAGAAAGCCAAATGATTGATGCTGTTTTTGAACTTTCTGTTAATTAAAGAATCCTGAGACAAATGTATCATGGTTTCCATGAAAGTATTAAGCAGCACAACTGTTTTCAACATTGAAAATAATAAAAAAAAAATGTTTGCAAATAAGCATATTAGAATGATTTCTGAAGGATCACGTGACACTGAGCACTGGAGTAATGGTTACAGTTTTGCCATCACAGGAAAATTACATTTTAAAATATATAAAAATGGAAAATAATTATTTTAAATTGTAATAATATTTCACAATATTAGTCTTTTTACTGTATGTTTGAACAAATAATGCAGCCTTGATGAATATAAGAGACTTCTTTCAAGAAAAAAATCTTACCCAACTTATTAGTGTATTAGTGTTTTTTGTTTGTTTGTTTGATGTTGTTTACTAATTTAATCATTCTTTTTCCTCTAGCCATGTAACTCAGACAACATCATGGACTCATCCTGTAATGAGATCTTTGGGTTTGTCAGAACCAGAAGCAAGTGACCAATCCCTGAACTCTCCAGAATCCACAGCCTAGACTGATTCCGAAGGCTGCGTGCACTCTTATGCCACTTTCTGCCCAACTGTTCGGTTAAAAAAAATGAAAAGCAATACAGCAGCACATAAACATCAAGTGATATGTGAACAATCGGAAAAAAAAATCTATACACTCTCAGAAAAAGGTATACCAAACTGTCACTGGGGCGGTAACCTTTCAAAAGTACTAATATGTACAATTTATATAATAATATGTACCTTTAAGGTGCTAATATGCACTTTTAAAGTACTATTTATGTACCTTTAGTGGTAAATGGAAAACAGAAAAAAAAAATAAAATAAGGTACAATCATGTACTTTTCAGGTTTTGTACTTTAGGGTACCGCCCCAGTGACAACTTTGTACCTTTTATTCTGAGAGTGTGTACATCTGATATTGAAATATGCAGCAAATATATCCCAAATACTCCAGCTCTTTGATGGGTTAAGATCACACATTTGAGTTTTTCCCCATTTTTATATCTGTCCACTGTTTTTCTGACATTTTAGGCATTTCCACTAATCTCTTGTTATTTTGTACCTTGAGAAAAACAATGGACTGGCCCAATCTGTTTTCCGACTTTTAGAAAAAGTCAGACATAACTGCACCCGTTTGAAGTCAAAGGATATGGCCTCTTTGGTGAAGCAGAAACTTTGGAAGAGTAAATCAGGATGGACTGCTTCTGTGTTGTTCATTCAGTTTGGCGTGTGTTTGCTGCCACTTTGATCCATTTTCTGAAACTTTTGTTCACAGATTTATTGAAACAGGAATTTGTTTACTTTTTCAAACTTCCTCGAACCAGCTCTACACTGTGAGAATGAAACACTTCTTCGGTTCACTATAATGTAATTGTTCTCCATATAAAGACACATTTTTAATTCTGCTGTTATCCTTAGTGGGCGTTCTAGCCATTACGCATAACTGTGAAAGTGTCTTCTCTTGCATGTGCAGTTAGTTCTGCGCTTCCAGTAGAAATGTGAGTTTAACATACCCTAAGCCTTATGTGTATAATGTCTTGGAAAATGACATAACATGGCACATTTGCTTTGTTGTGAATTCAATCTGCCTAACAGCGCGTAAAGTTAGCCACAGAGATCTAGATCATGAAGATATATGTTTTTCCTGTAATGTGTGAATACTTTTGTGGTTCTATTAAAGATAAACTAATGAAAATCCCTCCACATTTTTGCTTTTTGAAAGAATATTAGCTGGGTCTGTCTATTTCAGACTGAGTGTGCACTTCACATGCACTTCACACCCTAGGCAAGAAGTATTGATTTTTTTTTCCCTCCATAGCAGGTACTGTTATATATATAGAGTGTGTATATATATATATATATATATATATATACATATACACAGTATATATGAGTCCAAAGAATTTCAAATCACATAAATGTTTATATGCTTGCCAGCCTTGCATCTAATTCAAAAATAGACCAAGAAAAAAAAATCATTTTTAATTAATTATTAATGATTACACTAGTCTAAATACTGAACACTGAATTAATTAATATGCTATTCATAGAGAAAAATATATTGGGAAAAATTTAAACTTTCAAAGGACTTGCAGCAAAAAGGACCCAAGTCAGATTTCCAAGATGTAATCTCATAATTTTGAGAAACAGTTATAATTGTGAGATGTAAATTCAGAATTTAAAAAAAATTAATTAAAAAAAAAAAATCAGAATTGCAAGGTGTAAATTCAGAATTGTGAGAAAAAAGTTTGTATTTTGCAATTGTCTTTTTTTTCCCCATAGAATTGCAGGTTTATATTTCACAATTATGAGATTAAAAAGAACTATATATAAAAAAGAAAATAATAAACTATTATAGAAAAAAGTCATTTTGAGATATAGACTCGTGGTTGCAAGAAAAGTCAGAATTGTAAAATGAAAAGTTGCAATTACCTTTTCTATTTTTATTCCATGATGGAGAAAAAAAAAACAGAATTGTGAGATGTTAACTCAGAATTCCAAGAAAAATGTCAGATTTCCAAGATGTAATCTCAGAATTTTGAAAAAAATTCAGAATTGTGAAATGTAAAAAGTTTTTCCTTAGAATTACAAGTTTATATCTCTCAATTCTGAGAAAAAAAGAACCATTAATAAAAATTATTATTATTATTATTATTACTGATTTCAATTCTACTGAATTAGACAGTAACACACTGATAATAACAGGTATGATCCATTCACAAGTGAAAATCTTGTCATTGTGTTAAGGATTTAGCAGTCTGATTATCTCAGTCCAAGAGTACTAAAATGCATAAGAGCATAATTCAGGAATGAATACCCAGACATCATTAGCAAGTTTTGGTACAACCTGTCCAAAAGATGACAGTAATTATAATGAATTAATCATTCCAGAGAGTAGCTACAGTCTCTGTTTAGGTCTGCTTGCCCTCTAACTAGTTGCAATCTGTTTCCAGTTTGTCAGACACATGTTACAACATGTGGTTTAGTTGTTCCAAATTAGAGGAGGAGTGGCCAGTCCTGGCCTACTTTCCTGCAAAGCAACGTCACATCTGATTGCTTTAGCAAAGGTTGCCAAGGTAACAAAAAGAAGAAAGACAAGTTCTATAGGACTCTGATAGAAAAATCCATTTGCCTTTTCACGCTCAGGTTGGTGTACTTCGAAAATCACTTACATTTACTGTCCATTTATGCACATTAGTCTTTTCTGACCATTTATCTCCAGTAGGTAACACTGTATTTGGATCACCTTTAAACTGTAAAGTCTGTCACATACACATGAAGGTACTCTTAAAAAAAAAAACCAGTACATTAGTCATTTGTTCTCTCTGCAATTTGCAAGGGATGACAGGGAGGCAGCTCCCAAATAAGTATACTATAAGTATACTGGCAACAGCGATTACGGTAACAGTTGAGCGCATACCAAAAGTTTAAATCACCAGTGGGAGCTTTTCATTTTTCACATTTCAAAAGTGTTAACTGGGCGTTCATGCTTTGTTTATGTGAACATCCTTGGAAACTGTAGGTCACACCCATCTGTTCAGTTGATGCATCATTCTTACCACCTATAATATAATGAGAATGGTCATATATTATCATTTGTAGAATTATATTATATGGTATAGCTTTAATAATATCCAACTTTTGAAAAAACAGACTAAATAGAATATTTATAAAACATTTGAAAACACGTTTTTAAGCCTCCCTCCCTTGCATATTGATTTTTGGCCTCCAAATGCTGACTGACTCACTGCCTACCTTTCCAAAAAAAACTTGATATAGGCCTACAGTCATCCTCTCCAAATCTAGTTTAACCTAAATGAATGATGATTGTAGTGTCAATGGTGAAGCATACTTAACTCTAATAACACACACACACACACACACACACACACACACACACACACACACACACACACACACACAATTCAAGCACAAAATAGTGGAGTAGGTCACAACAGTAGGCTACTCTTTTCAGAGGCGTCATGCCCATTCAAAGTGAGGGGGCACGTGCCCCTTCAGATTTTTGAGCCAAGTGGATTTTGAATGCAGCTTCCAAAAGACGTTTAATATTTTCTATATTTAATACAATCACACCAGCGTGATTAGATGGTTCAGTGCGTCATATCATCAGCTGCTAAATTCAAATCTGCATTTGCTGGCTGGTGCTGAGCGTTTTTACATTATAACCAATCACACAGGATGCTGTTGAGCTTATGAATGCAATGACCAATCAGAGGTGTTCAGATGAGCCGTCGCTAAAATGCCGGTGTTTTCTTCACTTGCTCGCTGACTGAATACCTCTTTCTGGCGAATTCTCTCATCAGAAACAGCAAAGTGCAAATATGTGTACGAATCTGTAACATATTCATTTCATAGTGTAAACAACTTCAGTGATTTTAATGGGAGTTTTTGAGAGTGCTTGGACTCTAGACAGTGAAAATGTTCTTGGATAATGTAAATGTTCTTTGCTCTCTTTCTGTACAGTGAAAGTGTAGTGATTAGTAGCCTAACTTATGATGTTTTTATTCACATTAATCTTCAATTTTCAATGTTAAATTCCCGTTAAATATAAAGTCAGTCGTATTAAAAATATGTTATGGCATGACACCCATATCTGCTAATTAAGTAAACAGACAGTTTTTTATGCATAGTTAATAGATTACATTATTAGGTTACTTTGACCATCGTGAGAATCAAGATATTTGGCGTTTGGGAATGTTTCGAATAAAAAGGAAAAAATAAATAAATAATAAAATAAATAACATAAGTGCTGTTGTGCCCCCCCCCCCCCCCCCCCCCACTCCCCAAAATAATGACTGCATGACGCCCCTGCTCTTTTTGACACGAAATTAGACAATTGTTAAATTTCTGAACTACTCACTTTTCGAAGCAGGCAAATATTAGGCTATATTAAGGTTTGAGACACTCTTTCAGGTGTCCTCGTTTTCATTTTTATGAGTAATATTAGAGTAAATTCTCTCTAATACATGAGCTATTGAACCATGACAGAACATGTTATGTTTGATAACTTTATGCTCAAAGTTTGTCATTGTAAGTGCTCAGATGAACTAAAGAGGTGCTGGTTCCCGATCTCTTCAGGCTAAGCCACGCCCCTTTATTTGACTGTGAGCATTTGATTTTTCCACCGCGTGTACATGCATGTGATGGGAACTTCACTTCTTCCAGTGATAGTTTCAAGCCTCCAGACTTCATATTTCTTAACGCTGGTAAAATGTATCCAATCTTCGATAAATGTTTAGCTGAAATTCATATTTCGCAGAATTGATTTGCATGTAGACTCCACTAGCAGAGGGGAAAACGTCAACTCTATACTGCGTTGCCAGATCTCTCTAGAAACATAAGCAACTTAGTTATGAAGCAAGGATTAAGAACTTCCATTTCTGGAAATTTATTACAAATTTCTTCAAAAACATTGAACAAATAAACATATTTAAACAATTCTATAAGTAATCTCATTAGGCTACACATCATTGATTGTTGATTGATTGTTTACTACAGTGGGTTGTGGGTAAATATCCACCTCATCCATATATATATATATATATATATATATATATATATATATATATATATATATATATATATATATTATAATATATTGCAAAAACAGATAACTCCATTTTTAACAATTTTCAAAAATCATGTTTTTTCATTATGCATTCCATTTAATCTCAATTAAACTGCAGTTGGTTTATTATTTTTTTTATTAGGTTGAAAAAAAATACAGCTAACTAATACAATAAAACACAATAAAAACATGATAACATAATAAAAAAACATGATTTTTGAAAATGTAAAAAACTGAGTTATCTGTTTTTGCAAATAAACTCTTCATATATATATATATATATATATATATATATATATATATATATATACACACTATCCCTTTTCTATTTAGAAGTGAGAAACCAGAAACGATTCAGTGCATGAGCTGTGAATTTTTTTTTTCAAATCAACATACAGTAATCTTCATCGTCAGACAGTGATTTACCAATAATACTATACTGGGCACAGCAGTAAGCTATTTCACTGTTGTTCACGCTCCTGTTCTGCATTAACTTGCTAAAATGCTAAAACTATAAGCTGCGCCCATTTACAAAGCATCTTAATAAAAATACATTCAGTATTAATTTAGCAGACTTTTTGTATCCAAACCAATATCAAACAGAGAAAATATAATTATGGCAAGAGGATATGGCAACACAGTCTCTAAACTGCTAGCAAGTGGAGCGAAAGTGTTCATCTAACCCCGCCTCTGACTGTTTGACGTCACATGCCTCAGTCTTGACACATGGTGATGATCATCACATTTCTTACACACACACACACACACGCGCGCGCGCAAGCACGCACACTCACGCACTTCAAGCCGGTGCTGTAGAGCAGGATCTATCATCACTTGTCGTTATTAGACGAATGAACGCTGTTCTGTATATCCTTTCATTTCAGTTTAATTTTTAAAAAATATTTTTTTGCACGGAATAAGAGAGAATATGTCCAGACAGCTCACAATGAATTCAGCTTTCCTACCTCCGCAAACTAACGGCGTTTTGAAGGCGCTCCTGGAAAAACCTCTGAAACTACCTTTGCACCAAGATGAAGGTGATCAAAGCTTTCACTTTGTTACATTGCTGCGTATGAAGAATAAAAATATTTGTAATAATAATACTTTTTACTGTAAAGAACTGTCGTCTGATTCCTGCAGCGATCTCCAGAATAATTTATTTGTTCTAGTTGTTTTTGCTGTTTTGAATGTTCATTTAACTCTTTGTGTGTGTGCGTGTGTGTTATGTTTTATTAATGATTAAACTTCAATTTTAAATACCACATTAAAATCATGGTTTAATTTTTGAATGCCATTAAAACAGTACCTTAAAAATCAGTGAAACATAAAATTTTGATTGAATAAAGATTTGTTTTAACTTAAAAGCACTACAAAAATAAAT
The DNA here is from genome assembly GCA_036784905.1 of Acrossocheilus fasciatus. Lineage (NCBI taxonomy): Eukaryota > Metazoa > Chordata > Actinopteri > Cypriniformes > Cyprinidae > Acrossocheilus > Acrossocheilus fasciatus. The sequence continues at coordinate 22,069,531 of CM071949.1, forward strand.
GAATAAAATGTAACTTAAATCAATATGCTAAAATGTACTTGTAATTTGTTTTAAATGTTAACAATGAAGATATTTGTGTTGAAACTAAAAACATTTGAAAAGTAGGCTATGTAAATATTGCAATTTATCATAATTTGTCATTGCAACAAGTTAACGTGTGGAAAATGGATTTCTTTACTGTGCATAGCCGAGACTTCAGCTAAGAACAGTCACTCAAAAAAAACAAACCCTCTTTAAAAATCCTGGAAAATTAAAAAACATTCAATTTTAATGGAGCCAAAAATTGATGTGTTAACTAATGGTAATATTCTTTCAGGCTACGTGAAGGAGAGAGAGAAGGTGAAAAAGCTGGAGGAAGAAGGAAACACTCCTCAATCAGCTTTCTTAGGGCCAACGCTTTGGGATAAAACATTGTCTTATGATGGAGACAGCTTTCAGTTGGAGTATATGGACCTTGAGGAGTTTCTCTCTGAAAATGGCATTCCCTCTAGTCCCGCACAACATGACCAAAGCCTCCATCACCACCAGCAGCAGCAGCAGCCGCAGCCGCAGCAGGCTTCAATGCCTCAGGGCCCCATCTCAGTCATGGACCTCAGCAGCCGGGCCATCACCTCCATCCACACAGGCATGGTTCCTCAGAACTGCCTCCACAGCCCGGGCAGACCAGGTACTAAGGCTTCTGTGTCCCACAGTGACACTTCTTATCCATTTCGCCCCACAGATTAAAAAAAAATGAGATGTCACTATTTATAATATGAGAATGTGTGGGTGTTAAATGGGAAACAGAGTATGTATTTTAGTTTATTGAGAGTGTGTCAGAGTTTGCTTTGTTCCTATTCTTCGTCATATTATTTTTTTCCACGTTAATAAAAAAAGTGTGAGAATGTCAAATTATACAGATAATATGATTATAATAATAAAAATATCCCCTGTTAAATTCTCTTGGTGCTTGTGTGATGACAAGCATGACTGTATTATATTGTATGTTAAAATATATATGAAAAAAAAGAGTTGAAAAGAAAAAAAATAGCATTGTTGAGCAGCTATGTTTTTTGTTTGTTTGTTTCTTTCTTTCTTTTCTGATTCATAAAAAAATAAGTAGTCAATTGTAAAAACTGTTTAATTTTCCCACCCAAGCCTTAGAGTTCATTTGTGAATGGAAATCTCAGACTTAGCCTATGATGTTATTTTCCTCTGACTAAAATTTGCAAACCAAAGATTATTTTCCTAGTCTGAGCATTTGGCAACATTTAATCATAGTTTTATGGAAAACTACATGCAGCTTTGGAATTATGGATTTTTTATCTGGAAAATTGTTGATTTCTTGTTCAGTTAGGTCCTTAATGGTAATTTAAATCCTGGTAAAATGAAAAAAAAAAAAAAAATATATATATATATATATATATATATATATATATATATATATATATATAGATATATAGATATATATAGATATATATTATTGATAACTCAGTGTGTTTAATGTTTGACCAATAAACATGAAATCTATTCACAAGAAAAGAAAAGAAAAGAAAAGAAAAGAAAAGAAAAGAAAAGAAAAGAAAATAAGTTTTACCGACAGTACTAGAGGTTTTGATTTGCACTGTTTATTATTAAAGTCTTGTGCACCACCTAGTGGAATGAAACGCTCATGACAGTCCTTTCACCATCTGTTACAATACATTACCACTGAATTATACTTATACCATAGAGTCAGCAATGAATAGATTGTTTTTCCTCCCACAGTTTTGCCTCCATCACGTAACACACCAAGTCCAGTAGACCCAGAGGACATTCAGATACCAGTGAGCTACGAGCCCGACCCGGCAGACCTTGCTCTGTCCAGCGTGCCAGGCCAGGAGGTTTTCGACCCACGCAAACACAAGTTCTCCGAAGAGGAGCTGAAACCTCAGCCTATGATCAAGAAAGCACGCAAAGTCTTCATTTCTGATGAAATGAAGGTAACTTGGGTCTAGTTACTCAGCCCCCCAACAGAGAATGATTGGTCACCCATTTCACCCTTCGCCATTGACCAGCTGGGCAACAGGCTCTTGCTAAGAAGCTTATGTCCGTTCATTCATCCTTCGGTAGCCTGACCCACGTGATCTTCCTTTTTCCTGGTATCGCTCCAGTTCTGCTGGGTTTGGGATTAAAGGATTTGCCGTTTTTAATTTGTTCAAATAAAAGTGGATCTCTACCCAGCTTTGCAGAGTAGTAAATTGCTCAAAGCTGATTGCACGGCAGCAAATGCGTGAGAAAACTTGTCATCACAATGATGCTCGGTTTTCTCTCGTGCTTGTCGTGTCAATCAAAAATAAGTATGGTATAATTAGTCATAATCATCTGTTCTTGTAAATCTAATTTAGTTGTGTAGAAACTATTTACCCTGTAAGGCCTGACATATGAAATAATAGTCCAAAAACATTTTTTTTTAATAAAACAGTGCCGTTTATGGAACCTTTACACATAATTCAGATGTGTTTGATACGTCAGGCTTTTATGGTTCAAACAGTATGATATAAAAAGCCTCAGTTTTAGTCACAGGCCCAAACTGAGTAAAAATATGTAATTTTATGAACAAAGTGTAGTTTTGTAGTTTTCATTCTAGGGGGCAAAACTTGTAATGCAATGTAATACAATTATGATTAAGAGATACAAATAAGCATTCATCAAAAGCCTGATGTATCACATCTGATATTCACATTTAACATGATTTTTCTTTAAAAAAAAAAAAATAAGGAAAGAATATGTATGTATATATATATATATATATATATATATATAGTTACATTTAAATGTTATTGACAATTTAGAGGCTTTTTGTGCATCAAATATGAAACATTAGGCTTTATAGGGTTGACATAACCATTAAAAACACTAAATAATCAGAGTAATCTTGACATAATGTAACTAGGCGCTCCTATCTCTCCCCCACCCTTTTTATTCTGCATATTTTGAGCAGGATGAAAAATACTGGGCACGGCGCAGAAAGAACAACATGGCTGCCAAGAGGTCACGGGACGCTCGGCGCCTAAAGGAGAATCAGATTGCCATCCGGGCTGGTTTCCTGGAGAAAGAGAACGCGGCTCTCCGACAGGAAGTTGCTGAACTACGGAGAGAGCTGGGGCGGTGTAAAAACGTCTTAACCAAGTATGAAGCTCAACACGGCCCTCTGTGAAACCACCCGGGTGCTCCTCAACTTCCCTCACCCCTGCCCTTCTAATTGGAAGGACAATATTGTTGGGTTAAAATCCGCCGGGCCTGTTTTCCAGCCAGCCCTCACCTCAGTCTGTTCTTGGCACCTTAGAAGAAGAAACGTTTCATCGTGTGGTTATTTCAGACATCTTTTAGAGATCTACCTGCTCTCTTTCTCTATTTGTTATCGCAAACAAAGCCACTGTTGTTTGCAGATCGTGTTACTTATGATTTTACTGTGCTGTAGCATTTGTCCACAAATGTTTGCCTTGATTTGTCATAATTTAGCAGTCAAATCTGAGCTAGTGGATCTTCTGCTGTTCCTCTACAGACACCCATAGCATTGTGTATGAGAGGAGTACATGTGCATAGCTGCTTCAGGCACGTAAAGGTTTTGTGTCTCCGTAAAGACATTATTCTCACAGACAGAACAGAATGTAGCAAGATCTGAGAGTTTGAATTCATAAAATAACTATATGTGACCATAAATACTAAATATCTGAAAACAGACAATCAATTTGCTAATGAAATGAGGATGCCAGGTAATGAAATTCTGTGCCACAGATCTGGAGCTTGATTGAAATTGGCTGTTACTTTATTATTAACCAGCAGTGTGTGGTTAATGACTTTCATTTTAATGGATATGAAAGATAAACTGTATGTTTATGCTGATTTGAAAGATCAGTTAAAAAGTCACACCCAAACCTTTTAAATCCTGGGAAGCTAATCTAGTTTAGGTAGAACTGCCTGCTGCAATAATTCCATCAGATTCAGCACGGAGCGTCTGTCTGCATTATGCTTTTGAGTTCAAAATGTGATCAAGGAAAGCATATTGACCAAGGTCCCAATGCCCTTATTGCTAACACAAAGAGGCAACCTGGTATTTAGAGTCTATTGAGACAGATATGTTGCCTTTTGTTGGTCAGTTGTGTAATGAATGTAGTACAGTGTATTTTATGTCTGTCACTCTTTACTACAGACCAAATGATATGAAATACAATAAGGTTATATTGTCATATTGCAATTAAATGTTTTTACAAAGTTATTCTTGTTTTTGTACAGTATTTTCATACGGATTTCTGAATATATCTGTGTAATTTGATGTATACTGTATATTTATAGGCAACAAACTTTATGGAAAAAGTTCTAAATTCTACAGTTAACTGTATATGGGCATTAATACAGTATGTTTAGTACCATGATCGTAGTTTCTGTACCTATTCTTATACAGGAACTTTAGTGTTATGTGCATCAATATCCAAACTTTTTTCATGGTTACTTTTTCTTTTGTTGTTAAATTATATTGTCAATACCTATGCTACTTGGTAAAAGAACGCTATTCTTGGCCACATAGAATGTTGTCAATCATTGTATATTTCAACAAACAAGATGTCTTTTATATTAAATATATTATATTACAGCATGTTTAAATTTTAACATTCTTTCTTCAGATGATTATTTGACTTAAATATTTGAAATATGTTGTCTGTTGTGGTCCTTTTTGGTTCCCTTTTCCTGTTTCATTGCTCTTTATGAAAATAAAAAGCTTTTGAAAAGCTGATATTTGATGATGTTGTGGTTAATGAATGAAAGATTCACAAAGGCCAGATTTTTGGCTTAATTTGCACAATGAGCTCATTAGGGGCCAAATAATAGAAAGGAACTTTTTGTAATTTAATACTCTCATATGCTGAAGGATTGAAAGATTCTAGATGTTATTCTCAAATGTGCCGCTAGAGACCACTGTCTATCCAAAAATGCATGTTTGTTGTCACAATTCCGTCATTTGTGTTACAAAATATTCTTACTCCTCTTTATAAACATTTTCATCATCACTGGCGTCATCAATGTTATAATCAACAACACATGTATCAGTATTGGAGATATATATATATATATATTTTTTATATATTTTTATATTTTTATATATATATATATTTTTTTTAATGATTATTTGATATCGCTGACTCAATGTGGAGATATGATTGTAGAGATGTGAAAAAAAACAAACAAACAAACAAACAAAAAAAAACATTGAAAAATTAATGTGAACGTGCAATGCCTTTTTTTTTTTTTTTTTTTTTTTTTTACACATATGTGACCATGGACCACAAAACCAGTCATAAGGGTACATTTTTCAAAATTGAGATTTATACATAATCTGAAAGCTGAATAAAAACGAAAGCTGGTTTCCGTTGATGTATGGTTTGTTAGGATCAGACAATATTTGGCCGAGATACAACTATTTGAAAATCTGGAATCTGAGGGTGCAAAAAAATCAAAATATTGAGAAAATCGCCTTTAAAGTTGTCCAAATGAAGTTCTTAGCAATGCATATAACTAAGTTTTGATATATTTACGGTAGGAAATGTACAAAATATCTTCGTGGAACATGATCTTTACTTAATATCCTAAAGATTTTTGGCATAAAAAAAAAAAAAATTCGATACTTTTGACCCATACAATATATTTTTGGCTATTGCTGCAAATATACCTGTGTAATTAATATTATTAATTTGTAATAAAACAGTAATTATAAAATCTAAATTACACACACACAGACATGTTTGTTTTTGTGAAAAGTGGGGACATAGGCTTAATGGTTCTTAAACCGTACAAACTGTATGTGCTATTGCCCTACACCTAACCCTACCCCTTACAGGAAACTTTGTGCTATTTCAGATTTTCAGTACACTCCATTCTGTGTGATTTATAAGCGTTTTGAAAAGTGGGGACATGAGGCAATGTCCTGAAAAGTCCCCCTCTCCTTGTAATACCTATGCCATACCCTTGTCATTATACAAATTTATGTCCTCATTTGTCACAAAAACGCGCCCGCGCACACACACACACACACACACACACACACACACATACACTTTATATAATGTTAACTTGCAATATCTTATGAATAATAAGCAGTACTAAGCAGTACATCCCTTTGACATGCACGCAAGCAGTCATACTCTCTCTCTAATGCTTTAGCATGTTGTAAAATGGGCTTCCTGTCAAAAGCATGACGGTCACAACATTCCTGCAATGACATGTGCTCAGAGCAGACCTCCAGTACGTGCTGCTTCTGGGTGTGGCCTAAACGACCTCTTACTCGAGACAAACACAGATGACTTCCTGTGGGATTATGTGGCATTTATCAAATAGACTAGGAGTTATATAAAGCCATTTGTAAATGCAGAGGGAGCAGATTGGGATCTAACATTAATCCCAGCCTGCGTTCAGCCTGGCTGCAATCCATCTGAAAGAAAGGACAGGCAACAGGAATTACAAACCTTACACTGGTCACATCCCCATCCTCCACTGTCCATACCCTTGCTTGCCCTCTCCAGCTCATGGCCAGCACAGGATAACTGACCCTGATCAATTGAAGGCCAGTGTTCAATTTTTGCCCCATGCAATTGGTAGATTGATGTAGACCTATTTTCATTCATTTTCATTCAAATTCAGTTAGGAATTATGATAATGATTACAATAATATATATATATATATATATATATATATATATATATATATATATATATATATATATATATATATATGAGAAAAGAGTTGTGATATATAAACACAACTGCAGAAAAAATGTCAGAATTGTGACATGCAAACTCAATTCCTGAGAAAAATAGTCAGAATGGCAAGATGTAAATTCAGGAAAAAAGAGGAAAAAAGTGAAAATTGCAAGTTTACATCTCACATTTACATTTTTTTTCTATGAATTTTTAGTTTGCATCTTAGAATTCTGATTCCCCCCACCCTCTCAAAATTCCAAATTAGAATAAAAGAAGAAAGAAAAAAAAAACATAAATTCAGAATTCAGAGCAATAAGTAAAAATTGCAAGTTTACATCTCTGACCTTTCCTCTCAGAATTCTGAGTTTGCATCTCGGATTTCTGATTTGTTTTTTTCTTCTTCTCTGAATTCTGAGTTAGAATAAAGAAAAAGTTATATGTAAACTCAGAATTCAGAGAAAAAAGGAAAAATGGCAAGTTTACATGTCAGAATTTTGACTTTTTGCCCCTAAAAATTGACTTCTTTTCTCAGAATTATGACTTAGAATAAAGAAAAAAAAATCTGAATTGTGAGATATAAAGTCACAATTACTTGTGTATTAATTTGTGGCAGATATAAGCTTCCATAGACACATGCAAAAAAAGAAAAAATGCACAAGTGTGATTAGAAAAATGTATTTGCTTTTATTCAGAAATTTACTGTTGAGAATACAGTTCTCTGAATGTTATATTAGTGAGAACAGGAATTAAATCTCGACACTTTTTTTTACCACTTGAAATCTATTTGCTGAAAAATATTTTTATTTTTTCTTCCAGAAAAGAACATCTATTATTATACTTCATAAATATATTGCCTTTTATATGATGTACTGCAGCTCAAGTGCTCAAAAGCATAGTGCTAGCAACGCCAATGTCATGGGTTTGATTCCTGGGGAACACACAAAGCCTACTAGCAAAATATATACACAGAATGCAAAGTAAGTTGCTTTGGAAAAAAGCAAAAATGCAATGCATAAATATATATGTTTTACATCTGATTAACCAAGTGGTGTCATCAGTGTTGACTGAATTAGAATTTCCAATGTATTGATTAACTTAGACAATATTATTATATTATTGTAAATGTATTCTTTATAATATACCTATATGTTTACACATTTACAGACACATACATTCAAACTTCACAACGAACACATTCAAAACGCATAACTTATATACTGAAGTGTTGTACACTACATGGGCAACATTCATGGTTTGACAAACCTGCAAAATCACATGTCATTTCTTCAGCAGATAACATTATGATTGTACACGTGTCCAGACATTTGCCCTGTTCAGGCATGCACATGTGTCTTCTACTGGCCTCTATCCAGTGTCCAGAGGATAAAATAACTCCATTTCCATGATGAAATTGTCCACAATAAACTAATGAATGCAGATGGATGCTCTGAAATAGAGAAGAGAAGAGACCATCATTTACGTTTTACTGACTGCGCCTCCAGTGGCAAATGCTGTTTGGTGTATCATCAGTGAATGTCAGAGGGTTGTGTTACATAATTCTAATGGGGAACGCTGTCTCTTTAAACAGGTGCTAAATGGAGATCAAAAGAACAACAGAATGAAAAAAAAAAGTAGGTTTATAGAAATTTCATATAAAAAATCCTGCAATGTTTGACCACAGAAAAACATTTGATGTTTCATTTGGCATGTTATGGCAACCTAAAACTATAGTTCTAGACAAAAATGTCAGTCGGAAACAAGTATGGAAATCAACAGGTTATCAGCAAGAATTCATATTGTGATGTCAGCAATAATGCCCATAAACAGCCCAGACTGATATCAACAATGGCAGGTGTGCTAAAATGGTATATTTTACAAAACAAACTGTAGAGTGCAATTTTAATTATTATTTTTTTTTATCTTTAATGGGTTTATTTAATCATAAAACTATTATCCGAGAAAAATAAATGAATAAGACTAGCACTGGTCCATATTCAAATCTGGCAACTTTTTTGTACATTAAATGGATGTTGGTCTGGATGTTTTCCAGACCATAGATGGTATTTACTTGCTTTTTTAATGCTTTTAAATTGCTATTTATTAATTGATCAATTCTTGACATGTTTACACATCAGCTTAGAGCTTGCAAAATATATTGCAATCAAAATATTGCAGATACGATACACCTGCACTCTGATCATAAGGTTCATAAAATGTGTCATAAAATGACTGCCACTTTATATAGCCAACAAGATACATTCAAACCAACAAAAAGTATTCTGAAGCATCTATTTGCATGCAAAAAAGCAAATAGTGTGAATTGAATGGTTTATTTAAGTGTAGTTAGTCCTGCTCTTAGTATTAAATCTAAATCATGCCATGAGCTAAAGTTGCAACATTTGACCCACCAAAGAGGAATAGATGCAAAATGACCATAAAAACTCCTTTTCTTTTGCATTTTACCATTTAAGTAACTTGACTTAAATTTTACACAATATTGTATTTATATAACCATCTTATCTGGATAAAGTAAACACCATAGTGCGTAAAACATCATGGTCACTACGGCCATTTTGGTTTGTATATTTACTCAAATGATGACGCAATAGTACAGACACTTGATGTTGCTGCAGTTAATCCCTGCGCTACCAAATGCCTTCTTCCTGTTAATGGCCATCAGTTCTAAAGAATTCATCATTTCATCCACATTCTCTACCTGGAAAAGGAACATGTCTAAAAAAAGAATGGCTTATTTTTAATATTATTTAACCTTTTGGTCACTTCTGTAGTGTAATTTAACATTATTGCAATATTAAATACATCTATAATATATACTATTGCAATAATATGTTTATATAATAAATAAAAATACATATATAAATGACATTGAACTTATATGTAATGTTAAATAATTATAACATATTAAATTTAAATAAATTATTCATAATTTCTATAAAATTCCTGATACATTTTTAATGGATTCATAATTATTTATTTACATTTATTATAAAAAAAAATTTTCAATATGTAAATATCAATATGCCATGTTTGTCTTGGTTTTCCTATCATTAATATTGACAGGAAAAATATTTCTCGTTATAAATCTTGTGTCACAGTTGTACAAATGACACCACCTTGACTTGGACAAATAAAAAAAAAATTAAAAAAGAGTAAAAAAATGAGCATTAAATGGGTCATATATTTGGGTCAGCGAGAAGCATTTGTATCTTACCTCTTTCAGCTCAAATTAGGTTCAAATTTGAGCATTTATTAACTTCTAGAAGATTGAATATGTGTCCAAAAGGGGAAAACGAGAGAAAGCCAAAGTGTGGATGTGTTAGACCAGCGTGCTCCTCTTCTCGCGCATGTCAGGGGTCAGAGGCGCGAAGTTGGAGGCAGCTGTGTTGTTCTGCTCGTTATAACGCGACGAGGCCGGGGAGTTTTGCATCACCACGAGCCGGATGGGGGACTGCTGCTGGGGGGCCGGGGGCTCGGAAACGTACTCCTTGGAAGGGTCTTTGCCACGGCAGTCGTACAGGATGCAAGAGATGAGAAAGACCAGAAGCAGGATGACGTAGCTGGCGATGAGGATGATGAGGTTTAGAGTGACTGGATCAATCTCCAGGTAAAACTCCATGAGACCCATGGCGACGCTGCATCCCTGACTCCGCGCTCTGAGAGAAATGTGGGCACCATGGACTCCCGTCGGGCTCTTCGGCAAAGCGTGCAGCAGTTGGGATATCCCGGCGAGCAGCAGCAGGGCCCTGTGCTGAGATCAGAGTGGAGATTTCGCTTTGCCGTTCAAAGACTTTAATCCCTCCCCTTCTATTCCACCAACCTTGAGTTCCTGCAGCCAATGATTAAAAGCTGCTCACTTTAATAGCTTAAGCTGCCATTTTAATTTTGCCAGCTGCACATTGCGCGATGGATTTGGACAAATGATGTAGATGCACTGAAAGGGTGGAGTAGAATTTTTAGCATGTCCCACCTCGTGTCTTTTTGCCAGAAGCACGTCAATGTGGGATTTCACTAAGCATTGTGTAATGAACGACTTTTAGTTATGTCATTATTAATGGTCCGTGACATAACACTCAAGCCAAAAAGTAGATTTAATGTGTGTGGTATTTGGGGAACGTGTTATATGCATTTTTTCCCCTCCCCATTATTTTGCATTCATTTTTATGGATAACATTTTTTTGTTTGATCAAAAAATTAATCAAGCTTAATACGCACGGAGGGCCAAATTACTCAAAATTAAACAATTAAATAAATCTTGAAATATATAAATAAATCACTAAATACAGAAGTAAAAAATGAAATAAATATTCATTCATTTCCTCCACATTTCATTTTCAGAGTTACAGTACAAGCCAACAACCGTAACACTAAAAATGAATAAATGTGGAGGAAATGAATGAATGAAGTATATAAATTAATAACTAAATATATAAATAAATGAATGAATAAATAAATATAATATAATATTTATGTATTTAATTATGTATTTAATGATTTATTTATATTTTTCAACATTTAATTAATTATTTAATTTTGAGTAATTTGGCCCTCTTGAGGTTTTTGAGACAGTGCCTATAAAATTGGCAGGTTATGTCATAGCAATGGATTGTGACAGAACACCTAAGACAAAGCACATTTATTGTTGTTTTGAATTAATTTGGGAAAATATAACTAAAATATAACTCATTATTAGAGTTTCATTACCAGAAACAACAGCATCAGAAAACAATAATTTGCATTAATACTTATAATGGTTTATTATTGCCATAATATAAGGCATAGCCGTATATTAGTGTGTTTGGGGACTGACACAGTGTAAACTGAAAGTGACTAAGAAACAGCTATGTTATGTCATAATAAATGGACTGTGACGTAAAACAGAAGCCAAAAAGCAGATTTAAAGCTGCTTTTGGAGGAATTTTAAATGTTGTGGCATTCTGCACTAGACTGACATTTTTCTAGATTAAGTTTGTATGGATTTATATAAAAAAGTTTTGTTTAATCATAATAAAATATTTTGATAATTATTATATATGATCATTACATATAGTCATAACATAAAGAAAAATATGTTATGTTGCAATTTTTAATGGATAGTGACATAACACTATACAGCTAAAGATTTAAGGTAATCTGTGGAGGAAACATTTTAGCATGATATTTATGCATTTTTATCTTATTTAATATCATTTTATGGTTTATATATATATATATATATATATATATATATATATATATAGGTAAATTAAAGGTACGCTATTGTTCATGTTGGCATTCTGTTAAGAATGCTTTTCTTTATTAAATCTGGGTTTGCAACATCTGTCTATTCATGTCTTGATCTGTCCATCAGCATCTATTACAGTTTACAGCTGTGTAGAGAACACTAGCGCATACCACCTGCCCAAAGCTTTATAGTTTGACAAGGATTATAGTGTAAAGGTACCAGATGGACTAAAAGAATAACTGAGGTCTTAAAAAGAGGGTCACAGATGGAGGCCATGCAAAGCATACATGACACAGAGCATAATCTGTTTAGAATCTGAATGAATGTGCTGCTCTGGTTTTTATGTGATTTGAAGTCACCAATATTTCCATTCAAAGTAGATTCTTTTAACCTCAAAGTATGTCATGCAAAGTCTACAGTTTAATCAAAACCTGGGTATTTTTATGCGAATATGTGATCTGGATCAGTCTGATTCTCTAGAAACTTCGGTTCATTGAAAAAACAAACTCATGCATTGTGCATGCTGAAAATCTCTTTATTTTTTCACTTTCAGAAAATATTTTATTTTACTAAATTGAATCATAATGACAAATGATTTTTCAGTAATTGCAAATTCAAAACATATTTTAATCAAAACTATCCCTCAAACTCTCTACCAGGTCAGTTTGACTCTCCCACGCATTGTCCATTTTTCTTCTCTTTCTGCATCTTCTGCATACTGCACTGAAGCCCAGAAGCAACAGTGCACTGGTGAGGAGCAGAAGTCCTAGAATGGAGATGGTTGATCCGTGGGTGCTGTAGCTGTAGGCTACCGCTGTGACTGCAACACCAATGATCAGGAGAACAACACCGAATGGAAGAGTACAGCGAGAGCAGGACCCCTCCGCTCCTCCAGTGGCTGTCGTCAGCTCCGTTACATTAACCAGGGCTGAACCCTTCAGCGCAGAATGATCAGTGCTCATGGTCCAGTGAAAGTTGCTGGGATGTTTAATTCACTTTTGCTTGGTTACTTTCAGGTTCCTCTTGCTCTTTACCAATGATGCTGAGACTGTTTAGTTCATTGCAGCATTTCTAAGATAAAAAATAACAACCAATTTTTAATGTAAACCTGTAGCAAATCCTTATTATATTTATTCATGTATTCATTGATTCATCTATCCATCCGTGCATATATCTCTTTGGCGTTATTTATTATTGCTATCTATTAATTTGCTTAGTCATTCATGTACATTCACCAAGTACAATCTTTGTACTAAAAATGATTTTTCAGAGTATATGTATTTCTTTTTTTTTCTTTTTTTTTTTTTTTTTTACTTTATCTTATTGCTGTAATGCCTCAATTTCCCCCAGATTACACACACCCTAAAAATACAGACATGAATAAAAAATAATAGTATAGTCACTTTGTTTTGTAATCTGGTCAATAAAAATTTAATACACTACTTTTTCAAAAGTTCTATTTCAAGTATGATGTTCTTTTGAGCTTTCTATTAATCAATGAATCCTAAAAAAATGTTTCATGGTTACAAAAAAATATGAAGCAGCACAGCTGTTTTCAACATAATAGTAATGATAATAACAAGAAAAAGTTACTTCAGCACCAAATCAGCATTTTATGACTTCTGAAGGACTGTGTGACACTAATGAGTAATGGCTCCTTGAAATTATATTTTAAAATGTATTAAAACAGTTATTTTCAATTATATATATATATATATATATATATATATATATATATATATATATATATATATATATATATATTGTTTTTTGTTCTTTTTTAAACAATATTTCTATTTTCAATGCATTTTGGCTAAATAAATGCAGCCTTGGTTAAAGGCTTCTTTCAAAAAAAAAAACCCAAAAAAACAATCTTACTTAGTGTATGAGCAGATTTACAAAACAAGTAAAGTTACAAAAACATACCTTAGTTAAATTAGTTTCTAGTTTACTATACATTCATGCAGCAAGTTTAATGCATGAAGCAAAAAGCTTAACAAACTGAGAAGCTGAAGGAGAAACTTACCATGAGATGAAGCATATGTGCCCTGGAGTGGTAACCAGACTGAAATGAAGTATTTCTTCAATATGTTTCTCTTGCTTTAAAGACTACCTTGATATTTAACCCTCTACATACGGACTGCATGTATTGGAACTGTACAGAATCATTCCTGTGGTGGGTCAGTTTCTGGGCCACCAGGGTGCCACAGTATCCAAGGAACGAAAACAAATCTGTGCACCACAGCTGCAAGGCCACACACTCCCCTAGATTCCCTGGCCATGCCGCCAATTACAGACAGATGTTCAATGCTCTCTGCCTCTTTCATCTTATTCCCATTCCCATAACTGTGTGCTGTGCTTGGGCTCTTGCTCATCTGCATTGTGATCTGTGTAGTGCATCAAGGAGGTTAGAGACTCGCTGAAGCTCTCATTTCTCAGAAAATAACTTATCATGTCTGCTGAAAAGACTTCGGATGGATTCATGAAGCTGTTAGTCAGGAAATATGTGCAGTCTCTGAAGATAAAGCTCCCTCATGTGGTCTTTTTTGTGACTAACAGGGGAAAAGATTTATCAGCAGGGAGCGAGTGGGCCTAATTTCTGGGAAAACATTAAAATGGGATTTTATTCTCACATGACTTGGTATAAAAACTCTGGCATCAGCTCACCACCGTTAACTAAAAGCAAAAAATCAGCTGACCTTAAGGTTAATGCATGTCATATTTAGTCATGTAGAAGATACAAACTGTAAAATGGAAGATAAAACAACATCTTGAAGAAAAGATAATTGTAATATTTGAGTTGTAATGTTGGAAAATGTTGAATTTATTTAGTTGCATAAGTATTTTATGTCCCTTAAAAAGGTCACAGTGTGAAGGCTTAAACAATATTGGACTTGAGTAGCTAAAATCAGTTCATTTAGAAATGAAGTGCATTTTAGATTCATTTACAAAACTGTTTATAGGCACATTTCTGAGCAAATGGAATAAAAACTGCAACAAAAAAGTCTTTAAAACTCACTGAACTTATGTACATTGTGTAACCAATGTAGTCAGGTTGATTCAGCGAGTCATAATATTTCTATAATATTTAATAATAGTTTCATATAATTCATAATTATATTTTATAATATATAATATTTTTTTAATTTAACATTTAAAAATAAAGTGAATTACCACAGTTACCACATGAAGCACACTTAGTTTGGCAGAAGTTTTAAGTGTGCACTTTAATTAACAGTGTTACTGTATATATTTCTCATGCATGTACAAAAACGGCATAGTTTATATCACTGAGGCTATACTAGTCATCATGTTGTCTGGTGGAAATGGCTGAGATGTCCTTTGGTTACATCAACATGAAGATGAAGAGCTGTTTATGTGAGATAATTGCAGTCCCTCATTTTCCTGGATAACTACATAAATATTTCCTGTCTTATCTTACAAAGACATGCACCAAAAAATCCGGACAGGACGGGTATCAACGAAATTCGACATTTTAACGTTCATACACTCGTTAGCAAAACATAGGCTATCAAAAGATTACTCCGTGGAACGTAGTTTCTAGTTATTGAACAGTGATGAAAAGTGAATATCTTCAGAGCAGATGACAGGGATCCTTCACTTCCTGATGGCGAACAGTGATCACATATGGTGAGTTTTGCAGAAATCTTTAGTTTTTGTTCCGAAATGCAGTCGCAGGAGTTAGAGTTTTCACTACGCCTGAGTGGAAGACACGTAACGGGAAGTTTTGAGTCCAGTTTCAGGTTTTTACGGGAAGAGGATGCAGATGTTCTGAGGATCCGCAGCGGTTCCTCGAGTCCAGAACCGGAGAACAAAGAGGTACATTCCCTCCTTTTCCAAACGAGTCCGTGTTCGTATTCAGTGAAGCTGTCTGCACTGGACGTAGCGTGAAAATCTGTAAACTTTACAGTGTACAAAGCAACTGGAGTGTTTGCAGTGTAGGTGGGGTGTTATATTAAGGAAGAGGAGTAATTAAAGATGGATACATGTGGGATATGAACAGTGTTGTGATGGGAAAAGTGTGAGGAGATTTTAAAGCTCATTTCGGAACCACACCTCTGCTAAAGCTCATTTGATCAAAGGCATTTCTGTGGTGATTAAGGGAGTGAATGTTTATCATGATAGTTTATTTTTGAAAGTCAGTTTCTGTGTAGTCACATAGCCTACTTAAAATTCTAGGCTTCAAAAAGCTGTTTAACATTTCCACTGTTACTGTCCAAGGAAAAAAGATTCAGTTCATTTAAACATTTACCTTCTATGACAACATGCCCCAATGGCAGGGAATGCTGTCACTCCATATGGGGTAAGTTGTCACAATGAAACCTGCCTGGTTAGACAGTTTTTCAGTAAAATGTAAACAGTAAAACAATTCATGAAACAGAAAAAATGTAAAAGGTAACATATTAAAATATCAGTCCATTGTTATGGCCAGTAGAAATTGAAATCTTAGTATCATAATCTTAGCTATGATGTGGTTTTTGTTCTGTGTAAATGAAATGCAGCCTAAAATTAGTTTGTTATCATAGTTTATTATTATTATTATTATTATTTTACTTCATTCATATTTTCATATTTCTACATTAATTTCATTTCTTAATTTCATATTAGGACAGGACAGAATTTACAGTTTGCATTAAAACTTAAAAGGCTTCTTAGACAGATGTTATATTTACTATATAAACATTAATAATGTGCAGGCTTGATTTGCCAGCTTCTGTTTGGCACCACCAGCAGGGACCTGTGCCGAGAAGTGACCTCAGGTCCAAAACATTAGCCATGTGGATAATTGGCTGTGTAATTTGGCTTCATTTGTGGCTGTGGAAGAAAACCTCACATGATCAGCATACAGTACACTAACAGGTTATTCTGCTTTTCTCAGAAATGGCTCAAGATGTCTTATGAGACTGAGAAAACTTGCCTGCTGGCTCCACAGGAATCACGGACACCATGTGGTTGCCACAAATGTGAAATCCCAGGAATGAGCGAGGACAGGTACTGTAAGCTCAATATGTCTAATTATAATAATTACACAATTATATATAATAAAATCTATTTAATACAGCAAAACTGAAACATGTCTTATTGTATTGTATTGCAGTGTTTTAGAAATGCTGAGCTACTCCAAATTCTCTGATCTGGAGACGTGGCTGTGCATGCCCTCTACTATGTTACCCAGGAGCCGGGATTCAGTTTGCTCCTTGCCGCCACCGTTCCATGAGAATGGCACCGGAGACACAGACAAAGAGTCCAGGTAACATGTTTGTGAGAAAATTTTAAGGACGGGTCTGGGTAGTTCCTGTCTCTTTGTTACAGACCAGTTTGATTGCTTTTCTTGGAGTAGGCGTTTCAGTTAAGGGCAAGTTTCATATTTAAACAGGAGTCTCACATTTGTGTGTAAGCTGTTTGCTTGGTAAGCGGTGTTTTGCTTCATCTTATAGACATGCAAAAACCTGTTTTCTTTTCTTTTTAATGGTGTCACAGCTTTAGATTACTGCACACTTAGTTTTTGTGTAATGACCACTGAACTGAATATTCGACTATTGACAAGTTCCAAGGTATCTTTCTTCTCACATATTCAAATAATTCTGACTCACATTTGCATTTTGCTTATTTACTTGTTAAGTTGACATGCAGTAACTGATATAATGTACAGTTATTTATAAATAATGTTTAGCTTAGTGTAGTTGTTGGGCTGCAATTCTTGCAGTGACCACACGATGTCATCTTTTACACATTAAAGTCAGTTTTGTGTCCTGTCTGAACATTCTGAATCAACTGAAGCCTAATTTATTTTAAAAAAATCTTTAAAAACGTGATTATGTAGTCATTTTGTAAAGATTGTGACTCAGATTCAAATTACTCGTATGTCTTGCTAAACATTTCACTCCATATTTAACAACCTCTCATTACTTTTGAGAATTAAATATGCTTGATTTTTTTTTCATCGACACCTTTGAATACATATTGAAATTAGGAGCGGAGAGAATTAC
Organism: Acrossocheilus fasciatus; assembly: GCA_036784905.1. Classification (NCBI taxonomy): domain Eukaryota; kingdom Metazoa; phylum Chordata; class Actinopteri; order Cypriniformes; family Cyprinidae; genus Acrossocheilus; species Acrossocheilus fasciatus. The sequence continues at coordinate 22,087,501 of CM071949.1, forward strand.
TCTGATAGTGCCAGCCAACCTCCCACATGTAGAATCAGTGTGGCTCTTGGGGTTTCAATAGCCAGTGAAAACCAATCATGTCTTCTCAGCTACCTTTTATGCGGCACTCTCAACAAAAAACTGAATCATCAAAACACCTAAAACCATATGCTCCAAAGTAAGAACAAAAACGCACTGCATACAATGACTAAGACCAGTTAATACTGTTTTAATCCTGCCTGGGATAGAAAAGAAACACCGCCAGCAAACTTTATGTAATCAGGCTGCATTCATAAGCTGCTGCGGAGCCATTTATTAAAAACAAGAAGCGGGGTTTCATACTGCGATGGTGTTATTACATCTCTCAGTGGAAACAAAGCATTCACTGGAAACCTCTCCTTACTTGCTACAGTTAATCAAGCCTCACAAAAGCAACATAGCCAACTCTACCATCAGATATACGCTACACTTGACTCTTGACAGACTGATATGGCTTTTGTGTGTGCGGCTGGCGCACTTTAGCTGAAGGTGCAATTTAATATTTATGCCGGGCACTGAATGCTCAGTGGGGCTGCTGTTTTGTTTTGTTTGTTTTTTTAAAATAGGGGCCTTCTTTTTATCCCAGAGCGATTACGTTGTTGATTTGACTATGAAAAGGCTTAAGCTACGGGAAGTCCTGGGCAAAAACTGTGGCGTTAGATCTTGCAGGTGTGTTCAAGTCTAATATGCTGCTCATTGCTCATACGGAATCACATGGAAAATTTTTAATAAGTTGTTTTACATGAAGAGAAGAAGTCTATGAGGGCATCATGTTTGCAATGGAACGGATTGTTCAATTTTTGTTTCGAGGAAAAAAATCAAGATCCTGCAAGAGAGGATCATGGAAAAGCCAAAGCTATACCCTTCCTGAATCCAGGTACTGTAAAAAAAAAAGGGATGTTTTTAGTCAAATTGGTGTTTGTTTATTTGTATATCTATTTAGTATTTTGTTCAGGCTTCTACTAAATGTATTACTGCATTGAAAAATATTTGATCTTCCAAATTTCTCGAAGTATACACTGTAAAAAAATGACTAAATGTAAGTGTAAAAGATTGTAAAAATGCTATGATAAAAAATATGCTAATTAGTTATTGTGTTTTATTTATTCCCTTATGATATACAGGGAAAACTGAAATAGATTTTACAGTAAAATGCTTTTAAATGTTCAATCATCTTATAATTTGCAGTATAAAAACTATAAAAAATGTGGTGTTATATGTGTTATTATAGTGGTTGTCGGTATATAGGTCTATTAAAGGTATAAAATGTGTTTTTTTTTTAAATTGTAATATTTACAGGTTGTTCTGTTAGTATTTTTACATTTTTACGCTATTTTAACAGAATTATTCTGGCAACCACAGCTGCCAATTGTTTTCTGTAAAAATGACAGGGTTTTTTTTTTTTTTACAGTGTAGGACACAATGCACTCAAACTAAGCATTAAATCCACACATAATATTGTCTATACAGCTTGACATCTATAATATAATGATTTAAAATATTCTCACATTTTGTTCTCACACATTTCCCAAACATTTAATTCCCTTCTTTTTCTGACGTACAGCTGAAAGCTGTAATTTTCTTAACGTTGATTGGTATGGAAAAAACGTGCGTTTATCACTGCTGGTATGACACGCTGTGCGGTACGGGGGTGCGCAATTGTGATCATGAAAACATCACGCTATGACAGCTAATTATAGTGGAGTGACAGCAGAAATGAAATCTCTTTTGTTCCACAGGCCCCTGGAGAACGAGTCTATCCATCTGAGCCAGTGCCAGGAGAGGAAAACCCCTCAATTGCCACCCTCCCCGGTCCTGCCAGTTTCAGCCTCCCCTCAGTCCTCATCGCCCCTGCATACCACCTCAACTCCTCTGCCCAAACCCACCAGAGACTCCTGTCAAGGTGGCGTGAGTGTGAGGAAACGCCGGCGCCTGGCAGCCAGCCCCGGAGGACTGCACTGGGACGCATCAGGTATGCCAATCACAAACTGCATCCATTCATCATAGTCTCTGATACCAAAACTCGTTTGGCTGTTGATATGCGTGATTGTGCCAGTGCTGTGGTTTGAAACTTTTTTCAAGCAAATACATATGTGTTGTATTTCAGTGTCTGAACTACTATATTTGAGTTTGAGGAACCACATTTGGAGGTCTCGTGGTTCTTGATTGGATTGATTTTTTGTCTCGCTATGTTTTGCCAAGCATTGCTGTTTGTTTTTATTTGCTTGATTGCCTGTTACATCCAATTTCATCAAGCAATTTGCACAGTTTGACATACATATTTGTGAAATTCGAGGGCGAAGGTTCTCTGCAAAATTAATGAGTCGAGTAATCTGGCTAATTGCTTCTGCCGGGAATGATACTCTCACTGTGTTTGTTGCAATTACCAAATGTAAATGGCTGATGAGGTGAAATACTGTAGGTATATGAAACACATCTTTAGACTTATCATGTTAATTAAATGTTACAATATTCACCATGAAGCACATCAAAATTAAAACAAAATAGATGAGACACAGCAATTAACCCTGTGTTGTGCTGAAAATTCTTTGCCTAATTTGGTGTTCCTGGTCAAAAATGGCTGGCCTTTTAAAAATGTCTTGTAAACCTTTTATTGTCCTGTATTATTACCAAATCTTGGATTCAATCTTTTTGTCAACTTTTCTTTCAGTTTGTACAGGTTTTGTATTTCTGATTGATCTGAGTCCTCATTGATCTGAGTTTATGCATCTTAGTAAAAAAATCATTATTTTTGGTAATAATTTTTAAATATTTTTGGCAATGTTCATTCAAAAACGCATATAACCTCAGATCAATAAGAGCTTTGATTAAACAGAGTCAAAACAGAAATAAGTTGATAAAAAGATTGAATCCAATATTTGGAAATAATATAGAAATTTAAAGCAGTTTTGCCTGTCTTATTTCACCGGGAATACCACAAGTGGAACAAAGTAGGTAAAAAATCCCCCAAAAGTACAAAAATGATAAAAAAGAAAGTTGTTATATATATTAAGTCAGTAAGCTTTAGTCCAATGTGATAACATTAGCTAGCAAAAAGAAAATCCACTCTGGGTCAAAATGGAACATAACATGAGGGTTAAAGCTAATTTTTAAATAACGAGAATATCTTTCAGAATATATCACTGAATATGTTTCATATGTTTTACTTCATCCAGTGCTGGATTTCATGCTTTTATGCTGTCAGTTGTCAGAGGTGGCACTGTCATTAGTGTTCTTGTTGTATGTGAAAATGACTCCTAATTGCAGGTTTATTTGTGGCACTGCCCTGCAGGCGATGTTCATTATAGCGCTATCGCAATAGTAGTGGTGAACCTTTGGATGGTATAATGAGCAATTCATTTTACACTGACTTGTCAAGGAAAACAACATTTTCTGGTACCGAGAGATGTAGAAGAGGCAGTGATATTTATTTAGTCACCCTCCAACCCCACCTACTCTTCAAAAGAGCATTATCACTATATTTAGGGGTGGTACAGAATGGCAGGAAACGACTTTTGTTAATACCATAAACAGCTCTGCCTATCTCTGGAAGAGTGTATGACTGGTATGTAAACAGTGGATGGTGTTACTGGGCACTTGGAAGAGTGTTAAAGAGTTGTTCACCGTAAATGTAAATTCTGTCATCAGTTACTCACCCTCGTGTCACTCCAACCCCCACTTTATTTCTTCCACGGAACATAAAAGGAGATTTTAGGCAGAATGTTCACACTTTTCTCCTTAGAAAGAATACAGTCATCGGGTTCGGAATGACTTGAGGGTAAATAATGTCAGAATTTTCTGGTGAACTAAGAGTGTATGAAGCTGCGAGCAGAATGCCATAATATCATACTACTCTTACAATTGCTACAGTAAATAGTATGTATATACAGTATATATAATGTGCAAATTTTATGTATGTATAGAATACGCTGATAATCTACATTTACCAAAACGTGCAGATAATCAACATTTACAAAAACATACTGCACAACAAGGCTAGAGTTTTTTTTTAAGCATTTTTTAGGTTTGGAGTGTAACAAAATGTATAATATATATTTACAATAAATGTATTAAAATGCAAAATGAATGATCTTATATCCACGATGAACTTAAGATATTGTGTCTTTTTTTTGTCAAAAATTAGTGTTTCTAATGTAGAGGTGGTAAGCGGATTCACTAACTTGCAACATAGTACTATGAAAATAATGAATAATACTGTTAATAATGTGTAACTTTTTGATAAATTTAGCATTGCACACTGTATATACTATCATTCAAAAGTTTTTTTTTTAACCATTTTAATAAATTAATACTTTTATTCAACAAGGATGACATAAATTGATCAAAGGTCACAGTAAAAACATTTATAATGTTACAAAATATTAATATTTTTTAAAAATGTTGTTTTTGTTTACACAAAACAGCAAAAAAGTATCATGGATTCCACAAAAATATTAAGCAGCACAACTTTTTCAACACTGATAATAATAAGAAGTAATTCTTGAGCAACAAATCAACATATTAGAATGATTTCTGAAGGATCATGTGACACTGAAGACTGGAGTAATGGCTGAAAATTCAGCTTTGCCATCACAGGAATAAATTGTATTTTAAAATATATTAAAATAGAAAACATTTATTTAATATTGTAATAACATTTAACAATATTACTGTTTTTACTGTATTTTTGATCAAACAAATGCAGCCTGGGTGAGCATAAGAGACTTCTTTTGAAAACAAAGAAAAATTTTAACAACCTCAAACTTTTGAATAGTAGTGTGCTCTTTCACATACTATTTTTTAAATACATTAAGAGGGTATACAGTATATACTGCATAAAATACAGTTGACAGTATACTAGTACTCCATTCTGAAAAAACACATACAGTGCCCTCCAAAAGTATTGGAACAGTAAAGACAAAATTGCTCTGTTGGCTGTGGAGTCAAGACATTTACAAATATGATTAAAAGAATATGAGACAAAACTACAGAATGTCACATTTTATTATTGGGTGATTCAACACATGGATGTTTTACCAGCTAAGAAGTTCAGACTTTTAGAGTTTCATCCCTCTATCTGATGTGAGCATAGGTATTGGAACAGTTGCCTCACAGGTCTTTCTAAGTGATCAGCTGTGTCCTGTTGCATTAATTCTTCAGATATTAAAAGCAGGGAATATGTCGTTAAGGTTATATCCATTACTTCTGCATTCTGAATCTTGCGTTCGATGGTGACACACACAAACCAGGATGAAGATGAGGGAGCTGACTTTGAGAGGAAAGCAAGCAATTTGGATGCTAAAAGAAAAGAGGAAGTCAGTTAGAGCTCTAGCAAAAACAAAGGACATGGAGAAATAAAGAGTTTGGAAACCACCAGCGACCAACGACCTGATCGGCTGAGAAAACAACAGAAGTTGATGACAGACAAATCATAAAAGCTGTGAAATTGAACCCTAAAAGACGTGTCTGTAAAATCACCAACAACTTCCAGAAAGCTGGGGTGATGCTCTGACAATCTACTGTCCTCAGGAGACTTTGACACAGAATTACAGATGCTACACATACAAACCTCTGACCAGCTCCAAAAATAGAAAGGCAAGATTAGAGTTTGCAAAAAAGCACACAGGTGAGCCAGAAGAGTTTTGAAACTGTGTTTATGGACCGATGAGACAAAGATGAATCTTTATCTAAGTGATGGGAAAGCAAAAATGTGGAGAGAAAAAGGGAACTGCACATAATCCCAAGCATACAGCCTCATCTGTAAAGCATGGTGGAGGTGGTGTCATGGCATGGGCATGCATGGCTGCCTCTGGAACAGGCCCTCTCAACATTACTGATGACTTAATGTAGGATGACAGTAGCAGAATGAATTTGGAAGGGTACAAAACCATATTGCCAACTAATATTCAAGAAAATGCCACCAGATTCATTGGGAAGTGCTTCATATTGCATCAGGACAATGACCCAAAACACCCTACCAGTTCAGTCAAGGAATTTATAAGGGCAAAGAAGTGGAAAGTCTTAGATTGCCCAAGACAATCTCCAGATTTAAATCCAATTGAACATGAATTTCACCAGCTGAAGAGGAGAGTAAAGGCAGAAACTCCCCAAAACAAGCAACAATTGGAATTGGCTGCATTAAAGGCTGGGAAAAGTATTTCAAAGGATCAAGAGTCTGGTGATGCCTATGGGTCACAGACTCACTGCTGTGATTGTGCGCAAGGGATCTGCAACTAAATACTAGCTTTTAATCTTTTATATCTGCCTTATGTTCAACTGTCCCAATACTTATGCTCACATCAATGAGTGTGATGAACTCTAAAAGTGCTGTTCTTTTTATTTGGTAAAACATTTATGTGTTGAAACGGCTAATAATAAAATGTGACATTCTGTAGTTTTGTCTCTTATTCATCTTTTCATCACATTTGCAAATGTCTTGACTCCACAGCCAACAGAACAATTTTGTCTTCACTGTTCCAATACTTTTGGAGGGCACTGTATGTGAACAAATGTCAGTTGTCAAATGTCAATGTCAGAAAACATCATTTAATGAAGGTTTTTTGTTTTTGTATAAGCTTGATCAGATTCAAAGATTTGCAAAACATCAGCCTAGCCATGCCATTGTAAGGATGATGTTTTCCACACCTTTCTCTGCTTTGCCTTGTTTTCCATACCTAAATTCACCTTTGGGCTAAAAGTGAAAGACATGAAAAGGAAAGTGGTGTTGATGCGATGCCCCTCTAGGGATTCTGGGATTGTTTCCACAGAAGTGTTCAGTACACATATAGATGTCAGCAGTGGCGTCAGAATCAATATTTTATCCAAAGAGCTCCAATGGGTGCTGGGTGTTATCTTCCTTTAATGACACCATCGTGTGTAATAGAATGAGTGCTGCGGGAGGATTGTTTTCAGCTACTGGGTTCTCTGTTTTTACCTGGGGACGTGAGATTCAGCCTTAATGTACTAAATGATACAATCAGTGTTAGATAACCCCTGTGAACAGGGAATCGCTAAATGGCACAAGCCGGAAATTATAGCTAAAAGGGTTGTCTGGGTGAAAGCAGTTAAGTCATTCACTCATTTGTTCATTCATGAAGTCATTTTTTGTTCTTTTTTTGTTGTTATTAAAGTTTTAGTATATATTTTTTTTGCTTATGTTAAGAAAATATACATTTCTTGTACGTTTCATGTATTTTGTAAAGGTTTTAGTGTAAACAAAAAAAAAAAAACTAGTTCATGTCCACTACTGTTCAAAAATTTGCAGATCAGTAAGATTTTTTAATGAATAGAAAATTTATTTAATTAAAAATGTTTTTAGAAATTAATACTTCTATTTTAACTTTCTAATGTTTTTTGAGCTTTCTGTTCCTCAAAGTGTCCTGAAAAAAATCTGTCACAGTATCCACAAAAATATTAAGCAACTGTTTTCTACATAATTATTAAGAAATGTTTCGTTCTTGAGCACCAAACAGAATAATATTAAAATTATTTTTGAAGGATCATGTAAAGACTGGAGTAATGGCTGCTGAAAGTACAGCTTTGCCATCACAGGAATAAATGATTATAAAAAAAAAAATAGAATTTTTAAAAAAAAAATAAAACAGTTTAAATTATAAGAATATTTCACAATATTACTGTTTTTACTGTTTTTTTTTTTTTTTTTTGTATTTTAGCCTTGGTGACTTCTTTCAAAAGCACGACAAAATATCACCAACCCCAAATTTTTTGAATGTTAGTGTATAAAATTTATATTCTGTCATTTTAATTATTTCTTATTTGAATTACAAATTGGTTTATCTGCAATTTAATATAAACCTTTACAGAATTATGTAATTTTATATAACAAAACATACATTTTTCACTGATATAAATTCAGCTGAATGGGTGCACATTGATGGTTCCTTTGTGAGCAGTGCACTTTTTCATTCATCCGCTGCCCCAGTCATCCAATAGAGGTCACTATTGTATTTGAGCTTGGGCATAGAAATGAACAGAACCCCTGTTGGTTCTCTTGGAAGAGATGATTGAGAAGCAAAGAATAGAGTTATTTGTGTTTTTCAACCCTCAGCTGTATTAAATGTAAATTCCATAATTTCTGAACAGGACATGATGTAGGGCAGTAGAAGCTGGGCCATTTTGTTCCAAAGCCTTTGTTCTTTTTCCATTAAAATGTCAGTTGTCATTCAAACTGTAGCTGGTGATTAACCACACAGCCGTGTTTCAGCATTAAATGGAATTGCAGCCACTTTGTGTTAAATGTCATATGATTTGCAAAGGTGCCAATGATGAATATAACCATTTTTTTTGCTCATGATGTGTGGTTACTTTTGCTAATTGATCATTTTTTATTTATCTTAGACCACAGATGTAAAAGCTGCAGTGTGTAATTTCTGAGGCACTTACTGTACATCACAATATAGAATTGTAAAAATAATGATCACACGCTGGCCATCTGTCATTGGTCAGTCATAAAGATAATCCAGCCGCCAAACTCATGCCATTGAGCAAATGTTATTGTGTTGTTGGTGCATTGTTACATAAAAAAATTAACTTTTTAACACGTACAGTGGAGGAAAAAATAATTTTATCCCCTGCTGATTTTGTACGTTTGCCCACTGACAAAGAAATGATCAGTCTATAATTTTAATGGTAGGTTTATTTGAACAGTGAGAGACAGAATAACAACAAAAAAATCCAGAAAAATGCATTTCAAAAAAATTTATAAATTGATTTGCATTTTAATGAGTCAAATAAGTATTTGACACCTTTGCAAAACATGACTTGGTACTTGGTGGCAAAACCCTTGTTGGCAATCACAGAGGTCAGACGTTTCTTGTAGCTGGCCACCAGGTTTGCACACATCTCGGGAGGGATTTTGTCCCACTCCTCTTTGCAGATCCTCTGCAAGTCATTAAGTTTTCGAGGCTGACGTTTGGCAACTTGAACCTTCAGCTCCCTCCACAGATTTTCAATGGGATTAAGGTCTGGAGACTGGCTAGGCCACTCCAGGACCTTAATGTGCTTCTTCTTGAGCCTCGACCCATTTTCAATGCCCTGGCCCTGACGGTACATGGCCCCGTCCATCGTCCCTTTGATGTGGTGCAGTTGTCCTGTCCCTTTAGCAGAAAAACACCCCCAAAGCATGTTTCCACCTCCATGTTTGACGGTGGGGATGGTGTTCTTGGGGACATAGGCAGCATTCCTCCTCCTCCAAACACGGCGAGTTGAGTTGATGCCAAAGAGCTGGATTTCAGTCTCATCTGACCACAACACTTTCACCCAGTTCTAATCTGAATCATTGGCAAACTTCAGACGGGCTGTATATGTGCTTTTTTGAGCAGGGGGGCGTTGCGGGCGCTGCAGGATTTCAGTCCTTCACGGCGTAGTGTGTTACCAATTGTTTTTTTGATGACTATGGTCCCAGCTACCTTGAGATCACTGACAAGATGCTACCGTGTAGTTCTGGGCTGATTCCTCTCTGTTCTCATGATCATTGAAACTCAAAGGTGAGATCTTGCATGGAGCCCCAGTCCGAGGGAGATTGACAGTTATTTTGTGTTTCTTATTTGCAAATAATCGCACCAACTGTTGTCACTTTCTCACCAAGCTGCTTGGCGATGGTCTTGTAGCCCATTCCAGTCTTGTGTAGCTCTACGATCTTGTCCCTGACGTCCTTGGACAGCTCTTTGGCTTGGCCGTGGTTGAGAGTTTGGAATCTGACTGATCGATTGCTTCTGTGGACAGGTGTCTTTTATAAAGGTAATAAACTGAGATTAGGAGCATTCCGTTTAAGAGAGTGCTCCTAATCTCAGCTCCTAACCAGTATAAAAGACACCTGGGAGCCAGAAATCTTGCTGATTGATAGGGGATCAAATACTTATTTGACTCATTAAAATGCAAATCAATTTATAACTTTTTTGAAATGCGTTTTTCTGGATTTTTTGTTGTTATTCTGTCTCTCACTGTTCAAAAATAAACCTACCATTAAAATTATAGACTGATCATTTCTTTGTCAGTGAGCATACAAACATACAAAATCAGAAGGGGATCAAATAATTTTTTCCACCACAGTACTACTTTTTGCACCTTTTTCATTTTAAATTGTAAATGCTTACTTAATTGAAACAAGAATAGTAAATTAATTATAATAAAAGTAAATCAAATTAAAAATTATTATTATCAATAATAATAATAATAATAATAATTGAAATAAGCAATTCATTTCAAATAAATGTTTTTTAATTAACATGCGTACTGTACTAAAATTGGTGTGAGACAATTTTTACTAAGAAATTACTAATAAATTTCACAAATAATTGCAAAAAATGGCAAGTAACTATTATTTAGTTACTTATTAATTATTTCGAGTGTAATTCATTCTGTACAGTCGCATGTCTTGGCCATATATTCCTACTAGCCTACATACTATAAGCAAATATGTTGCTAAACTTTCCTAGAGTGGTTAATAAAGATATGTTGTCCTCCTCTAATGGCCCTCGATGACATGCTGTGTGTCTTTTGGCAAGAAGTATGGCCCTCCTGATGAATGAACAGACCAGTGACCCTAGAGCCAGCACCTCTTACCCTTTGCTTTTGAGGATGACGAAGATGGAACCCAAACGGTTGTCATGGAAACTGGGATCATTAGCACCAGCTGTGGTTTGTTTAAAGGTCTTAAGATTCTTCTCACGTCTTTAATTTAGTTGAACTCGGTGTTAAATTACACTTATCAAATGCTTTACTCTCGACCACGCTTGAAAGACAGCCGCAGCGCTTCATCAACAAGCCGACATCCTTGTGTCCATCCATGGGTGGTTTTCAGACAAAATGGGTAATTGGACAAATTGGATCAATCACATAATTTGTGTTTTGATCACTTATTTGACTTTAAAGTGGGGTCGTTTTGTAAAAAAAAAAAAAAAAACTTTGCAGACTCATTCGATTTGTAAGTGCGCTCACTCAAGCTGTAGCAGGGTTTACAAATTGTGTCACCGCAGGTGATGTGATATAACAGCTTCACATAACACAGAGCTGCTTGGTTCTGAGTCTTTGTTGACATCAGACTGCTGGGATTAAATCTCAAACCTCTTTACTGTGTTAGTGGCTCATCAGTACATCCTAAACAGCTAAATATTGAACAAATATATAAAGATTCAACTACTAACAGAGGTGTGAATATCTAAATGCAACAAACAGGATCAGGTTGGCAATATAATGTATTGTTTTAATAATGTCGTTTGCATGTCAGATAGCAATATGGTGTGTGGAAATGCTGTGAAGGCATCAAAGCAGATGGTATGAGTAGATGCGAGCTCATAATGTGAAAATAATGTCTAGCTGCACTAGCCAGAGCACCGCAGGAATCTGTCGTTAGGGACCAGTGAAGAAACTTGATATGGTTTAGTTGGACACATGACACAAACACAGACGCTGCACCCATCAGTTCAGGTTTCATTCTGCTACAGTCACCATCGTTTCCATAGCAATCCACTAACAAAGTTAGTCTATGTGTGTTTGACAAGTGAGATTACATAATATAAGGCTGTAGCGCTTGGATTGACACCTGGGTAACTAATGAGAGTCGTTGAATGGTATTATATGCTGAGGTTTTCACTGGATTATTTTTGTGGATTTGTCAATGGAACATGGAAGTCTAGTAATTGGGCTGTTTTTGAAAGGAAATTGACTGTTGATTGTTTTTTGCTGTGGTTAGTTCAATTGTTCTTGGCAGTTAAAAATTAAAATACCATGCTTTTCTTGAATACCATGGTATTGCTTGCAGTATCTTGGAGTGCCATGTAAATACAGAGGTTCATGAATATGATAATTATTTAATACCATGGTATATGGATGTTTCTTTACACATGAGCTCATCTGATCCTGTGGACTTTTAGAACATGAACTGCAAATCAAGTGTTTCTACACACTGGCGTTTTGCTAATCTCAAATTACACTATGTATTGTGTTTAATGGCAATCTGTGCACTGTAAAAAGTGATAAGTTGATTTAATTTTAAAAAAATTGAGGAAACCCGTTGCCTTAAATTTTTTAAGTAAATGATAATTAAAAAAATAAGTTAATTGAATTGTCAAGTTCACTTAACTTTTTTTTTTTTAATTATCATGTACTTAATAATTTTAAGGCAATGGGTTTCCTCAATTTTTTTAAGTTAAGTCAACTTTCGCTTTTTACAGTGTGGCGAAATTACATTTTAAACTTAAAATAGTCTTATATTGTATGTCTTGCTTGCATTTTATATATCCAAAATATAAGTTAATAATATTTTCATGGAGTTTCACAAAATTACATTGGCTGGCAGTATAGATCAACACTATTTTTTAAATATTGAAATAATTAATATGAGTTTAAATAATTTGGAATTTTTTAAATGTCAAGTAATAGTAATAATAGTAGTAATAATAAAAGATTTAATAATATTAAAATATATACATAATTGTCTTTTGTAAAGTAAGGAAAAATAAATGATGATGGCATGATAAAATGTTTTCATTTATATAACAATAAGAACTATAGCCTAATTAAATCAGTTTTAAATCTGCATAAAAGTGTGTGTCATTGAAAAAAAACCCACCCATAAATCAAAGCATTACTGCCTGATACCATTACTGCACTGTGGTACAGTGTTTGTTGCTTTCCTTTGGGAGTTACTTTAAAATCAGTATTGTGCTGCTGAAATAATGTACCATAGTTACTATCTCTATTCACCGCATTTATGTGATTTGTTGATTGTTTTCACAAATTGGCATCATATATTTGAGCTTGGTTATCAAAATGTGTACGATTTTGTCAGGACACCTTTAAAATTCATTACAGACGCAGAACATAGTGGGATTGTAGCCATAAAAGCGAATTCATAAATGTTTATTTGACGTCTACTTCAGAGGATGTTCGCTTCATAACAGTCTCAGAGGGGAAGACTATAAAAGGTCTTCATGCAGTTTTAATTGTAAGTGGAGGAGACGAAACCACGCTATGTGTTGCTCAATTGATAAAGAGCAAGAACTGCTGCTCACCAGCTGATGGTACAGAGAAACCAAACACCCTAGAAACATACGGTGCATGTGTGTGTTTACATTATAAACCTCCAGTTTACAAGAAGTGCTCTATTAGATCTTCAAGATACTTTACTTTTAATGTTACTTGAGGTGAAAGTGACATTTTTAGCCATTCAACTGACTTTTATGTGGTACAATAGTTGGTCAGTTATTTTTTTTTACACCGTGTTCATTACGGTGAAATTGTTACAGACATGACTCACCAGAGAAGCAGTGGGAAGATGTTTAATCAGAGTGGTTTAAATGAGAATTAAGAGGAAGTGAGAGGATGGGCTATTTAAAACATTCTATTCAGTGTTTTTTCCTTCTTTAAGTGATTTCTTTAAATTCTTATTTAAACAAAATTCTTCCTCAGTCCTGCTGCTTTGTATACTCAAAAAAAAAAAAATGTTGATTTAGGAATTTGAATGGCACATTAAATTTCCAAATTTACAGTTTTATTGTAAACTAATAAACTTAATGTCATGCATATTTGTCAGTTATGCCTAAATGAAACAGGTAAGAAACGGGTAAAAAAAAAAACATATTTTGCATAGTGGAATAAGTGCTTGAGATATAAAAAAAAATGTTTTTGATGATAAATATATAAACCTCATTATTTTGTATTCTAAACACAATCAGTTGGGTAGTACTATTACAGAAATTTTAACTTTGTGTTACCTGATTCATTTATGTATGTAAGGAAGCTGGTTTCTGTCACACAACATCTCATAATTCAGACTTTTACATCTCGCAATTCTGAGCTTTGTCTCACAATTCTGAATTTATATCTTAGAATTGCAAGAAAAAAAGTCTGAATTGTGAGATAAAAAAAGTCGCAATTACTGTATTCTTTTTTTTTTAATCACATGGTGGAAACAGGCTTCCATATGTATGTATATCACATTAAACTTATTAGTTTATTTGCGTTAAATAATTTAGGCCTTAAATTTAGGCCCAAATATTTTTTAAGTGTGTGAATCCTTTTTAAAAAAAAATAATGTGTATTCTTGTGAGTTGAGGTTTTGGTCCTATCCTCATTCTCCGGTGTTTTCTTTCTCTCTGGGTGTCAGTTATCACCTGAGGTGTCTGTTTCTCTCTTTCAGGGTCGGTGCTGCGTGACCATGACCGAGGGGAGACGTCGTCACTGTCGGAAGTGAAGCGCTTCCCTCGGAGTGTGGATTCAGAGAGTCGTGTCCCAGAGCCTTGGAGGGATAGAGTGCCTCTTAGGAAGACCATATCCGTCGATGACCGCCTTCTCCAGCAAACGCCTAGAGAACATCACAGACTCCTCAGCCGAATAGAGAGGGGCAAGAAGAAACTCAGGAACATTAATGTGAGTGGTAGAGGTGTTTCATATCAGTGTCCAATAGAGCTCAGCTATAGATACAATAGGAAATTCCATACTGGTCCTGGTTATAAATGTGCCCTTCGTTGCTTGTTTCTTGCAATGTCTTGTTTATTTACTTGCACATATTCTTGTGTTTAAGGACATCTCTTAGCACATCCACCTTTGTAGGCGGATATTGATGTAGCGCATACAGTGTTTTGACAGTTTCACAGCTGCTGCGCTTTTGCCGTGAGGTTCTTCATAGACGTTCAGTTGTGTAACTGTTCAAAAAAGAGGTACGCTTGCCCAGAATTCATCCTGGAGTTTGATCGTGGCTTTCTATTCAGCGAACACTCATCTGTCATCCTACACCAGTGAGTCAGTGCTTTGAGGACGCACTGCCTTGTAACCTTACATTAGGGACTTTTGCAGAACATGAATTCCATCTACATACATTTACTATAGTAAAGAAGCTGCTTCTGTGCAGTTCTGAGAAAGCTGTTATGTATATATATATGTATATGTTAAGAGGGGATAGTTAAAGAAGCATTTTTGATGTAGGCTCTTATGTGCCAGCCTCAGATGATCATGGCCATGAATATCAATGAGATCTGTGCATTTCTAGCTTCTCCGAATGGATGGTTTACCTTGTTTGAATCTGTTTTTTAGATGTGAAGTGAAGGACATGCTTCAACACAAGTTGGAGTTGTTTACTGATAAAATGCTCATCTATAAAATGGAAAAAATCATTTTGATCACGAGGTGCCTATCAGAAATAGGATCCCTCTGGGGATGTGTGGCTCATTAAAATTTGAAAACCTTCAAGTTAACACCAAATAGATAAATATATCTAATAAAACTAGAAGCACCATAATTAATATAATCAAGGTGAAAGAAACAATCAAGGATTTAATTCAATATCTTGCATTACAAAGTTGTAAAATATGTCACATGGAAAGGTGAATTATGTTTTGAACATATTTTGATTTTATTTTAATTTGTTTGTTTTTTTACTATTATATTGTTTATGCATTATTTTTATTTTTTAATTATTTTAAAATCTTTAAAACCATTAAAACTATATTTATATTTATATATTTTTTCATATATATTTCATGTACACAAATCGGTTGAACGAACTGATTCACTATAATGAATCTGACTTAACGTTACTCTGCTATAGTCGCTCTAGTAAAAAAACTTACGTTTGTTGTGACGCTACATGTAGTTAATTACATCCCAATACTGTTCTATCCAATATAAACACAAATCATCCAGAAATTAGTATGCTTATCTCAGGAAGGAAATCATGCAGTTCAATACACTTACAAAAATAAACACTGTCTATAATACTGCGAGGTATTGCACATCAGCAATGTTGAATATCAATATGGTGTGTGGAAATGCTGTGAAGGCATCAAAGCAGATGGTATGAGTAGATGCGAGCTCATAATGTGAAAATAATGTCTAGCTGCACTAGCCAGAGCACCGCAGGAATCTGTCATCAGGGACCATGAAGGAACTTGATATGGTTCAGTTGGACACATGACACAAACACAGACGCTACACCCATCAGTTCAGGTTTCATTCTGCTACAGTCACCATCGTTTCCATAGCAATGAATGAATGAAGCTGGATTCTTCGTGTGTTTCAAAGTCAGATTACGTAACTTTTTTAAAAATGTAGCATGCAAGGCACAATTATGTTGATACTCTGGTAACTTACAGAATCTTTAAATTGCATAACATACTGAGATTTTTAATGCTTGTTTGTAAGTTGCTCAGTGGAAAACAGACACCCAGTAATTGGTCTGTTCTTGAAAAGAAAATTGATTGTGATTATTTTCTAGCGTGGTTAGTTTGGCTTGTGTCTCTTCCTTAACGAGTTCATTTAGATCTCAGGAGATGTCATTAAACAAGTGCTGGCAAAATAATATAGGCCTACCACTGATATCATCTGTGTGCACTCCAATCTGTGTCATTTGTTTCAAGATTGTTTTTACAAATGACCTTTATAGGTTTGAGCTTTGTAATCACCATGGTTAAGATTTTGCCAGGGCACACATTAAAGGAATAGTTCACCCAAAAAATGAAAGTTTGCTGAAAATGTACTTACCCTCAGGTCATTCAAGATGTAGATGAGTTTGTTTCTTCATCGAAACAAGTTTGGAGAAATTTAGAACATCACTTGCTCACCAATGGATCCTCTGCAGTGAATGGGAGCCATCATGAAAATCCAAACAGCTGATAAAACAATAATCACAATAATGCACAAATAATAAACTCAACTCCAGTCCATCAAGTAACGTCTTTTAAAGCAAAAAATGATGGATTATTGCGACCAGTCAAGACATTTTCAACTTCAAACCATTGTTTCCAGCTAAAATACAAGTCTTCTATCCATAATATTGCTTTCTCCAGTGAAAAGATAATTTCGTCCGAATCAGGAAAGAAATATGCACAGATCAAACTCACAAGTGAAAACAGTCCAAAACATAAAAAAGTAAAATACGAAAATTGAGGTTGTAATCCACCCTGACATAAGTTTTTGTTTCAATAAACCAAGAGTGAATCATATGCCAGTGGATTTAATTATTATTTTTTTTAAAATTTAACTGGGATTGATACAGTGCGTGTCTGAGAGCTGTGTGCAGGAGAGAACATTGCCACTATCGCATTTCATCACTCATGACAACCGCAGCGAGGTCTCAGAAAAACATTTAAAATGTCAAATTCCAGCACCAGATCTTTTTTTGCATATTTATAGAAGCAAATCTGTTTTGAAATGATTCCAAAATTACTCATTAATGCGTTGACAAGCATCGCCCATTTGAGACGGTCTATGATACTAATTACTGTTAATCAAAATGTTTATCCCTACTTTTTCCTGTCAGTTAGAGAGTGAACATCACATAAAAACTTTATTGATGCATGATGCAAATCCTTATGAGCTGAATGTAAAATATGCACAGAGGTTTACTTAGTGGTAGGTAATATGGAAAAAATATCATATCACAATTTTTCTTTTTTTAAATATCACGATTCACGATTTTATCATGATTCTTTGTCTTGTTGGTTGTACTATTTTGCAAGATGTCTGAGCATTACAGCCAAACTAATTTCCCTATTATAAAAAAAAACCTTTCAAGGTAACAAAAAAAAAAGAAAAAAGAGAAAAGAATGGCAGATATTTAGACCAAAGTAGGCAAAGATAAAAATCTTTGTCATTATTTTATCTTTCTTGTTAAAAAATAAGAACAAAGATACACATACAAATACACATAATATACAAATAAAACAAACAGTGCTTTATTTTCAGGTACAATAGGTGTATTTAGCAGGAGCATTCAAGAAATTGAATGAACAAATATAAAAATAAATGGTAACACTTTACAATGAGGTTCATTAGTTAACATGAACTAAGAATGAACAATATCTACAGCATTTATTCATTAATGTTAATTTTAGCATTTACTAATGCATTATTAAAATCACAAGTGATTTTTCTCTTTGCGTTTTGATGTTTTATTAACGTTAAAGGAATAGTTCACACAAAAATAAAAATTCTGTCATCTGTCTGTCAATTCTGTCATAATGTTTTATTTTTATACCATCATTTACTCAAAAGTAATTTTAAACCCAAGTGAGTTTCTTTCTTCTGCTGAACATAAATGCTATTTTGAAGAATGTGGAAAACCAAACAGTTGCTGATCCACAGTGACTTCCATATGATTTTTTCCTACTATCAAATTCAATGTGGACCAGCAACTGTTTGGTTACCCACATTCTTCAAAATATCTTCTTTTGTGTTCAGCACAAGAAAGAAATTAATACAGGTTTGGGACAACATGTGAGTGTGTAAATAATGACAGAAATTAAATTGTAGGGTGAACTATCTCTTTAATGACAGCAAACAGCATGTTTAGTTCTGTCCCTTTAAGACCTGCACGCATCTAATAAACAGGCACGTATCCATTTTTCTCTCAACTGTTTACTTTCATTTTAGACATAACCAACTGAGTCTATATGTAAACCTTGTGTGTTTTGACAATATTAGCGCAAAAGATAACTTAGTTCAGTAATCAGGCGCTGTTTGACAGGGTTTTAGTGCACGCACTTCTGTTGTATGCAAATAATATACTTTTGCGATCGCGAATAAGAGCAGTGTCCTGTCAGAGTAACTCTACCGCTGTATGTCGTGTTGTACAGTATATAGAGACGGAGGCACCAGAACTGCAGCTGATAGAATGTGCGCTGTAGCACAATACTACGATGTTTCTTCAAAAGCAGATCGTGGAGAGATTTTTATCATCCATGATCAAAAATCGTTATATCGCACACCCCTAGACATGTAAACACACCCATCAATCATATGCTTCCAAACCTATGTTTACGATACTTTAATGCTCCTTTTCTGATTTTAAAAGACAGAAACTGTATGGTAAGAGTTTTTTTTAAAATATATAACAAAAAAAAAAAAAAACTCCTTTTGTCTTTGTGGGTTTGTAATGACATGAGGACGAGTAAATAATTACAGAACTTTCATTTTTGTTTCATTCCCTCCAGACAGGGTAACAAAATAATAGGGCTCAAGGCCCACTGATAATCTGCATACGTTATAAAGATTGACTGGGAATTTACAGTCCAGCTGGAGATGATTTCCTACTAGTCTAGCAAGCAATCTTTATTATTCATACATTCCTAACTCTCCTATAATTTCCTAACAATTGTTCCACTGTTATTGTTCAGTGACCAAAAATATGTGAGACTAGAGTTTGTGTTTGTTCTGTTTTTATACCATAGGCAGAATTTCATGTCACCCAGGTGTTTTTTTACACCTTGTCGAATGAAAGTGAGGCATGATAAAGCGGTGCGTTTGAATCCTTGGGCGATTTCCAAAGAGAAGGATTTCTGAGAAGTGATGTGGACATAAAAAAAAAGAAGAAAAAAAGCGTGTGTCCAGTCCACAACCCAAGTTCCGTTTTTTCATTCCCAGAATGCTTCTGGATGAGTTGTCAAACTTTATAGCCCCATGGCAGGAGAAAACACAGTTACACAGATATTCCAGAATTTTTCCCTGCTCCCAGCTCAGGCATGACTGCATGGAAAATGTCAGTGGAGAGCTCCTTTGTTATGGTGAATAGTAAAGCCTTTAAAATCGAAATGTACCTGAAAGCGGAGTCTGGAAGGCTGTCTGCAGCACTCTTTGCGTAATTATGTTGCCAGGTTGTGTCAGTCACTCTCTAGCACTGATGGCCATGAAATTCAGAAGGCTAGAGGGTTTGTTCTGATGCCTGTGTTATTGTGCAAGACTTGATATTCTGACGTAGGAAAGTCTGAATTGACGCATAAGTAGTGATCTGTATCGAAACCATAAGAACAACTATACAAATCAGTTAACAAGAATATTAGATATCCAGCATAATGAAACCAATTCACATAACCTCTTGCCACAATACTCAAAATATTTTATTTTGTATGTTTCACTCTAAAATTTCATGCAGGCGAACTGCATAAGCTCCACAAGATTTGATTTTTGTAATTATTTATAAAGCTCTTTAAAACTCAATGTCAGTGTCACCAATTTGCTTTCATTACTGACCTAGTAATAATTTAGGGCCCTATTTTAACAATCTAAGCGCATGATCTAAAACGCACGGTACACTTAGGGCGTTTCCAAATCCACTTTTGCTAGTATAAGGACGGGAAAAACGGTCGGCGCTCCTGGCGCTTGGTCTAAAAGGTTTGTCCCTATTCTCTTAATGAGTAATGGGTGTGTTTTGGGGCATAACGTGCAATAAATCAATTTCAGAGTCTCATCTCCCATTCCCTTTAAGAGCGAGCTCCGCTCTCGCCATGGCGGATTCGCTACTTAAACAGCGGAATTTTAAGCCGCACAGACTGAACTCGTCTCCATAGAGCAAACGGATCTGCTCGAGCAAATAAGTAGGCTAATTCTGATACACGCAATGGCTATTCATTATGACATTTTATATTTATGTAGCCTACACAATAATATTGTTTTACACTGTAATCCTTTAATTTTTAATATTTGGCATGTTTGTGTGCTGCTGCGCGCATTTGTCATGTTTCCATCTTGAAATCTTGTGTGTGTTGAAGTAATTTCTTGCGCTCCTCATAAACCATCCATTGCAATTTCCAAAGCGTTATTTTAGAGCTATAACAGAGGCTTGAGCCATTGATATGCAGGCTAAAGCAGTTATTAATGCAGTCTAACGTAGTTATTAGAGAGAGAGAGAGAGCGAGAGAGAGAGAGAGAGAGAGAGAGATTAGCAGGTGTGAATACCTTCGTCTCTCAGCAGCGTTCAGCAGCAGCATCTACTAATAGCAAATCTTTAAGTTGAACTGCTTCAAGAACCTCCCTACTGAGAAATGTCATGTAGCTTTTCAGCTGCGAAACTATTTTACTGATTGTACATAAAAAAGGTGGAAAACATGTAAATAGTTTGTCATTTTTTACACAATTGTTTGTTATATTTTACTCAATGTCTTCTGCAGTTTTGGTTCTTTTACTGTTGTAGAAAGCCCATACTAGTATAACACAAATATTAGGCTATAGATCTCTTCATTTTGTTTGGGCACCCCCTGGACGAGCGAGCATAGGCACGTGCCTAGAATGCCTATGCATAAATCCGGCCCTGCGTGTTACCATGGTGCTTGGTTAGTGCTGGTCTGAGGGTCAAGTCTTTTAGCTCAAGGTGCTCAAAGCATACAATGTGATGTGATTGAAGATCCAGAAGCTTTAAATACCAGTCTTTCCAAAAACTGGCTCCCAGGAATTGTTTCATCTCATGTATTACTGCTTTGGGCATCACTGGGTATTTTACTCAAATTCTTTTAGACAAAAGAACGTATTTGAAAAAAAATGGACCTTCTTTAATTGTTACAGAACAATCACTTCACTTCATTCATTTTAGAATAGCAAAATGAAAAGCCTTTATTCATGCTAGAATAGCATCTCCACAACCATCTACACATGGTTATGTGATGGATTCCAGTCAGTGCTGACTGATAATAGCAAAGCCTGTTCTAAGAAACATCTAACAGCTATCATTTGTGACCCTGGACCACAAAACCAGTCTTAAGGGTCAATTTTTCGAAATTGAGATTTATACATAATAAGGTGAACAAATAAGCTTTCCATTGATGTATGGTTTGTTAGGATCGGACAATATTTGGCCGAGATACAACTATTTAAAAATCTGGAATCTGAGAGTGCAAAAAAATCAAAATATTGAGAAAATCACCTTTAAAGTTGTCTAAATGAAGTTCTTAGCAATGCATATTACTAATCAAAAATTAAGTTTTGATATGTTTATGGTAAGAAATTTACAAAATATCTTCATGGAACATAATCTTTACTTAATATCCTAATGATTTTTGGCATAAAAGAAAAATTGATCATTTTGACCCATACAGTGTATTTTTGGCTATTGCTACAAATATACCCCAGCGACTTTAGACTGGTTTTGTGGTCCAGGGTCACATTTATGGATTGTATGGAGAATCTTCTGCAGAATTTTTTTCTTTACAATTTCATCGTCTTCAAGGTAAATGAATTGTACGCTTACTCTCTTTCTAACCCCTCCTTCTAGTGCCCCTAGTTCCTGCGCTCCAATCCAGCATAAGTTCTACATTCCTGCTAGGACTTTTCTGGGATGTTTACCTCCAGACTTCTCTCAGACGTTCTGTCCTGTCTCCCCTCCCCTCCTCCTCGTTGTGGCGGTCTCTGGCAGCGCCTGCCGGATTCCTTCGTGTCTATCACTCTAATCAGGCGGCCAGACTCATTACAGAGTCCACTTAGTCAAGCGCCGCCAAAAAGAGAACTTGCCTGCTGTCTAACGGGGGAGGGCTATTTTCTTTTCATTTGGACGGGGTGCGGTGGTCTAGTTCGACAGACTTGCTTTCTACAGGTTTAAGTGTGGCCTTATAGGAAAGTTTACTTCATTAAGAGACCATAAGGGGGCAAGCTTGCCCTCTCTCTGCCATGCCGGAGCCGCTGTCTAGCCCAAGGTGATGAGCGTGGGTAGAAGACGTTCCAGAACAATTTCAAAGCCGTGTTGCACCCAGACGTTGTAATAGTTTGGATAACAATGTGCTGCAGCCTAGTTTGAAACTCTGATTTCAGATGTTTATGAATGTCTTGTTTGTGTGGGTGGAATCAATTTAGCAGCACATTAAGAGGGAAGAGAAAATGTCAGAGCATCTTACTAAGTTATGAGAGGAGAATAAGAAGCTGTGAATTTGATGCACAAAATTTCAATGTTTCCCATGAATTATTAATGTAATCCATCAGTTACCATAAAGTATAGATCAAAGGGACAGTGGGGTTCAACATTGCCAGTGAAAATGCTTCTGTTATGTGTCCTTTTCTAGTTTATTACTAAATGTAATTTGTACTATTTATATTATCACAATAAATTTATGCATTCAGAATTGCATTCAAGCTGACAGAAATCCACAAGTTTGTGAAAAATCTGATGATAATGTAATCCACCGTGATTTGAGGATCATCCAAAGCTTCAATGGAAGCAAGAACATCCGGTCCTATAATTAGTCTTTTGAGAAATAGTGCAGAATCTTAAATATTTACTTTTTTTCTACTTTTTGCCATTTTGCATATTAAAGTAAAACGGTTATTTGTAGATTTACATAACAAAAATCACTGATTTTGAGTGTGATATTACAGTTTTGGACCCAACACTACCATGGTAAAAAAATACTTATTTTTAGAATATTAGTTGATGTAAAATATATTATAGTGTAATACAAAATCTTTGCACATTTCATGCTTGAATTTGGGTGCTTGATACATAATGTGTCAGTGAAGCTTTTTTATATGTTAAAATATATGTTAATGCATTCATTTTCATCATTCACTTTTTTTGCATTCATTGCTATGTTATTGTGCGTTGTCACGTGAATTAAAAGTACAAACATTGCCTGTAGTCTCTCAATTAATATAAGCTCCAAAAGCTGCATGTATGATAATTATAAAATAATGCTGTGTCGGATTAGTTTTTGATTGAATTTAGAATGTAACACTGCAGGACGTGTCAACCATTTATATATGGAGCAAAAAGTACATTAAGTTAATTAATATGTTAACGATTAAGATCATTTTCTGCCATATATCATCACTTTAAAAGCAATTTCACACTTGCATAATAGTTTGTTGCAAAATATGCTTCAATTATTGAATCTTCAATCTTATAACCCAAGAACTGCCGGTAATTGTTGTATAGGGAATGCTCATGTTTTTCACACCAGGCCGGTGCGTTCCCTCACGACAGCACCCTAATGAATAATGAAACGGCACAATTTGCTAATGTGTTGCTGAACGCCTGCGCCATATGAAAGCCGGTTGTCACCTAGACATATAAAATGGTTGCGCAGGCCATGAATTTCAGCAGTCACTTAATATTGCTGCCACAAGTGCTGGGAGCTGCCAGGACCGGGCTGCCAGGGGCATCACCACAGCCCCCTCTTCCTCCCAGACCAGAAGCGAGATCTGGGCTATGAATGCTAGCATTGCTCCCCTAATTGGGCCTGGGAGAGGTTTAACAACCATGCTACAGTTTACTCTACTGACAAATAGAAAAATAAAGGCCTTGTTCAAATTAGCACAGTGAAGTGAGAAGTTCTAGAAGCCCTTGACTGTCTTGGCTGTCAGCTCCGAGCTTGCCTAGCCTAATCTACAGAAAGAGGTTATTTGAGTTCAGTTAAAGCTATTCGCTTCATTCATTAAATCCAGAGCTGAAAACAGACTTCAGTTTCAGCCGAGTACGATCGTTTAAGCTGGTATGAGCAGGGTCAAGAAGCAGAAGACTCTTTGCGGAGTTCAGAGGGCAGATTAGATAAACCAGGCATCCATAATGATCCTCCGGCTGCTAAGCAATTAGCATTTAAATGCTCTGCCATCCGCTATGCATCTTGACTGAGCCGTATATAGTCAAAGTGAATTATTGATTACAGTAATTTGAGGTCATACACCTCCGGCTTCCTCATGGGCTGCAATTATAGCTGCGCTCACGCTAACTAATTTGTCCAATTAGCGTGCATCCAAACACCGTGCAGGTTCCTTGATCTGTTTTGAGTTTTTTTTCTAAATGTGTCATGAAAAACATTTACATTTATTCATGTAGCGGATGTTTTTATTCAAATAGACTTGCAAATGAGGAATGCTAGAACACAGAAGTTTCTGCCTTACAGCATTGCATTTCCTCTTGGCTGATTTATTATTAGTTTGGGGACAGATAGCTTTGACTGGCTCAGTATCTATTACAGTATCTATCTATCTATCTATCTATCTATCTATCTATCTATCTATCTATCTATCTATCTATCTATCTATCTATCTATCTATCTATCTATCTATCTATCTATCTATCTATCTATCTATCTATCTATCTATTTATTATTAATAACAACAATTTAAATAAATTAAATTTATTTTAATATATTTATATTTACTTAATTATTATTTTATTTTAATATATTTTATAATGTAATTTATTTCTGTGATGGCAAAACTGAATTTCAGCAGCCATTTCCCCAGTCTTCCCAGTCACATGATCCTTAAGAAGTCATTCTAATATTCTGATTTGGTGCTCAAGTAACATTTCTTTTAATATTATTTTTATTAATAAATTAATAATAGTAATATTTTTAATGAAAACATTGTACTGTTTAATATTTTGTAGAAATGGACAGGATTTCTTGAAATTTCTTTGTTCATTAAATAACGCTGATATTCTGAACAATTTAAAAGTTTTCTTGATGATTTCTTGATGAGTCAAGAATCAACAACTGGCAGACGATCTGAATGAGTTCTACTGCAGAGTTCTACTGTTTGGAAAAACACCCCACACCCACTCTGAACACCTCTCCACACAACCATTAACACCTCCAGCAACCCCCCTCTCCCTCACACCTGCAATTCAGATCAGTGAAGACGAGGTGCGCCAGATCTTCCGGAAGCAGAAAAGGAAAAAAGCACTAGGCCCAGATTGTGTTAAACCAATCTGTCTGAAGTCCTGTGCTGACCAGCTGGCCCCCATCTTTAAACAGATCTTCAATAGATCACTGGAGCTGTGCGAAGTTCCTTCATGCTTCAAACGCTCCACCATCATCCCCATCCCAAAGAAATCCAAAATTACAGAACTAAATGACTACAGGCCTGTGGCTCTAATGTCTGTGGTCATGAGGTCTTTTGAAAAACTGGTGCTGGCCCACCTGAAGGACATTACTGGACCCTTAGTGGATCCTCTTCAGTTTACCTACAGAGCAAACAGGTTCCTGGGCACCACCATCTCCCAGGACCTGAAGTGGGACATTCACTTAGACTCCATTGTTAAAAAGGCCCAGCAGAGGTTGTACTTCCTTCGCCAGCTGAGGGAATTCAACCTGCCAAAGGAGCTGCTGAAACAGTTCTACTCCGCCATCATTGAATCCGTCCTCTGCACTTCAATAAGTGTCTGGTTCAGCTCAGCTACCGAATCTGACCTCAGAAGACTACAGAGGGTAGTCTGGACTGCTGAGCGAATCATTGGTACAACCCTCCCCACTCTACAAGAACTGTACTCATCCAATGTGAGCAAAAGGGCTGGAAAAATCACTCTAGACCCCTCACATCCAGCACACTCCCCCTTTGAACTGCTGCCGTCTGGTTGACGCTACAGAGCTCTGAGCACCAGAACGGCCAGGCACAGAAACAGTTTCTTCCCTCAGGCAATCCATCTTATGAACACCTGACAATAATTGTGGAACACACACTATTTATACACTTATACACTTATTTATCTAACACACATACTTAGTCTACGTTTCAATTTGCACATAATATACTTATACATATACATAATATACTACATACAACTGTCTATTGTTATATACCTGTACATACAATTGTCAATTTGTATATTTTTATTCCTTATTTACTTGTTCTATTTTTTAATTCTTCTTTTTTTTATCTGTATTTTTTGTTCTGTCGCTGTCATTCTGTTGCACTGTGGAAGCTTCTGTCACGAAAACAAATTCCTCGTATGTGTAAACATACCTGGCAATAAAGCTCATTCCGATTCTGATTCTGATTCTGATTTAACATTTACATTTGCATTTAGTCATTTAGCAAACACTTTTATCCAAAGCGACTTGCAAATGAGGACAATGGAAGCAATCAAAAACAACAAAAGAGCATTGATATGCAAGTGCTATAACAAGTCTCAGTTAGCGCACCAGGAGGGAACATTTAATTTAAAAGTCCGTGAAAGTGATTTTGTGCCTCTTTGGGATGGCACAATAAAGTGATGTTCACTTGCAGAACGTAAGCTTCTAGAGGGCACATAAGTCTGAAGTAATGAATTTAGGTAAAGGGGTGCAGAGCCAGTGGTGGTTTTGTAGGCAAACAT
The DNA here is from genome assembly GCA_036784905.1 of Acrossocheilus fasciatus. NCBI lineage: Eukaryota > Metazoa > Chordata > Actinopteri > Cypriniformes > Cyprinidae > Acrossocheilus > Acrossocheilus fasciatus. Next base: position 22,114,334 of record CM071949.1, read on the forward strand.
TAATGCTTTGAATTTTATGCGAGCAGCTAAATTGATAAACAGAGGTGTGACGTGCATTCTTTTTGGCTCATTAAAAATTTATCTTGTTGCTGCGTTCTGGATTAATTGTAAAGGTTTGATAGAACTGGCTGGAAGACCAGCCAAGAGAGCATTGCAATAGTCCAGCCTGGACAGAACAAGAGCTTGAACAAGGAGTTGTGAAGTATGTTCTGAAAGAAAGGGCCTGATCTTCTTGATAAAGCAAATCTGCAGGATTTTAGCAACGTGGTCTGAGAAAGTCAGCTGATCATCAATCACAACTCCAAGGTTTCTGGCTGTTTTTGAAGGAGTTATGGTTGATGTGCCTAACTGGATGGTGAAATTGTGATGAAACGATGGTTTTGATGGAACCACAAACAGTTCTGTCTTGGCAAGGTTGAGTTGAAGGTGATGGTCCTTCATCCAGGAATAAATGTCTGTTAGACAAGCTGAGATGCGAGCAGTTATTGTTGGATCATCAAGATGGAATGAGAGGTAGAGTTGAGTGTCATCAGCATAGCAGTGATATGAAAAGCCATGTTTCTGAATAACAGAACCTAGTGATGCCATGTAGACAGAGAAGAGAAGTGGTCCAAGAACTGAGCCCTGAGGCACCCCAGTAGCTAGATGTTGCGACTTGGATACCTCACCTCTCCAAGATACCTTGAAGGACCTATCTATGAGGTAAGACTCAAACCACTGGAGTGCGGTTCCTGAGATGCCCTTTACCAATAGGGTTGACAAGAGGATCTGGTGGTTAACCGTGTCAAAAGCAGCGGATTAAATAATTTAAATGATTAATTTCTTTAAAACAAAGTAATAAAATCTTATTGAGCCCAAACTTTTGAAAGGTAGTGCACCTATATAAAATATATTAATTAAATAATAAAAAATTATGTGTATACACAGACACACACATACATACAAACATTCTTATAATCTAGAAAACTATATCAAAACAGTAGCTTTACTGTAGTTTAAGTAATTTGTAGCCACAGTTTTGGATTAGCTTCCCCATCACTGGTTACACATTCTTGATGCTCATGTGAAAATAAACTGTGATGCAGCAGTGAAGAGAGATTTAGTAAATGACAGAAGCAGGATTGTTCGGTATTGTAAAAAGGAGAATTGCTGCAGTTTTTATTTGACATGTTTATGAAGGGAAATGTTAAAATTCATCTATCTGTTAGTCTTTACTTGTAAGCTCACAAGACCAGATGTCTGTCCATCCAAGCAGATATTTTGGGATGGTGAATGCTTCCGTTTCCTGTCTGCCAGTGTGTTGGGTTCTGATGTGAGAGTGTTTGCTCCCAGCATTTATCTGTCCACCGTATGCACAGCTGCGACCCGTGTTTCTGCTGTGTGGAGGTGTCAGTTTTAGTATTAGCTTTCAGACACCTGCTTTATAGCTTGATGCCTCACTTTAACACATTATATGAATGAATGAACTCTGTTTGTACTGTTTGCTTTAAGGTTATGTTCAATCTTCAGACCCGTCAGAGTCATAGGACGAGTCATTGAACAAAATTTTAGTAGAGCGGTGTTCCTACCGTGTCTGCTCTGTATCACAGACAGAAAGACCGTATCAGTGCATTGTCTTGGTCTCTGTTTCGTGTTTTAAAGCAATTACAGTCCTTCCAGGCTCCTTTTACTCCCACAGATTGACAGCTGTCGCCCCTGAACTGTTGTATTAGCCCAGAAGGTCCACTGACATTAAAAAACAAGCGCAGACAAGAGCTGCCCTGTGTCATGTTCCCGATAGAGCTTCCTGAGTGTGACATTTCACCAAAATCAACAAGCTGTCAATAGCAATTCTCTCGATTAGAAATCTCAAAGCAGCTAAGCTCAAAGTGCTGGTCGGCTGGCATTTGCTGCTCTCAGACATTTTGCTGTGTTCACATTTTCACATGGGTCAGGATTGCTCTTTATTTCTGCTGGATTTTGTTTGATCTGGTTGTTCAAGTCAAAAACATGGCCTTGCTGAGTATGACTGAAGTCTCAATATGGCAAGTCAACTGACTTAATTTCTTGTAATTGCAAATTTGTTTAAAAATTTGTTAAAAATTGTTAAAAAGAATTTGTCATAATTGTGACTTAAGATTTCACATTTGCAATTTGACATGTCTCATTTGCAATTGTGAGTTTATTTATTGTAGTTCTCGTATTTGTGACTTTATATTTCAAAATTTGACTTTTGTCAGTATTATTGTAGTATCAGGGAGATGCTATTATAATTTTTATTAATATTTTGGATTAGATTTTGTTTTTATAGTTTCAGATATCTGTTTAATTTTAGTTTAATGTTTTGTAACTTTGGGTGTTTTTGTCATTTTAGTTATTTTTTGTATTTTTTTTTATATGTCTATATAATTTTTATTATTTTATATTATTTATATTTTAAGTTTATTTTTTTATTTAATTATTTTTAGGGATGCACGATATTATTGGACCAAAATTGGAATCGGATAATGGCTTAAAATGTAAATATAGGCATCGGGCCGATATGTCTTGCCGATAAAAAGATTAAAATTAGATCACGTCAGCAGTGTGGTCATTCTTGAAGCGAACTTTCTACCTGAATGATGATTAGATTCACTGTTTTGGATTGCTGCATTTAATTCGAGAATGCATGTACAAGGCATTCTATCCCGGGTCCTAATGCCCGTCTGGTAAGGCATTGTATTTACATAGGTTGGCAGTGTTGGCCTACTTGTAACAAAATGAAAGTAAAATACACAAATATCACTAAGAAACATTTGTTTCTAAATAAATAAAGCAGTATCAATGTCATAAAATCATGAGTATGTTTTGATTTAAAGGTCAGAATCTATAGCTTACACGAATAAAAACATCACATACATGACACTTGTAAATTAAATAATTTATATATACAGATTTATTCATTAATGTGTAATATGTTTCTTTTTTAAACAAATTATGAGCTCTAAAAGATTTTCAGAATTTTTACAACTCTTTTGCCTTAGACCATCTACAAATGTTGAGTTTTGAAATAATATTTTAAGGTTACCACTGCATCTTTCTAAAAAACGATTGATATATAGTTGATTTAGAATTATTTTCAAAGCTTTCAATTTACTGTCATTATAAAAGAACTTCATTATTGTTTATTTAATTCTAACAAATACATTTTTGTCAAAAACTAACCAAAATTAAAAATAATTTGTTTATCATTTCCGCACAGGATAGACTTGGTGTTGTTTCCAAACAAAAGGTAATATATCGTGATTTGGCATCGGCTATCAGCCAAAATGAGTTGAATAATATCGGTATATCGGATATCGGCAAAATCCAATATCGTGGATCCATAGTTATTTTAGTACATCAAATTAAAATAAATGAAAATTAGAAGGGTTTTTTAAAAATATTTTATTTCAGCTCAGATTTATTCTATTTCAAGTAAGGAAAATGTTTTTTGTTGCTGTTGTTTTAGATAACTATAATAACCCTGCTTTGTCTCACAATATGACTTCATTTTAAATATTTTATATTCTGGGCTGGATACCAGCTTCTATCTATACTCAATTTATTAAATGGATAAAAACTGAATTTTTAAGATTGCATTTTAATAACATCAAATTTGCAATAAAATCTAACAGCAGTGATATTGTAAATGTTGTTTTATTTTGTAATTTTTTTTTTAGTTCATATTACACAAAAAGGCATTTTTTTTCCAGGATCAGTCAGCTAATGTGCATGTAGCGTTGTGTAGGTTCCATTTAAACATTTACATTTACATTTAGCCATTTTGCAGACGCTTTTATCCAAAGCGACTTACAATTGGGGATACAAAAAGCGATTCATCTTGAGGAGGCAATCCGACAAACGAAGTGCTTGTAACACCAAGTCTCAGCCGTTATTTAAATAAGTACAAGCTAGCAGGGGAAGGAATAAATAAGGAGAAAGTTTTTTTTTTTTTTTTTTTTTTTTTTTTTTTTTTTTTTTTTTTTATGTGTGGGGTATAGTCAAGTAGTGTCGAAAGAGATGAGTTTTCAGCTGTTGCCTGAAGATTGACAAGGATCCGGCACTCCGAATATGGGTGGGAAGATCATTCCACCAGCTAGGAATGGTGAACGAGAATGTTCTGGAGAGAGATTTTGAGCCTCTTTGTGATGGTACCACGAGACGTCGCTCACTAGCAGATCTCAGACTTCTGGAGGGGATGTAGATTCTTAGTAGTGAGTGCATGTAGGCGGGTGCTGAGCTTGTGGTTGTTCTATAAGCAAGCATCAGTGTCTTGAACTTGATGCGAGCTGCGATTGGTAGCCAATGCAATGAGATGAAGAGAGGTGTGACATGGGCTCTTTTGGGTTCCTTGAAGACCAGTCGCGCCGCCGCATTCTGAATCATTTGTAGGGGTTTGACTGTGTTTGATGGAAGTCCAGCCAGAAGAGCATTGCAGTAATCCAGCCTAGAAATGACAAGGGCCTGGACAAGAAGTTGTGCAGCATGCTCCGTCAGAAAGGGCCTGATCTTTCTGATGTTGTGTAGTGCAAACCTGCAAGCTCGAGCAGTCTTTGCAATGTGGTCTTTGAAGGTCAGCTGGTCATCAAAGATTACACCAAGATTTCTGACCGAAGTTGATGGGGTAATAGTTGATGAGCCTAACTGGATCGTGATGTCATGCTGTAGAGTTGGAGCGGCGGGAAGGACAAGAAGCTCAGACTTTGCCAGGTTGAGCTGAAGGTGATGTTCTTTCATCCATGCCGAAATGTCCGCCAGGCAACCTGAGATCCTTGCAGCTACCGTTGGATCATCTGGTTGAAAGGAGAGATAAAGTTGTGTGTCATCAGCATAGCAGTGGTAGGAGAATCCATGTGCCTGTATGATTGGACCCAGCGATGTAGTGTATGTGGAGAAGAGGAGGGGTCCAAGAACCGATCCCTGAGGAACCCCAGTGACCAGTGTATGTGCCTTGGATACCTCCCCTCCCCAGGCCACCCTGAAAGACCTACCAGTGAGATAGGATTCAAACCAGCGAAGTGGAATTCCAGTGATGCCCAGTGATGAGAGGGTGGAGAGGAGTATCTGATGATTGACAGTGTCAAACGCGGCAGATAGGTCCAGCAGAATGAGGACTGATGATTTGGAGTCAGCTTTCGCAGTTCGCAGGGCTTCAGTGACAGAGAGAAGCGCAGTCTCAGTTGAATGTCCACTCCTGAAACCCGACTGTTTAGAGTCCAGTTTGTTGTTCTGTAAAAGAAACAATGAGACCTGGTTGAAGACAGCACGTTCAAGTGTTTTCGCTATGAATGGAAGGAGAGAAACAGGTCTATAGTTGTCTATCAGAGAAGTGTTTAATGTAGGTTTTTTGAGCAGTGGGGTTACCCGAGCCTGCTTGAACGAAGTGGGGAAGATGCCTGTGAGGAGGGATGAGTTGATGATGTGTTTGAGTGCCGGTAAGAGCGTGGGAGAGATTGCTTGCAGAAGGTGTGAGGGGATTGGGTCAAGAGGACATGTTGTAGGATGGTTGGAGAGGAGAAGTTTGGATACTTCAGCCTCCGTCAGGGGACAGAAGGAGAAGATGGGAGTTTTAGCAGTGGATGTGGTTGGTCGGGGGTCCTGTGTGCGAGGAGGTGAGAACTGATCACTGATCGATCTAGTTTTGTCTGTAAAAAAAGTTGCAAAGTCATCGGCTGTAATAGAAGTGGTGGGAGGTGGTGGTGGCGGACAGAGTAGAGAATTAAATGTTCTGAAGAGGTTACGCATGTCTGGAGCGCTGTTGATCTTGTTGTGGAAATGTGAGGATTTGGCAGTGTGGACATCAGCGGAGAAAGATGAGAGCAGAGACTGATACCTACTCAGGTCCGACGGGTTGTTTGATTTGCGCCATTTCCTCTCTGCCGCTCTGAGTTTAGTCCGATGTTCACGGAGAACATCAGATAACCAGGGGTTAGAAGGGGCAGCCCGTGCTGACCTAGAGGAGAGAGGACAAATGTCGTCGAGACAAGAAGTTAAGGTAGAGCATAAAGTTTCAGTAGCTGTGTTTACATCCAGAGATGAGAAATGGGTAGGTGAGGGAAGAGAGGCGGATACTACAGAGGAAAGATGGGAGGGAGAAAGGGAGCGTAGGTTTCGTCTAAAAGTAACCGGTAGGGGGGTTGTTGGCACACGAGCAGCAAAGTGTAGTGTAAATGTAATGAAGAAATGGTCCGAGATATGTAGCGGTTGTACCAGTATGTTATCTGCAGTACAATTGCGTGTGTAAATTAAATCAAGTTGGTTGCCTGATTTGTGCGTGCTGGCAGTAGTAAGGCGATTGAGATCAAATGAGGCTATGAGTGAGTGGAAGTCTGTAGCATAAGGCTTGTCTAGGTGAATGTTGAAATCACCAAAGACTAGGAGCGGAGTGCCATCCTCCACGAAAGAGGACAGCAACCCGTCCAGCTCCTCTAGGAAGGTGGCTAGAATTTGTCCAGGCGGACGGTAGATTACCACAATCTGGAGTTTAATCGGTGCTGACACAGTAATGGCATGAGATTCAAATGAGTTGTAATTGCATAGGGTAGAGCGGGTTGAGTATTTCCAATTGTTTGAAACGAGCAGGCCAGTGCCCCCACCCCGGCCAACTTGACGCGACGTGTGAGAGAAAGAGAAATTAGTAGAAAGAGCAGCTGGGGTTGCTGAGTCTTCTGGACGAATCCAGGTCTCAGTCAAGCCCAGGATGCTAAGAGTGGATTTTAAAGAAAAGGCAGAAATGAAATCAGCTTTGTTGACGGCTGACTGACAATTCCAGAGACCCACAGAGAAAGCCAGAGGTGTAGTGGAAGATGTAGAGATAGGGCGTAGGTTAGCAGGATTACGTTGCCGTCTGCGTGTGATGTTAGGGCGTGGTCGATAGAGAACCGGAATTTTTTGGAGACACATGATTGAGGTAGAAGAAAGAGGATAAGAGGATAGGAACGCCGAGTGTGTGAGGAAGGAAGAAAGGGTACTTAAGTGTGTAGCTCGGTGTCGTTGCTCGGTTAAAGTCGCGCAGGAAAAAGTCGCAGGTCTTTACACTCCTCGGTCTTCACACGAGGAGGCTGAACACGACGGCTGAACGCTTCCGCAGGCGCTTCCGCGTCAGCGCACAGACTTCAAACAAATACACACTCTGGAGTGAAAAAAAAAGTTGTGGCCGCTTTTAATTAGCACAACCAACAGCCAATCGCAGCGCAATGGCTCCAATCGAAACTAACAATTCTCACTTAAGTGCAGGAAGGAGTTTAAGCTAAATGGCCAGTTATTCAAACGACCAGTAAGTGCAATCACAAATATAAACCACAACGAAAAAGCAGAATACAAATAAGTAGGAAACGAACTATTCTTTCCTAGCAGCAAGTAATTAATATAAACAACAGAACTAAGAACAAGTATTAAAAACACTTACGCGTTGTCGTCCGTCTCGACCGGTGACTAGTCGGCTTCTCCCGAGGTCTAACAGTGCCCGAACAGTTTAAATAGTTTTTACAGTCGCTGTGGCCGCTTTTAATTAGCACAACCAACAGCCAATCGCAGCGCAATGGCTCCAATCGAAACTAACAATTCTCACTTAAGTGCAGGAAGGAGTTTAAGCTAAATGGCCAGTTATTCAAACGACCAGTAAGTGCAATCACAAATATAAACCACAACGAAAAAGCAGAATACAAATAAGTAGGAAACGAACTATTCTTTCCTAGCAGCAAGTAATTAATATAAACAACAGAACTAAGAACAAGTATTAAAAACACTTACGCGTTGTCGTCCGTCTCGACCGGTGACTAGTCGGCTTCTCCCGAGGTCTAACAGTGCCCGAACAGTTTAAATAGTTTTTACAGTCGCTGTGGCCGCTTTTAATTAGCACAACCAACAGCCAATCGCAGCGCAATGGCTCCAATCGAAACTAACAATTCTCACTTAAGTGCAGGAAGGAGTTTAAGCTAAATGGCCAGTTATTCAAACGACCAGTAAGTGCAATCACAAATATAAACCACAACGAAAAAGCAGAATACAAATAAGTAGGAAACGAACTATTCTTTCCTAGCAGCAAGTAATTAATATAAACAACAGAACTAAGAACAAGTATTAAAAACACTTACGCGTTGTCGTCCGTCTCGACCGGTGACTAGTCGGCTTCTCCCGAGGTCTAACAGTGCCCGAACAGTTTAAATAGTTTTTACAGTCGCTGTGGCCGCTTTTAATTAGCACAACCAACAGCCAATCGCAGCGCAATGGCTCCAATCGAAACTAACAATTCTCACTTAAGTGCAGGAAGGAGTTTAAGCTAAATGGCCAGTTATTCAAACGACCAGTAAGTGCAATCACAAATATAAACCACAACGAAAAAGCAGAATACAAATAAGTAGGAAACGAACTATTCTTTCCTAGCAGCAAGTAATTAATATAAACAACAGAACTAAGAACAAGTATTAAACATTAAACATTAAACATATTAAACATTAAGATTTTCATTTGAACCCAAACTTTAACGATATCTGTTTTTAAAGTGACCATGTGATATACTGAATATGTTGTTTAAGAAGTTAATTCTGACCCAAAACAGTGAGACTGACAGCTGCAATATTGAGAGTTTGTGGTTAGTTTCATTCTCTCTGGTGTGAATACATTGTCCAAGGTTTGTATGATTTTGTGAATACACCTTATATCAGATATTCAGCATTTACAGTATGTGTAAATCATCTAACCTGCCAGAAAGAGTAGTTTATGTAAATGTTGGGGAATTGGATGTCAGTTTGTTTCACCCAATTATACTCTTTATGATCATTGTCATTCATCTCCAGCTGATCTCATCAAGATACTATACGAGCAGATGAGCAGCGTACATGGGGGACTCAGTCCCTCTTGGAGATATTCACGACTCTTCACGCTATGAGCTTTGTTAGGAAGCATGACTTCAGTCACAGATGCTGCTGAGTTTGGAATAGAACATTGTGTACCACACACTGTGGCAAATGTGTCATCCTCAATGGAAATTGATTCAGCTTGTTTTGAACATCTCGGTTACGTGAGTCACATCACATATTGTAAGATGTGTTCTTTCAGTATGTGAAAATTTTCTTTACTTCAAAAGAAAGAGGTTCATGGCTATTGAGCCTTTCATCAATTTAAACTGGAAGAACTGTCTGGACAGTGTAGTAAGTGTAGGCCTATTTTCTTTTCTTTTTTTCATAGAGATGTTATTTTGGTGGAGATATTGATTTAAAGAATATTTTCAACATCCAGTGGCACATCAGATATTGCTTTGCACAGCCTCTGCAGGTCTACAGATAATTATTTCTTAATTGCTCATTTCTTTTGTTTGGTTATTTAAAGGCTGATTGCCTTGCGTTCCTGTTTCCGTTTCACATTAAAGCTAATTAAGGACTCCTTTCATGAGAATTAACTTTGAATTAACTTTTTAAGAGTTGGTTTCCTTGAACAAATTATGCATTTAAAACAGAGTACCAATGTATGAATGGTGTGTGACTGGACTTTTGAAATGAGGAAGCAACTTCTCCTGAGAGTATTTATTTTCTATTTGACTTTGACACCAGTTCTGGGTGTTCAGCACCATTTATCTTAAACTTTCAACAAACAAACTATTTTTTTGAATGATTATATACCCTTAAAAAGGTTCTTGGCATTGATAGTTTTATTTCATATATGTAGTCAGAAATTATAGTTTGGGAAAAGTCTAACTAATATAATGTGTACAAGTCATGTCACAATCACACAAATGCAAGTAATAAAAAATGCATTACTTATCAGAAATCATCTCCTCTGCTGGCTCAAGCCTTCTTCTGAGGTAAATTCTGGCTTATTCCTCGGAAAAAAAAAGAAACGAAAAGTATCCTAGATGAACTTGATGAATCTTCACGCTTTGTTTACGGAGGTGATGTGGGCGTTTATGTGTTCGCGCGTCTCACGTGGATGATTTCCGTATGAATACTGCACGCTTCGTGTGGGTGTGAACACATTACAGATAATGAGCTCAGATGGGAAAAACTGTTCCTTGCATTGGATTCATATGGATTAATTTATCAGAGAATATTTGTTTTTGACATGAAAACTTCATTTAAAAGTGGACATTTCAAGCTTTCTATACACATATTCATCATGTCTGTAAGGCAAGTATTCACTGAGATTCAGATTGTTTTTTTTTTAACGTGTCTATGAAGAAAGTTGACAGAGACCGTCTGAGACGGCAGAGAGCGCAGCCTGTTTGTTTTCTTTATTTTACAAAAGCCCATTGTTTTGTTGTTATTATGTTTATACACAAATAAAAGTAGACCCTTTGCAGTTTCAAACAATGTCTTCCTCTTATCTGTACGATCAAAAATGACAGTATTTTTTGTTATTTTCATGGTCATCAAGAAAAAAAACGCGACAAACGCGTTTTTCGGTCTTCGACCCCGGAGGGTTAAAACATCATCTAACCATTCCATTACACAAAAGTTTCTTTATAGGTTCTTTCGATTTTTTTCAAGTTCTATATGGTGTACACCAAGAAAAAAAATGGTTCTTTTAAGAACTGAACACTGAAAGGTTATTTGAGGAACCAAAAATTGTTCTTCTATGGCAGGGTTCCTCAATTAGTTTTCGCCGAGGGCCAAATTCTGCCAACAATACCAAGCCATGGGCATACATGTTAAAACCTTGTCCCACGATGTTTTTGCACAATTTTGGACACAGAAGGCCACCAAATGGGAATTAAATATTCCATGGAGGGATTTATAAAATAAATATGTTGGGTAACTCAAAGCGAGGGTTTATAGATCACAATACAAGCGGGAGAAGTCTCATATTACGGTCGGTCATCACGATCGATCGCGGATGACAACATGCAGGATAAACACGGTTCATGTAACGCAGGGTACGATTAAATTAATGTACATTTAACCAGTTTAATATGGAGAGGCACTGAAATGTAGACCTTCATTTATGTGTTTTTGACCTACACTGTGCAAGACGCGAGAACACCGCCATTTAGGTTGCATGTTGGCATGGACTTGGACTCACTAACTTTAACGTTAGCTAGTTTTAGCCAGAGGTACCTTGCTAATGCACAAGATAACATTAACGTTCTGCTTGAGCAGATGAAAATTGTAACTTAATGAGTGTATGACAACCAGAAAATTAACATTTTTGTCTTCATTTGTACTGGGGTTGAATACTTAGGGACATTTTACTCTGTTTTGTTTGGATTCAGGAAATGTAATAAAATAAATTATATTGCCCATCCTCTCAGGATACCTAGAATCAGTGTTACAAGTACCACAGGCAAATCCTTTTTCTATTTTTGAAGCATAAACCCCATAAAACCGATGCAAGCTCCAGATCTTCCAATGTTTCTCTATTGCGCTGAAACCTAAAGATGTCTGAGTTCCGCTCCTCGTCCAACTGATACTCGACTGCCATTGGCTCCTCTGCGTTTGAGGGGAGGGGCTTACCGATAGGTCAATTGCAGATTCAATAATTAGATCTGTCAACATTAATATTTTTACACTTAGATTTTTTGGGGGGGATCAAACTGTTACACCATGTGTCCCAACCAGATGTGACGTGACGCAATAAAGTATCTTTTCCATGTAATTTTTGTCCTAACCACCTGCGACAGCGACACGTGACAATAAGCAACACAGAATTCTATTTTAGAAATGTTTTTTATTTTCTGGTATGTCACGGCTGGAACAACATACAAAATATTACAGTGATAATCTCAGGTAATGATTATGTGCTTTTTCAATGTTAAAAGTGTCTAATGTGAGTTTGAATATTATTTGCCTGAGGTTTATAGCCATAGTGAAAGCGACAATAGATATTTTACCTCAGATCTTGAAAATAAATTAAAGCTAACTAACGATAAAACTGTAACCTCACTGTGAACTAACATCCATAACAAAGATGGTATCACTCACTCACTCAAAACTGTTCAGTCCATTCACATTTGAATCATCTATTTTTTTTATAATACAGTAATAGTAATGCAGCAAATGCATTTAGTGTGGCTTTTATTTGGCACTACTGTTTTCAGCTACTATTTTTAGTACTATTGTAGTTCCTCTTCACCCTTTTTCACACCTTTAGTCATCAAATCCACAGGTGTCGTGATGGTTGCAGACATGAAAAAGCACCTCTACTTTAACCAAACCTAAAACCGGCTCACTCACAGATCATGTATCAGCCATTTTAAGATATAGTTGTGACCGAATGGTGTGGTAAGTTGTTTGCTTGTTCCATTCCATTCTCATTGTACTCTGTTCTGTTTTTCATATTTTTATCCTTTTTTATTTATGTATTCACGATTATTTTCTCATTTACATTTTTTGCCTCCATTGTCTCCTCAGAAAATACATCCCTGCTTTGTTTATAATTGCATAAAATACCAAATACCACGTAAAGAACATAAAGTACTGTACGCTGTAACAGGTCAAACATTGTACAAATCTATTTTTGCACACCCATAATAATACTTATGACACGTTTTACCTTGGGTGAGTTTCATGCATCGGTAGCTGATCAATGAGGACAGTTTTCAGCACTTGTACATGGCGTTAGATGTCAGATGAAAGGATATGCACATCTACAGGAAAGGTAATTTTCAAAACATATTCTCGAAAGTTGCTATGACAACAGTGAGACTGCCATTCCCAAGCGTGAGGACACAGTTTCTGGTAACAGAAGTGCTTTGGTGTCTGCATTGATTATGTTTAATTAGAAAATTGAATATTTCTATTTGGCATTGCGGTAGTAGAGAGTGTTAATATCATTAACTCAACTTACATAAGCAACGAGGGGCCACATTTACACATCTGTTTTACGCATCGGTGTGTCTGCTGTGGAATTCTAGAATAGTAATTCAGCCACTTTAGTTTCATGCATTTTTGTCGTGTTGCCTTTATTTGACTTATGGGCAATTCAATACTTATACAATCTAGTATTAGTTTGGAAAAGTTCATAATTACGTAACATGTAATTTACTTTCTAAGCAAAAGCATAAAAGTGACAAAAAGTTTTAAAACTTAGAGTAAGTTTTAAGGATTAATCTTATGATCAGGGTTAATGAAATAATGCTAATATAATTAATGTTTAAAATCCTACTATTTTTTTTTTTTTTTTGCAGAGTCTTGGAGCCACTGGCAGATACGAAACCCATAAAAAGTAAGTGGTTTATTTTACATACATTACCTTCTAAAACTCAATTTTGCAATTGCCAGAAATGAAAAGGAAACAGATGAAGACACTGAGCAGATGTTGAACTAATGATGGCATTATCAAATGTCATATTGTTCACAAACCTGACACACGTGAGGAAACTAAGCAATCTTTATTTATGTATTAATTAATGCAAGGCAGTAAAATTCTGTATTTCCGGTTTAAACATGTTCTGACTTCAAAACCAAAATATCAGATGGTCTTGTTATCACAGAAGAAGTTTATACCTGTTTATTTTGTGCTTCTTATCATTTTTATCCATTGTGTTTCACACTGCAATTTTTCATCTAATTAAAATGCACAGAGAAGCAAGCTATTGGTTTTATCAATATGAATCCATGGGGGGTTTATTAAGGCATAGACACGATTACTCAGTTGCAGCCAATATCCAAGAGTGTTATATATGCTATTTTTAGAACATAATTGGCTGTTCTGGTCACCTGCTCAGATTGAGCTTTACGTAGGTTTGCTTTGAGACAAATCAACTTGACTGAACTATGTGCATCATTTACTGTTTGATAATGTATATATTCATTCATTCATTTATCCATTGCAATTTATTAATGAACAAAAACAATGCATTTGCTGATGAATACATTGACATTTTAGGTCAACAAAATCGAAGGTACCACTTTCTGACACCATATTCTCAAATCCATTTTGTTGCAGTGAAAGGGAACACCTAGAAATTGTGCTGGGTTCTGTGGAAATTGCCACTGTGTAATAGCTCTACAGGTGTTTGTCATTCCTTTTGATGCAGTTTTATTTTTACAGTCAAGCGTTGTATTCAGCTCAACACAATAATACATTTTCTACAACCAGAAGAGCCTCTTATGAGGTTTTTAAACCCCTAACCTGTCAGTTTGTTTGGGTAATAGTATGTTTGCATGCACACGTCTAATAGCTGCAGAGGGAAACTGTTTTGAATGCTTCCCCCTTGGTGAGAAACCGTGCTGCCTGCAGTCTGAATCAGTGGAGCCCATGGTATCCATTAAGAAATATGGCACTAGTAGCGTTGCCATGGAGATCAACTCAATGGAAGCCGCGTTTAAGCCTCAGGAAGACATAATCATGTCCTTTGGTTTTTATTCTAGAGATGCGCGCTGCAACAGTGTGGTAGTGATATACTGTATTGTTTTCCAATGTAATGATTCAGATTGCTTCAACTTTATTATAAAGATAATTTTTGTTGTCTGATGATGCTGTATTCCATCATGCATGTGCACATCTGCTTTTGTGGCACAGCAATTATGTTATTAAGAGTGCAGTTTTTTTAAGTGATAGTGATAGTTGAAACAAAATGAAAAATCTGTCAACATCCTCATGGCTTTTCAAACCTTTTTTTCTTCTTCTTTGGATCACAAAATTAATAGTTTAGCACAATGTCTTTTTCATACAAAGACTGTGAATAGGAACTATGACCTGTCTAGTAGTATCTGTACTAATCTGTATTATACTAATACTATCTGTGCAATATATTTCAAGACTGAAATTCAAAGGAACAGATCAGCCAAAAATGAAAATCTGCTGAAAATTTACTCACCCTTAGGCCATCCAAGATGGACGGAAATTACATGAGCTCACCAATCAATCATCTGCAATGAATGGGTGCCGTCAGAATACGTTTTTTTTTAACAGCTGATAAAAAAATAATCACAGTAATCCACAAGTAATCCAAATGACTCCAGTCCATCAGTTAACATGTTGTAAAGTAAAAAAGTTATTTTTGTAAAAAAATGTTTTTTTTTAAATACCAACAAGCTTTTTATTTCACAAGATCTAAATTGATGGATTGGAGAGGTGCGGATTACTTGTGAATCATTGTGATGTTTTATCAGCTGTTTGGACTCTCATTCTGATGGCACCCATTCACTGCAGAGCAAATGATGTAATGTTAAATTTCTCCAAATCTGTTCTGATGTACAGTAGAATCAAACTCATTTACATCTTGAATGGCCTGAAGGTGGGTATATTTTCAGCAATTTTTCATTTTTAGGTGAACTATTTCTTAAAGTTATTCACTAAAAAACTTGTTTGACAGCTGTGGTCACCATTCACTTTCACTGAATAGAGAAGAACAGCTTGAACTCCTTTTGTGTTCCACAGAGAAAAGAAAGTCATACCGGTTTTGAAAGACATGAAAGCGACTTTAAGCGAGTAAATACTGACCGGATTAAATACTAATACGAGAGCATTGTACAAATGACAAATTAAGACTTTATCTTTAAAACAGCAGATGGCTTCGCAGACAAAAATAAAAGTTTGAACGTCACAATCATCTATTCACTTCCTATGAACAATGATAACATCAGGACCAGTTGTCAGCTGCTTGATTTAGGCTCGGTCAGTCGAGACAGTCTATGGCTCACTTGTCACTGATGGATGCACCCCGCTCGTGACACGGGAGACTTTAAAGTGATGCTACCAGTCGAAACATTGCTTTTTATGTCTGAATTTTGTGCCAAAAAAAGAAGAGTCCAGGTTGTTCTCAGGATGAGTTGTACTTTCACTGACACAAATTGTTCTGAATTATAGTTTCGGTATGTAGCCAAATTGAGGCTGACTCACACTAGCCTGGGACACAGAAATCCATGTTGCCCACACATAGAGGTAACATTCGAGTTTGTTAAGGAGGGTTACGTAAAGATCTCTTTAATGTTTATATAAGCTTTATACGACACTTGACTTTTATACGCTGAAGGATTGAATCACAGAGTCCTTAATCGTGTGCCAATAGTTTAGCTGAACAAATTTAGTCATTAAAACACAGTCACAGTTTGCTTAACTAAAGTATTATTAAATTTTGTTGCCTGCAGTGGCCACCTTCAAATTGAAGTTAGTTCACCCAAAAATTAATATTCTGTCATCAATTACTCATCTTTTGGGCTGTTCCAAACTATGACTTCTGTGGAATACAAAAGAAGATATCCATACACTGGAAGTCAATGGGTTCCCAATGTTAATTTTACTTCAATGCAAACAGGTTTGGAATGACATGAGAGGTGTTTTCTTTTCTTTTCATTTTTGGTCAAGCTATACATTTGATTAGTATTGCATTCATGACCGTAGTGTTTCTAGTGTTGTACTCTACCCATTAAGCTACACAAATATCAACATTTTCATTTATGAAATCTTGCAGACAGTTGACAATTCACTCTCCAAGTTCTTAGAACATAATTTTGGCTCTAGTATCCACTTCCCACTTTTTCTGTTCATTGCAGTAGCTGTTTCAAGACTAATCGCCATCCTACATATGGTTTGCTCTTAGCCTGAGGAATCGGCACATGATATCATGGATTTGACTGCCAGTAAACAGTATTTTTGGTTTTTGAACAAAATGCTAATAGAAACCAAGCCTCCGAGCCCATACCCCCGATGAGATGTGCGTCTCAGAGCTGTTGTTGTGGCCTTTGTTTTGCCTGCCATGCAAATGGAACACTTAGCCTTGAGCTGCGTAGAGGAGCTGCGTACAAAAGCCTGCTGAGAAGAGAGCGCTTGCTCTTTCATGCCGTCGTGACTTGGTATACTGCCTTCTGATTGGCTACACACTCGCTTCTCTCTTAGCCCCCCTTCTGTAGGTTTCTTGTCTTTCCACGAGTCAAGAAATATCTGGAAGCAGCTGCAATGCGAGATGGCTGGATCAGGTTGGAGATGACATGAGTTTAGAAGTGGTTTTGTGATAGCTACAACTTCACATGAAGATCCATGAATGCTCATAAAGCCGTTTCATGCTTCAAGCAATAGGAAAGAAGAAGAAAGGGTGTCTTTTTATATCTCTTTCCATTTGCATCACTGGTTCTACCTGTTTTCACACCTTTCTTTTGTACCTATAGTCATCCTACACCTGTGCTTATGTACTGTTACTTGCTGGCCTGGTTTCCTTTTTTGTTTCCTTCTAGTATCACTTTTAACTTCCTCTTGACGTTAGAAAGAAACTAAGCCCTTCTTAACGGAGCCACTACATGTTGACAGAGTTATTTGTCTTGCTTTTGTAAATTTGTTTCTTTGTCCCAATGCTGCCAAACATGAGAAATCGAGTTTATAAAGCGTAATGTTGCACAGAGGTATTCCTGTAGGCCACGGGATGCAATAGCACTGTGCAGAAGTAGCAGTAAACATTCAAGAAATACTAATTAATTCATTTATTTACTTCTTATCAGAGATTGCCTTGGGCTGAGTGCTGCACAATGATGCTGTTTTTTTTTTCTAATAACCTTTCAAGGATTTCTACTGATAGGAACCGATGACACGGGTATCTCGCTGTACCATTAGTGTCAGTTTTCATTAAGCTTGTGTCCTCTGAATGCTCGCATGCAAGACGATGAGAGCTTTGCTTTTAAGCTGCAGCTATGGAAACAGCTTTGTTCTGCCCTCATGGAAAATGTTCTTCTAAATTTTTGCCATTATATTTGAACTGTTTTGACGCAGTTCCCTCTTAAATAGGCTGACCCCTTACGGTGTCATTTCAGCATGTACAGTATACTTTGAGTATTGCATGTGAGACACTTTTAGTCCTGAAAGCATGTGTTGAGAAGTAGTTTTAAAGCATTAGTATATAAATTCATTTTTTGTTTAATTCAAGTTTAGCTGTGTGTGAAATTGCTGTTTTCTACTGTATACATGTACAGTATATTAGGTGCTGTGTGTATATAAAAGATTTTTTAAATATTATTTTTTAACATTATATCAATACTATTTTATGAAACAAATTGTTGTAGGATTTACAATTTCACTCATAAACTCACTTTTACTAATTGTTAGTAAATTTCACAAATAATTCTTAAAATATGGCAAGTAACACATAGAATTAAAGTTACATTTTTCATTAATTCAATATTTTTAAAAAAAGGCTGAAATATACTGCAATAATCTTTTATTTTTATTAATAATAATTTTTTTTACAGTGCATAATACTGTTTACTAATTTATTATATAATCTAGCTATTTGCAAAACAACAGTGCAAACAAGAATATGTATAGATTTAAGAAAGGTTCACGTAAAATAAAGTACATGTATGTACATCAGTAAATTTGATTATTCATTTGTTCTTTCATACAGAACATGTGTCATTTGATGTTCAGAGAATAGTGAATGAGTGAGCAATTTTGGACACATCATTTCATTAATATTTCAGTTTATTTCTTATCTAAAAGTGAGTATAAAATATTAACATTCTTTATTAGGCACTTGATCATTTGTTTTTTTGAAAGACAAGTTGAGGAACCCAGTAAACTGCAGCGTCTGTGGCTGCACGTCACAAGTTTTATGTTAGATAAGGAACAATTGAAGCTGTCTTTCATGTTGGCATATATTCACTGGCTTTAATAAAGAACGCATTCTTAAATCTTTAAGCTGAATACTGTTGTCAAACTGCAGCCATTTCCATTCACCTTTTTGCATCACCTTATTGTTTTCTTCTCTATATTTCGTCATTTCGTCTTTGCGGTGTCTTTCTCTTCTTGGAAGTTTTCGGTTGAATTAACACAGGATGGCATTTATGTGGTTGCACTGGAGAGGTGGGTGAGAGTGTAGTAGGAAAATGTGTCTTGTCTGTCACTTAGCTGTCAGTCCATGTGGTCATGTGAATCATCCCCTTTTCTTTCCTCAAACTCGTCTTTATCTCCAGCTGGAATGGTTGGGTAACTTCACCCTGGCTGCACAGAGGGGATTCGTCACCAGCGAATCTACAACTACGGTGAAGGACTGCCATTAGCACTTCTGTGTTCAGTGACCATTTTGCATGAGAAACAAATGGCTTGAGCCATTCCCTGAGAAATTAAAGCATTCACTAAATATGCAAGTAGGTGGAGAGATAATAAGCCATATTAGTATAATATTCCTTTTTTCCCTGGGGACCCATTTTACACCATGTCACGACTATAGACGGAGTAGAATTACAATGAATCTGAGCACATCCTCCCACAGCGTAACATGTTTTTTGTTTGGTGTGTGTGTGTGTGTGTGTGTGTGTGTGTGTGTGTGTGTGTGTGTGTGTGTGTGTGTGTGTGTGTTTTGTAGTCCAATTCAGATTTCATCTTTAAAAGCTAGTATTACTTCTAAAAAAGTCTTCGAAATCTCCTTTGCTAGTTAATGGAACTGTAATTTTCCATTGGCCGTTGGAGACAATAAAAATCAGGGCATGCTTTTGTGCACTAGGGCACTAAACACACAGTCAAGCATTCCAGCTATTAAGTCAGTATTAATGGATTAAAAGCATTACATGCAGTGATTGAGCACTCATTCTCAATATTGCTTTAAAACCTAAGGGTCTTCACAAATACAAAGACACAAACAACCTTTTTTCCATAATGTTCCGATCATTATTATAACAACATCAACAACGAGGGGAAATTAGGACATGTTCTAGTTTGAATATGCCTCAATTAAGTTGGAGCATTATGCATTTTGCCCTCTGGCCACATTTTATATTGAAGAGTTCAACTAGCCACAATTGAGTTTTCAACAGATTGCTTTTGTGATTCATGTTTACTGGCTCTTTTCCAAAATCTAGTGAACTGCCTTACTGCATACTGCCTACACAGGAAGTTGCTTTTAGGGACTTTTAAAATAAAATTAATTTAATAAACTAATTTAATTGAAACTATATAATGTATATATGTGACCCTGGACTACAAAACCTCAAGTCTTAAGTCGCTGGGGTATATTTGTAGCAATAGCCAAAAATACATTGTATAGGTCATAATTACTGATTTTTCTTTTATGCCAAAAATCATTAGGATATTAAGTAAAGATCATGTTCCATGAAGATATTTTGTAAATTTCTTACCATAAATGTATCAAATTACTAATCAAAAATTAAGTTATAGACAACTTTTAAGACAACTTTAAAGGCGATTTTCTCAATATTTTGATTTTTTTTGCACCCTCAGATTCCAGATTTTCAAATAGTTGTATCTCAGCCAAATATTATCCGATCCTAACAAACCATACGTCAATGGAAAGCTTATTTATGCAGATGATGTATGTTCGAAAAATTGACACTTAAGACTGGTTTTGTTGTCCAGGGTCACATATATTATCCATTATATTAAATATTTATACAATTTATACAAAGTATTGTTTTTATTTATTGTATTTTTATTTATTATAAAATAATAAAATATTTACTATAATTTTCAGAAATAAAAAAAGTAGAAGTATATTTTTTAATTGTGTGTGTAAGTATATATATATATATATATATATATATATATATATATATATATATATATATACTGTATATATATATATATCCTTTGCATATATATAATTTATGCAAAGTATCAAAGTGTTATTTTTAATAATTCAAAAAAATACTAAAATATTTACTATAATATTTAAAATTGATTTAATAGAAACTGTCTTTAATGTTGGAATATATTAATAAATTTTAGTAAAGAACACAGCAGAAGTTTTAACCATTTTTTATTCACCGTTTTCCATCACCATATTGTTCTCTTTTTTATTGATAATTAAAAAAAAAAAAAATTAAGAGCAAAGTGTATTTATAGTTGTGTATAGTTATATATAAAAAAATAAAATTAATGTTTATTTTGTATTATTTTCTTTAAATAATATCTTTAAATGTCTAGGTAGTCGGGTCAGCAGGGTGTGTCTGTGGTCAGAGGCTGTGACCTTTGGATTCCTCTGTTTTCCAAGAATCTGATAAAAACTCAGTGGTGGCTGGTTGAGCTCCTTACTTTAAAATGCACCCAGAGGGGGGAAACATAATCTTAATAATTACGCTGCCTACCTTTTGGAACAGCCCTCCTGTGATGTCTTAAAATACCGTGTAGCAAGACAGCTCACTAGAGTCTGAAGCAGTAAATGTGTGCACATGGAGGCGAATCACCTGTGGATCCAGCTCAGGTCCACTCATGACAGTCAGGATGCCAGATTGTTGTTGTGTTGGGGATTAGATGCCTGTTTCTGCAGATAAGACAGAGAATTAGACAACTGGAGTGATTATGAGAAAAGAACAACAGGTCCTCCTCTCCCCCCCTCTCTATCGCTTGCACAGCGTGCTCTGGGCATGCTCAGTGGAATCTCGCATTAAACGCCTGTGTGCTTTTGTTGTCTGTCGCTCATCCTAGCGCCTGCAGAATGCCCCACTCTCCCCCTCCCTCTCTCACTCCCTCCCTCCCCCCCTCCATCTCTTCTTCTCTCTCCTCTCACCGCACATTAGCCAGCCAACACCGCGGCGAGATGCGTGTGAAGAGGAGAGCTCCGGTGAACACCTGGTACTCCGGGCAACTCCAGAGCAGGGGTGTCTGTTTTGACCCTTTCCCTCTTCCAGTGCCCTGAATTAAACACTGTCCCACATCTTACCGGACTTTCTCTCATCAGATCTGAGAGTAGAATCTCCCGACTGGCTCAGAGACTCAACCAGAGGCAGAGCGATGCTGCGCTGATTAAGGATTTCAGACCCCTCTTCCTTCTCTCTGGCTCTCCGGGAAGCTCTCAGAGCTTGGACAGGTGAGTTGAGCATCTCTTTCGCTCTCGTCCGTCCACAGTCACTCACTTGAAGTGTACTTTTCCGACAGTATGATTTCCCCCATTAAGTGTTGCTAAAATTACCCATCACCCCCTGCTGTGTCCCACAGGTGCTTCTCATTCATCTTGGCAGCTGTCTTTTCCTTTTTTGATTGGCTTAATTGGATTTATGACATAACCTTAGAGCACCGCTCCGATTCGACCTCTCACTTCGCTTGCCCGATTACTCACTGGTGTCAGAGGCTTCACTCTGGCACTGCAGAGTGCATTATTATTAGTGCTCCGAGTGGGTGTTTGCACACTCAAAACTGCGCACAAGAAAAAAAAAAAAACAAGACACTGCCTTAATGTCATGTCTGACAGGATTATAGACCGCTGGGATGAGAAATACCACATAGATCCCCTACGGTTCCAGAGCTTTTAAGGAGAATGTCAATTAAGGACAAATTTGATGTCATTGCGAGATTTTTTTTTTTTTTTGAACAAAGGTGTTGGAAGGGCAGATGAGGGCTTTTAGTTCTTATATTTATTTTTGCAACAGCATTTTTTTGCTCTGTTCAGACAGTGTGTACTCATGCCAGATGTTTTGACAAATGGCATAGATCTTGTCTTTTTTAGGCATTTATATTAATTGTTTTGACATGTCATGGAGAGACTGATGGTTGATATAGAGGTGTTACTCGTCTGTGGTTACATAAATTGCAGACAACTTACTAGGCAATCAGAACAGTCTTCAAAATATTCTTTTACAAATACATACATTTTTGGGATGCAAAAAAATATTATAATTTTTATAATTCTCTGAGAGCTTCTATAAATTCACTGTCTGGGTTTACTGTTATTCTTAGCTCAGAATTAATTGATTTCCAGGAGGATTTCATTATAGTATAAGAACATTGAGGAGATCCTTGACAACCAGACTATGTTGACCTGCAGTGAGAGTCACCGTCTGGCTGCCATTGTTAATAAAATTGTCTTTTACGGTTCGTTGAGCGATATCAGTTTTGACGTTGACTGGTAATGCCATGAAATTAATCTGTCAAGTTTTTATTAAATTCTTTTTAAGGAATGCAGGTTATGCTTATGAAATCTCTTAGGCTCATCAGAGCTTTTTTACATTGATTTGATCAAAAATACAGTAAAAATTGTAACAATATTGTAACAATTTAAAATAACTGTTTTCTATTTTAACATTGTAAAGTGTAATTTATTCCTGTGAAGGCAAAGCTGAACTTTCAGCTTCAGTGTCACATGATTGTTCAGAAAGAGCTGATTTGCTGCTCAAGAAACATTTATTATCTCCGTTTAAAATAGTTGTGCTGCTTAATATTTTTGTAGAAAATGTAATACATTTTTTCAGGATTTTTAAAATAATTGAAATCCTTTGTAACACTGTAAATCTCTTCGCTTTTAATAAATTTAATGCATTATTGTTGAATAAAAGTAATCATTTCTTTTTAAAAAATAAGCTTTCGGACAATAGAGTGTAGATTTCAGATAGGTCTCTTCAGATGTCACCTATTTGCTTTTTCTTTTCAAACAAAATACCTGTGCATCAGTATGCAGTTATTTTGCAGGTAGCTTTTTGCTTGAGCTGGAGCATTAATGACTATCCAGTGGCCATCTGTCACCAAGACACTGCTGACTCAGATATTAGTCATAAATTACATATCGAAACACATGGTGCGAATTTATTCAGACCCTGATGTAACAGGCATCACACCTAAATGTGTTTTGTCTGTTCTCTTTCCCTTCTCGACTCCACAGGAACTTCTCCATTAGTATGACCCAACAGATGCAGAACCTGCAGCTGACGCAGAGTAAGAAGGGGGCGGGACCCGCCTCCCCCAGCGCTGCCAAGCGCCTCTACCGAAACCTCTCTGAGAAGCTCAAGGGGAGCCACTCCTCCTTTGAGGATGCCTACTTTTTTGGCCGATCCGACCGTATCCGCAAAGTATCTGTGAGTATCTTGTACAATAAAAAAAATTTCTTATAATAAAAAGCTGACATTAGTCGACATTTACATTTATATTCTGTAGAATCAATTGATGTTAACATTCACTTGACCTTACACATGTCATGTTTTAAACTGGAATGACATTTCAGGTGCTCATGAGACCGTCAGTGCCGTTGCATGCTCTCAGAACTTTCTCAAATGTCACTGATTATATAGAGCTAGATCTAGCAATCATCTTGTTGACTCAAGTGCCTGAATACATCCTTCACCTTTGCTGGCTCCATATGTTTTCATACATGGATTTGACTCTCACTTGAAGAGGTGAAACTCAGCCGATGTGGCTGTTGGATTAGATGTTTGAATTTGAATTTTAATTATGAATAATTATTGCATTCATTGATTGGGGTACTAGTAATTTCTTTGCCTATCTTCTGGTGCATGCCTGCTTATCATGCATCTGTGCTGGTAATTGTAAGGTTTATAGGTCAAACCCATGAGTAATCATCCATGGGCAATCTGTGCTCTTTTCCATGTTGTCCATGCTGATTGTTGGTGAAAATCTATGAATGTTTTTTTTTTTTTTTAAGTAATTGAGATTAGATTGAGATTTTTGGTGATCACAGTCAACATATGGATTAACATCTATAAGTAAGCCATTAAAAGCTTGACTTTCATGAGGACCATAAACATGTCTGTGTAGTGCATTGCTAAAAATTATTTGTTCAAGCATCCCAACCAGTTCAATACAATAACACTGGGTAAACAGATTGCATAAGTCTGTTTACTTAACTAATGATAGACAGGGGAGAATTCAAAATCAATAATTAATCAATATAGAGTAAAATTCAATTTTTTTGTTCAGAATATGATTATAATGAATACAAAAATAATTATATATACACTACTATTGAAAAGTCTGTTGTTGGTAAGAATTTATGCTAACCAAGGTTGCATTTTTAAAATACAGAAAATATTGTGAAATATTGCTACAATTTAAAATAGTTTATTAAATTAAATGTAATTTCATTTATATATATTTAATATATATTTTTAATGTAATTAATTCCAGACTTCAGTGTCATATGATCGCCAGCAATATGTTGACTTAAAGATTTCTTATTATTATCAATGTTGAAGACTGCAGCTTAATATTTTTGTGGAAACTGTGATATATTTCTTTCAGGATTCTTTGATAAATAGAATGTTCAAAAGAACAGCTTTTTTAATAGTATTTTTGTAACAATGTAAAAGTCTTAACTGTCATTTCTGATCAATTTAACGTGTCCTTGGTGAATAAAAGTATTCATTTATTTAAAAATAAAATATTACTGATCCCAAATGATATTTCACCAGTGGAAAATTTTTGCTAGATTTTTATTTGGGGCATTCAGATTACTAAGGAAATCTATTTAGCTTTTGAGCCACAAATTCTGTTCAAGCTTTCACTGCTGTTGTGCAGTTGAGCAGTTGAGAGATTTTAACCAAAAGGGTGCACTAGGGGGACTGTTCGTCTAATAAGTGTTCTTCTAGTTACCGTGCATAAAATTGTCTGATAAATGACTACTTAAGTGTATCATGAGTGCCGCAGCTTACCTTCAACTGTTTCTTCTCCTCACAGAACATTCAAAGCAGTGAGGCTCTGTTCGAGGCTGTTGAACAGCAGGACCTGGATGCCGTGCAGATCCTGCTGTTCCAGTATACAGCTGATGAACTGGACCTCAACACTCCCAACAGTGAAGGCCTGACGCCTCTGGACATCTCCATCATGACCAACAACGTCCCCATAGCCAAACTGCTGCTCAAAGCAGGAGGGAAGGAGAGCCCTCACTGTGAGTATGCATATTTAACAGCGACAAGCTTTAAACAGTCAATTCCCTCAGTGTGTCTAAAGGGCTTCTCGTGTCTAAAGAGCCACTAAACCATACTTTAAATTTTCAGTGTAATTAAACCGGAGAGAATCAATTAATTCATCTAGTTCTTTATGAACATTTGGCATGGCAGTTTTCACAAAAATGCCATAGCATAGGTATTGCCCCATTTTTTGATGAAAACATTACATTTTAAAATGCTAGCATTTTCTTAGTAAAACGTTTTTGTAGATTTTATCTGATATGCCCCCGGTTTCACAGACAAGGCTTAAGCCTAGTCCTAGACTAAAATGTTAGTCTGAGCTATTTCAACTGAAAGAAACTTAAAATATATCAGTGCCTTTGTTTTGTCTCAAGATGCACTCCAGTAATGTTTTTTCTAAGCACTTTTATAAAAATTGCTTAAATGTCCTAATTGAACTATGATCTAATCCTGGCTTAGTCTAAGCCCCATCTGTGAAACCGGCCTTAATGTATTAAATCTTGTGGTCCCCTCATTAAATGTCAGCTGTTACATATTGATTTATAAAATATATTAGAAATGACAGTACTGTATGCTAGTACTATACTAGAATACTAATACTACTGTATATACATATAAAGGCACACGCATATATATATATATATATATATATATATAAATGTGTGTTTGTATACATACATATATATACGCACATAGATACACACATATATGCACACACACTCATTTTATAGTTTTTTTAGTTTATATCGCACAGTAATACAGTAACTAAAATCTATTTTACAGTAGCTATAAGTCTGTTTCGGCTGAAACTATGGTTACAATTTAGAAATGTGTTTGTGTTACTTAGGTTTTATTACTTTTATTATCTTAGGTTACTTTGTATGTTTTGTTTATCATCACATCTTCCCTAAGGAATAGAAGTGCATTCTATGTGGTTTCACCATCAAAAGGTTTTTCTTGCGTCACACGCTCCTGTTTAGCTTTGGCGACCGAAAGCAGATGCTCTGTAATTGGACAAGCTGTTTAAAATGAAGCTGACGATAAACAGACGGAGCCGAAGTGAGTGTTTGGCACTTTGCTTTAGGGGCTCGTGTAATAATCGCCTCCAAGTAGGAATACTAGAATAAACTTTTCCATGACAGCTGCCATAAGCTCTCATAATTCTACTTTAAACATCTAATGACATCTGTCATGACCACTAATGAGTTAATGAATTACATTCATTATGTAATATTTTGGAAATAACATGGCACAGTGTCACAGAATAAAACAATCATTTTTGTCATTCAGGCATTTTGCATTTTACCAAACTATTTTTGTGACCACCTGAGTGTGCTTATCAGGTTTTAATGCGTCAAGAACAGATCTGTTAAAAATATCTGCACCCATTGCCCTTGGATTAATCAATAGCATATTCAGTCCCTGAGTCTTTGGCAACAGTAGAACAGGTGTTTCTTACCTTGAAAGACGTGGAAAAAAAAGTCCTCCAGTCCCGAGCGCTCGGTGCAATCATGAAAAAGCCGAATGTTGTCTGAGACCAAACAGGGAGCACTGTACTGCAGCCGGAGCGGGGCCGGGGTGGGGTAGACAGCACACGGCATCCCTCAGAAAAATCTTAACAAGGTTTGTCGTTTAATGGTTTAACTTTTCCAATGATGCATGTAACGGGGGGCAATTATACTAAGTGATTTATTGTACCCAGGCTGCAGTTAAATTTCAAAACATTTCATCGTGGCACAATCCAATCCTTGTAAACAAACAGAAAATAAACATTGCCGTATTTTCCCCTCCTGGGCTTTCGGCATTATATTTATGTCAGGCCAGAAGTGCCAAGTAAATCAATCAGCCAGACGCCTGACAGTTTGGAGGTCCTACCGAAGGCTGAAGTTAAAGCATGTTTATGGGCAGGACTGGGGCCCATAATGCCTATATTTAGGGCCGTCCCGAAGTCCCGACAATGCCAACTGTGTGTGACAGCGCGATATTGGCCGACTCGCCCATTAATTTATAGTTTGTTCAATTAACCGCACGTAGTAGCCAGATGTCAATCTTCAGAGCGCAGGAAATTGCACCTCAGGACTGCTAATATGGCTGCCTTTTCCACTGCGCCGTGGACCCCCGTGTAAGACCTAGGCTAGGTTAGACCCTCTTTTTTTCGAGTTGACAACACACACTTTATCATCTCCCCCGGAGAGCTCTCGTCTCTTGGGGTCTGGGCTGGGCCAGTGAAAGGGGGTTTCTTCAGCCATGTATTTATTTGTTTATTTTGCTGTCATGGTCTATGACTAAGGCTCTGAAAGAAAATGTAGTAGTATTCACAGCCTATGAGGAGGACTGGTCAGGCGGTATTCATTTTACCATGACAAATCTATATGGCCAAACACAGTCCTGTGTGTTCCAGACGACCGTCGACTACATTCATCCACACCTCTCCCCTTCACCCCACACGGCTGACTTCATCTGCCACTGTGCTGACACAAGTAGTGTGAGCTTGGAGAATTAATGGTAGTGTAGTGGGCTTCCTGTCATTTCAGTCAGGACTTTTATTTTTGATTTATGCAAGTTTGGGATGCATTTGATAAGTCTGATATTGCATGCCTTTTTCACATTACAGTTTTGATTATAAACAAGTTGATGAATTCGCAAAAGCAAAGAAAAAACTATTATGCCTTGCCTACACTGAAAAAAAATTGGTGAAGAATTAATTTGACTTAGACATTTCTAGTAAATTTCACTTTTACAAAAATGGCAAATAACACTTTCTAAGTAGGAAGACTAAAATAGTATTTTCTTAAACTCATTTTTTACAGTGTATGTGTAAAAGATATTTTTCATATTAATTCATGTAGTCAATATGTGCATGCCGGAGGTTTTTGGAAGTAAAAAATCCTGGTCATTATCTCCATAGAGAAATTGATTTTCTGCAGTAACACATAAGCCCTTTAGGACAGAGCTACCGTGAGCTCAGAGGCTGTTAAATTATGATATATGCTTCTGGAGAAGCCACAAGTGTGAATTTAACTTTATTTCAGAAAAATCCCTGTTGAAAAAGCCAGCAAATGCTGGTTAGGTATGTTTTGAAGCATGGCTGCTGGTTTGAGCTGGTTTAAGCTGGTCCTCAGCTGGTCATGTGCTGATCCCAAACTGGTCCTAAGCAACTAGCTCCTGCTCAGGACCAGCTTAGAACCAGCACATGACTAGCTTAAACCAGCTCAAACCAGCAGCCATGCTTCAAAACATACCTAACCAGCATATGTTGGATTTTATAACAAGCTAGTTTATCTAGCTTTTCTTTGTATCTTGTCTGTGTTCGCTTCCCCTTTTTTTCAAATTCAGGTTGTTTTACTATTGGTAGATTGGTTGTGTTGTTTTTGGTTATTGGTTTATGTTTACCTATATAGCTGTTGAGTATTGTGTGTTTTCTAGGTTCACGTTAGCCTTCTTTCTGAGTTTTGATGAGTTCATGTTCTGTGTAAACCATCTTCTGTTTATTTGGTTCTGCTTTGTTTGATTTTTGCTGCTTTTCATTTTTTTTTAAAATGGGTTTTTTATAGCTTGAAAGCGTCTTTGTTACATTACCCATATTACTCAAGAAAGATAAACCAGTCAGAAACCAGCAGCTTTGTTTGCTTCCAAACAAAGATTGTAATGTTGTATTCATCTCAGAGCTGGTTGGTTTGGTTCAAGGCCAATAAAACACTTTATTGAAAAATATTTGACTGTTCTAAGGCCACTGAAAAAATGGATGACCAGTGTTGTGCTCTATTGTACAAAAGCACAAATGTGTCATTAATTTTAATTTCATAGCAGAGAACCTATATTTTCTACACTAAACAGGTTTGAAGTAAGACATTGTGCCTTTAAACCTCACCTTTAGACAGAAATGCAAATATCCAGAAGCTACAAAAACCATACTCATTGGAATAAATGAAAAGTCTCATTACCAGACCTCTGTGTTTTGTTTCAGTTGTCAGTTTAGAAAGCAGAGATGCCCATCTCTCAGCGCTGGTGCAGGAAGCCCAAAGGAGAGCCAGCGAGCTGTCCACCCAGGTGATGAGAGAGAGTCTCAGCCTGGAAACATCTGACAAGGAAAAACAGCTCAAAGCTTGGGAGTGGAGATGCAAACTCTACAAGCGAATGCGCACAGGATTCGAGCATGCACGTAAGTCAATCCCGAGTCTGCTTCTGATGCCTAACCTCTCAGGGGATAAAAAGGTCATTCATATGCTATGCTACAATACAATACGCATTGAACTGGCCTTATTTACTATCAATCCTGTCTAATCTATCAGCATCTCTGCGGAAAGGTCATCTGTTCCCATATCGGCCCCGCCTGTTCACTTTATTGGAGTGGGAAGACTCTGCAAACAAGCCACTATGATCATTTTGCCCACAGATATTAATATCAGGTTGATTGGCCTGAAATGACTCTTGAGCTGCAAACACACACAATAGTGTCCCTCTCAGCCTCCTGTCATATTGATTACTCGTTATATCAGGCAAGTTTCGTTGGCTTCTCTTTGTAAACAACCTCAAGTGAAGGCAGCCGTGATAAATCAGCAACGCTTTGCCGCAGACACTCTCAAAAATAAGATTGCCGAGAAATACTCAGAGGTATCTATGAAAAGGATTTCAGGAAACACAAGGGCACCATTAGCTGGGCTGTGTGCTTTGGGTTACAAGTACAAAATGAAGGTGCTAACAAGGTGATGGAACTGCATAAAACGTGCATGTACATATAAATGGACATAAAAAGGACAGCGTTCAGCCAAACAAACTACAGCTAGATTCACAGTTTGCATTCTTAAATAGAGATGCATTTACTTAAGAAACAAAATGACGTAATATATCAAGCCTTCTGAAGCATTTATCAAAATGAGTTTATTCTTAAAACTAGACAAATTATCTGCAATTGGGGTTAGAAAAAAAAGCATAAACTCACAATGTTGATACATTTGACAAAAAAGCCATTTATTTCAAGCAAGCGTATCTTGATTTAAGAATATTTAGATACCAGTACTGAAAAACAAGACAAAAATACTAGTAGAATGTATTTTCAAGTAAATAATAGACAAAAATAAAACAAATGTGTGGTTACATACAGATAAAAAATTTTTAATTGTGTATTGTTGATTACACTGTTGTCAATAATGTAGCGATATATATTGCACAGCTTACACAGTCACTTCCAAACCAAGCAATCATTTTTGTGTTGTTGAACACAGTGAATTTGAATGACCAACTTGAATCCAACTCGAAATCTGCGTTGAAAAATGGTTTACTCTCACGCAAAATGGATTTCTGTTGAAATGAGTGGATTTCACCCCCCAAAAGTTTGTTGATCACTGGTAAATGTGACCACACATTCAGGAAATACATTTTTCAGTGTTTTCCACTGCTGTTGGATTCCCCTTGGGCAGACAGCGGCTCCATTTAAACTGACAGCAGGTGAACAGAAAAGCAATAAACAGATATTACATTCCACCTGAGAAGGACAATAGGATGTCTATTTAAAGGCGTAAGCAATTTCAGACTTTATTTTCATTAATTGTGAAAATATATTGTCAGTCGAGCCACTTCTGTGTGCAGACATTCAAACATTTCTCCCCATCTTCCATTAGTCTGCCTTACAGATATTGCCCCAAAAACATAGCTAATGCTGCTGAGTCAGGCTGGTTGAGATGCTCAGACGGGAAAAGTATGTTTTGATGTTGGTACAATGTTCATACTTACAGGGAATCAACCTGCAAATGGTTCACTTATAGTTGTCTTCGCATATTAAGCCTTGTCAAAAATTACACATTTCTTGTATTTATGGTTATTTAATTATCAACAGCAATTGCTCTCCCCTCCCTACAGTAAAAGCACAATGCAAGCAAGCTATGTGAAAGTGACTCTATATGACCTTTGAACTGGCTCTTTCAGGTCCACCGGAAGCTCCATTGACGGTGCGTCTGAGTGTGACCGGCAGCACGTCTCTCACTGTTAGCTTTCAGGAACCTGGCAGCATGAACTCAGCCGTAGTGACCAAATACAAAGGTCAGTGCAGCCTTAATGCGCATTTGTCTGTATTACACACACATACACCAGATTGCCTTGAGAAAGAGTGTTTTTTTAATGAAATTTTATTATGCAAAATACAGAAAAAATACAACTTTCCCACCCCAAAATATGAATTTAATTTAATCATTTCATTAAAATTAAGGAATTTAATTTAATTAAAAAATTAAATCAATTACTTAAATCAATTAGTTACAGTATCATTATTATTATCATTATTGTGGTGACCCCTAATCGGGAGAAGCCGAAAGAAGAAGAAGAAGAAGAAGAAGAAGACCATTATTTTACAGTATTGGTATCTGTTATTGTTTTTTTTTTTTTTATATTGGTAAGGGATTTGTTACGGTGGCCGAGAGAGCTCAACGTGCTGCAAATAGAAAAATACACCTGCAAATTAAGAAAACAACTCCATCAATTTGACAACACGCGCGCTGCAAATGCTCACAACACAGACAAATAAAGAAACGCACTGCAAATAGAAAAAAGCACCTGCGAATTAAGAAAACAACTTAATCGATTTGACAACACATGCTGCAAATACTCACAACACAACCAAATAAAGATACGCGCTGCAAATAAAATTCTTTATTTGGTTTAGTTGCAGCGCGTTGAGCTCTCTCGGCCACCGTAATTTGTTACCATTTGCCATCATTTAACATTCCACATTAACTTAACTAACAAATAGTTTGAAAGGGGTGGAGAAGAGGTGTTTATTACTTTTACTAGCAGTTACACCTGTTTTCAACAGATGAAAAACAGGTACTCATTGACTTAAATTGGGGCCAAGTCATATCTACGCATCTGAATATTATAGAGATTTGGAGATTGGATCTTTTATCCATAGAGATATGTATCAGTGAGCAGCCACCCTAAACCCTCTTAACAACCACTCTCAACAGCCAAGCAATGTTTTGCATGGATAAAACCACTCGAGTTTTCTAATATACATATCCAGTTCTTCAAGCTATTATGTAATTGTAGCTCTAATTTCTGTAGATGATGTTATAATGGTCCAGTTTCATTCTGTCCTATTTAGTTTCTTTAGACTCCACTAATTTATTGATGTTCTCAGATTTTAACTCTGTTTAATGTGTGATGATGTCTATTGCAGTGGAATGGAGCTGTTTGAAGGACTTCTCTTTATTAGCCGGAGAGATGATCCTCGAGAATCTGCAGTCCCTGAAATGCACAATAACAGGTCTTACCACGGTAAGATAAAATTACTGCACATTCTTTACTGTGAACCAGAGACAGATGCTTTGAGTTGCATTAAGTCATGAACAAGGAGAAATGTTTTCTCAGAATATCACAACGTAATCTGTTGTGAGCCAACACAAAGATTATTATCTGTTCATTCAGTGTACAGAAAAATCTTCTCTAAAAGTGTTTTAGGTAAAAAGTAAATAATAAATACATTTTAGTGAATAATGCAATTCATTTTAACCCTTAAATGCATACCTAGCGACCCGGGATGTCATTCGTTACCCTCTCTCTTCTTCATTTTTTAGAAGTTAGACATCAGCTTTCTTAGTATTCCTCAATCTATTCATTATAAACAATATAAAATGAAAAAAAAAAAAAAAAGTCTGTTTTCTGATTATTTTTTTGTAAAAATGTGTATAGGGTCGCTAGAGACCCGAGGTGTGTAGTAAGTATATTTTTCCTTCGCAACAATAATTAAATATCTGATGACTCAATACATGCAATTCAACTTTATTCCTCGAGGTGGCAACGTTTGATAGACAATGATGATGTGACGTTTCATTCATAATTACCGCAGGTATAAAACTGGCTTTAGTGCAGCGCGGTACTCTACTCGATGAAATATAAATGTCACTGTCATTTGATGGTGGATGTGGTGAATAAGCTGCCAGCAATCAAAATATTCACTCAAAATGATAGTTTTGAAAATATGGTTGATAATATGCAAATATGAGCCAGATGCTGAATGTACTGGGAAAGTGCACTCTGATGATGGCAGCGATGGTAAAATCATCTGCTCAAATTGAACCCTTCTAAATTTCAAAAGGTAACGAAATATGCTTCATGCTATTCTTTTGTAAATGTTCTTAAAATATCATAGAGATCCATCCGTATTGAATATATAGGTCCGGGTCGCTAAATACCCAAATATGTAATAATGATTGGTGAAACATTCATGCATTTAAGGGTTAAGAGTAAATGGTATTAAGAATAAATAAGGAATTATATAACCGTATTATTTATACAAGCCTCACATACATTCTTTTAGATAAATATGAATAATTATTAAAAAAACAATAAGGTCCCACTTTACATTAGGTGGCCTTAACTACATGTACTTACATTTAAATTAATCATTTGATACAATGCACTTACTGTGTACATACATGTTTTTACATTGTACTTATATTTTTAAAAATACCTATATGTACTTACATCTGTAATTAATTTCTGTAATTACATTTATAATTACACTGTTGACCCATCCCTTACACCTTAACTCACCCTTAAACCTACCCAGACCACCAAACCTGTCCCTAACCTTACCCGTATCCCACCAAAAGTGTTTTGCAATACAATATGAACACAATAAGTACATTGTACTTATTTTTTGACGTAAGTACATAGTAGTTAAGGCCACCTAATATAAAGTGTAACCAACAATAATAGCCTAGTGGTTGGTGTGCTGACATCTAGCACGTTTGTGCTCATGGTGACCCGAGTTCGATTCCTGTCTCTAGGTCCTTTGCCAATCCCGCCCCCTCTCTCCTCCCAATACTTTCCTGTCTGCTCTCAACTGTCCTATCTTATAAAAAAAATGATGTACACTGAAAATATGTCTATTTAAATACATGAAATAAATTTAGTCATGCAAATGGGTTTTAAAAAAAAAACTAAGCTATACAGTGCTAAAATTGTTAGATAAGAGCCTTGAAGTACAGTTGTGGATCATAGAATCTCATTTTGCAAAGTTAAGCACTTTTCTGTGCCTTTTTATAGTATAAGAAATGTTGAACATGTCTGCAGTAAATTATTACGTTACCTTATGTCCAGAAAACGCCACTGAAATTATAGCTTGTTGTTGTAGTAAGTGATTTCTGGGATATTTTTCTGTTTGTTACAGGGTAGACAATACTACGTTCAAGTCTCTGCATACAATATGAAAGGCTGGGGTTCGGCACAACTCTCTCAACCTCCCTCTGCTGTTCCCTCCAGTAAGTTCTGCAAAGCAGCCACAGTTCCCAAGTACCGCATTAAGGAATAATTTATAAAAAAAAGCATACTACAGCTCCAAACATCATTGAATGGAAAGTTCTCGAACCTTTGAGCACTGCTTCAGCATAGTTTTGTGCTTCTAATTCAAATATCATGTCTGTTAAAAGGAGAGAAAATTGTATTGATTGTAGCCAACATCCTTGGATGTAAGACTGTGCTATTATTTAACCATCACGAATTCTACTCACCTTGCCGCCTTTCATACTCTCTGGATCTGGCCTTGAGTTTCAGCTTTCAAATAAACGTTGCAAAGAAAAACGAACTGTGTCACAGGGGTGACAAGTTTTGCGTCAGTAACCAATCCAGCATTATAAAACTGCATGTGCGCGATGCAGACAGAGAATTGTTTGGGTGAAATGAAGATTTT
Source organism: Acrossocheilus fasciatus (assembly GCA_036784905.1). NCBI lineage: Eukaryota > Metazoa > Chordata > Actinopteri > Cypriniformes > Cyprinidae > Acrossocheilus > Acrossocheilus fasciatus. Next base: position 22,149,533 of record CM071949.1, read on the forward strand.
CTAAAATAGATTTGAAGGAGAATTTACCGTTGGGTTGTCCTGCCACACATGTCAGAACATGTCACAAAACTGAGTTTAGTCTAATATTTCTCTCTGTTAGACTGGAAAGACTGCGATGGGAGAGAGAGCAGGAGGAGAGGTCACATTGAGGCTATGGAGAGGCTTTTACAGCAGGTTCGAGCCACACACCAGCACTACTGCTGTGGAGGTACACACACACACACAAAAACACAGAGATCACTCCTAGTGATTCACATACATACACAAACATCTCTAAGTGTAAGCGCACTATCACACTATATTTTATTTATATAATTGTACACAAAAATTAGATTGGGATCGAGAAATGATGTACATGTGATGTCTCCTGTGAGATACTTTAGTGGATTTACATTATCTTATATGATGTCAGTGTAAGATCACACATGTAAAATATCTAAATTAAGTATTCAGAATGTTGTTTTTTTTTCTTTTTTAGAAATTAATAATTTTATTCAGAAAAGATGCATTAAATATACATTTTAATTTAATATAAACAATGTTTATATCAAATAAATGCTGTTCAAACAAGAATGTGAATTAGAAAATATCATGGTTTCCACAAAATATTTTTTCAAAATTGATAAAAATTTAAATGGTTTCTTTAGCATCAATTCAGCAGCACATCAGAAAGCTTTCCGGATATATCATGCGACACTGAAGACTGGAGTAATGGCTACTGAAATTTCAGCTTTTTCATCACAGGAATGAATTATATTTCTAAAATACATTAAAATAGACAACAGTTATTTAAATTGTAATAATATTTCACAAAATTACTATTTTTATAATTTTTTTTGTAAGCATAAGAGATTTCAAGAACATTTAAAAGAAAATAATGCATTAGTGTGTTTCAAACATATTTCAGTTTTATGAGCTTGGATTGATTAAACAATTATACTGAATGGTCAACATCCCCATTTGTCTTAAAGCAACATGTTTATGATTCCTAATATCAAACTGGTCCTCCTACCTGCCTTCAGAGCATAATAAATCGCCACAGTAGCGTAGGTGTATTTAATCATGTTTGAAAGTTTCTGTAATATCTCTGCTCTCCCATGTGAGCCTGAAAACCTATTACACTGTAAATGGTTCAAAACATTGGGAATCTCTTTTCATAAGTACTTTTCATAAATTCCATAAATTGTAGACAGCCCACACTTTTTCAACAGAAAGATGTGATATTTAGCTGCTTGTATATTTTTAATATTGATAATTAATACAAAGGGCAGGTCTGTAGTTGATTTTGCTTGTTCTTGTTTGCTTAATTCATTATTAATTTTATATATATATATATATATATATATATATATATATATATATGTATATATATACATATATATATGTATATCTTACATGATGCATATTTTATATTTATATTATTTTGTACACACACACACACACACACACACACACACATAAATAAATATAAAATATGCATATACCTATTGCTTGATTTTTTAAATATCCATATATCTATCTAAAAGTAGGCTGTATATTCTCTGAATCAGAGCAGGAAGTTCCATTGTGAAATTCACCAGATGACTTCATCCTCATCATCTCTGTTTTTTTGCTCAGCTGGTGCTCTTTTATTTGCTTTCTTTATTGTGTTTGGTCTTTCCCTTGTCTGTCTCTCATAGTGCTCTCACTTTTCTCATCGTCTCTCTCTCTCTACCCATTTCACTCTCATTCCACCCATCTGCCCACTCACCAGAAATCCCTCCCTCCCATCATCCTCTCGTCTTCTAAGTCCGCACTTCTTCCAGTAGATTAACTCTGTATTAAAGTGACGAAATGAAGCATGGTCAAAGTGTTTTGACTCAAGTATGGCCATCCAGAGCAGTATGAATACGCTCTCTCAGCATTCCTGCTGCCTGCCCTCCTACGCTCTTCATGCGAGTAGCGAGGCAGGGGAGGAGGATGTGTAAATAAATAATGTTTTAATGCATTTATCCATTTTAGATTTTAACATCTATGTGTCAGACATGTCGTCTGTATAGTGCAGCACTGTAAATCACAGGACTCGAGCACAGACACCTTTAAAACGAGGCAGGCTGGACGTAGCGTGAAGCGTAGACAGTCTGCTTTGGCCTCAAGCCCACTCTCTAGCCCAGAGGCCGGCCGCCGAGGTATAGAAGAACGCTGTTCCTGGTGCTGACAGTACTGCGCTGCTCACAAACAGCAACTTCATTAGCCAGCAATGCAGCCGGCCACAAGCAGGAGGGGGGTGAGCAAAAAAACGGCATCACTCATCTGTTTAGAAGTCAACACTAATGATGTCAGAGTGATAGCTGCCAGCGTCTCAAATGAATTTATTGAATTGTTTCTACGAGAAAAACACTGTATGAGAGTTTTTATTGATGTGGAAAGCCGGAAATTTATTATTTTTATTTTTTTTTGGATTTGTCATACAATAACCAGTGTTTCACAAATTTCATAATTAATCTCTTCTAGGCTCATCTATGTTTCATCACGTGTAAATATGTGCAGAGTGAGATTTCGAGTTTTCGGTGTGGGCGTTAGATAATAAGACTTGTTTTCAAACAATATATATTGAATAGCAGAAATTCCAGTTAAAATATTCTAATAAAAAATAAATAAAAATCATTAAGAAAACATGTAGTATATTGTTTATTTTCTTAGCATACATACTGTTAATATTTGTATTTTTAATTTTATTTCTTATTTTAATGATAAATCTGATTTAATGTAATGTGTAATATATACAGCATATACTGTATATAATCTCTGAAAACAAGTCTTTGTCTTACTCAATTTTGCTTCTTCATTTACATTTATTCATTGTTCATTTGACTGACACTTTTATCCAAAGCGTCTTATTAAAAGTAGGAATGTCACAATTTTTGAGCCAATTATATTTGTGGGTGTACAATGTCAAGTTTTAAATGTAAGCTAGAATTCTAAAAAATTAGAGAATGAGTAAACAAGAATACATTTCTTACAAAATGAATCTAGTTTTAAGGAAATTTTGAGATATTTACTAGAAAACAAGATAAAAAAAAAATACTGATTATGAAATTTATTTGCAATGTATGTGCATTATATGTCCCCATAAGCACACATGTCAGCATAGGCAAAGTATGTAGCCAAGTTATTTTTGGAGCGACGGTGTTCGAAAATAAATCTGCAAAATTAATCAGCATCGGTACAATGACACCACTATAAAAAACGCTCTGAAAAAAATGCAGCTCGTTTAAGCAGAGGTTATCTTAATTTATGATGTGTATATGTGGAGCTGAGAGGTTGCTCTCAAGCCGAGGGGTGTGTGCGTGTGTGTGCATCGTGCACACAGCTCCCAGTGTTCCTGCATGAGACACAGCAACACCCACACGCACAACGCGATCGCTCACACGCACACCTCCGCGCTCTCCGCCACGGCTATGTAAGCGCTTTCTGTCAGCGAAGGCCTGGAAAGTCTGGCCACGATCGTTATGGATGATCTCGCTCGCTCTCGTATGTTGAAAAGGGTCCGTTGACCCCCGCTAAATTAGTTAGAAAATGAAGAATGCTACCAGCGCTTGCTCACTCACCTCATTTCATGGTTGCGCTCACTGTGCGGTAGACAGATGGATTGCCAAGTCATTAATCAAAGGCGATCCGTTTTTTTCCCCTTTTGCTTTCATAAATGAAAAGGCATTTCTTTATTTATTTAGTGTGACAGTTTGGCGGCACAGGAGGCCAATGCACTCATGTCTTATAATCTGCTTGTCAAAGCCAGTTAACCTTCTGAGGCAGAAATAAATACAAATTCTGCACTCAGCTTATCAACACGTGCAATGGCTCTATTTGTGCAGACTGGGAACTACCGCTCAACTTCACATAAAAAATGTTAAAACGGATTTATTGTGTTTCCAAAGTGGATAATTATGTTCTCACTCCTACTTGTTGTGATACAAAAATTGCAGTTGACATCCTAACCTTAAAATCTGGTTGTGATATTGCAGTGTATGTAATCAAACTTGACTTTTTTTCACCAGGGACCTAATTGTCTTGAGATTCCAGTAAGATTCCGTGTTGGGGTTTTGAGGTTACGTTATGTTGATATCTTGCCAAGCAGGAAACAATCAGTGTGCGCATTTAATCACGTACTGTTAACAGTCGCCACTGTAGGGTCAAAGGGGCCAAGGGTTAATCTTCTTAAGGGACTTTTAAGACACATTATTCCTTGAGGGGTTTGATAGTGATTTTCAAATGGAAAATCTGCCTTCCTACCTCCCTTTCAAGCCCCTCTGGTGGAGACATGGAGACTAGGGTTAGCGTGATTGCTCTCACGGTGACTCGCTCGCTCTGATGGCCACTTTCACGTAGTAAACAGCTTCTCAGCCAAATGGATTGTTCCGTCTGCCCTGCTGTTTACACGGGGGGCAATTACGTGACGCTTAATTTCATGAAAACAGGGACGTCTGAAGATTGGCATCGCTGAAATGTGGGCTGATATGGCTGTGCTTGAAGCTGGAGATACGCAGCTGAAATGTTCCAGATAACCGGTTTGTCGGTGGCCTGACTCCCCCGAACCCTCTCTTACACCCCTGAGGCTCTTTCACCCTGTCTGTCTTCAAAGTTCCCTATGTTTATTCCTTCATTCAGCATGTTATTTGGTCTGTTTTGCTCTTAACAACGATATTTTTGTGTCTTGATGACAAGAGTGTTTTCAAGTAATTCTGAAATGTTAATCTCCAGAGGATGACCAAAACTACACAGTTCATACTCAAGTTAATCATTGGGTTTTCTAAACAACTAGTCAATCTTAAGGAAACCAAAATGAATCCAAGAACCAACTAGAGTATGATTTTTCACACTGTTTTTCCATTGTAGGTCTCTCACACTTCTTCAGTCTCCCATATGAGTTTATATATTCTACTGTTTTCACCTCTTTGTTCATCTTGACTCCATTTCTTGCCTCTCTTTTTTTCCAGACACATCAAAGTCGCAGAATCCGAGTCGAAAACAGTCAGTGTCCCGGAGCCTGAAACACCTTTTTCATTCCTCTACTAAATTTGTCAAGAGTCTGAAAAGGTGGTATGAGCATATTACAAAAAATAGGTGGCACTTCCCACAGATAGATTACATATTGGTGTCACATTAGTTTTATTACAGCATTAGAGGCAGAAATAATTATTAATGTATTGTTGTACTTTTAGACATGTGCATGAAAGTAGTTTTGACCACATGAAATGTTTTTATCCTCAGCCTTAAAATGGTAGTTTGGCCTTTTCAACCTCAGGTGTTTTTGACCTTTTCAACTGAATACAGCAATCAAAATCAAACAACAATGTCATGATTTTTAAGGAATCTGTAAACGTGCGGTTGAAGATGAGATGAGGATCCAAATGCAGTTAAGGATTTATTAAAACAAAAACACAAAGTACATCCAAGTATAGCAATGGCACAAGGGCACACGAAACAGACTTTACAGGACAACATCAGACAAAGCACTAATGGCAACAAGAGGGCTACTTATATCAAACACTAAGGGTCACATGACAAGAACCAACCAATGAGCAAACAGAACTGAGAACCACATGACAGGACAATAACCAATGAGGAACAAGACACATAAATACATGAGGGCAAGGGAGGCATGAAACTAACAGCATGAATCAAATTACAAAATAAAAGACATGAAAACAAGAACATGAAACAAACCCAAAAACAGGCGTGACAGAATGTTTTGAATTAATCATTAAGGGCCAGATTTACTAACAGCCTGAGCCAGAGCAAACCATCTTTTGGCGTTAAAATAGTACTGTCAGGATTTACTAAAGACGCGCAGTGAAGAATTAGCGCTGAAAAGGCATGGACACAGTTATTTTTGCGCCTGACCTTATTGAATATGCATTTGTAGGAGATTCCCTTTCAGACGCAAAATTTATGGGAGGAGAGTATTAAAAGGAATCGCACTACATGATTTTCTGACATTTGCGCTTTACTGGTATTTTCGCCATTATTTAACGCCAAAAAAAGCATGTCTTAAAGCAGGTGGTAATTTGCGCTGCTCTTTGTAGATTGCGCTGGTCATTATGGAAATGAGATATTGCATCTGTGTTCTTTGATTTGCGCCTTGTCAGTAAATCACACGCAGAATTTTCTCCTCCCATTGGCGCTTTTATGGATTTGCGCTATAATGCTAATTTGTCCTGTTTAGTAAATATGGCACTAAATAACTGTATATTTTGCCTTTATAATGCCTTTATTTATAATTATCATTTATTCATGATTAATTGTGATATTAAATTATCTGTAAAAAAAAAATCAAATTTTAATGACAAAACAATTTTGTCTGTTTAAATTTTGATGTTTATGTAATATTTATTGCTAGAAAATGTCAAAATTGCTGTCTAGGGGTTTAAACAACATTTAATGTCAAGAGTTGCGAAAACGGCAAGCTTTTTTATAAACGTTTTCTAATGAATAGAAAATTCGTATAATTATTACAATGTACTATTATATTACTTTGTTGTACTGCTAATTTTTAAGTTGCTTTGGTATCTCTACTAATGAATATATGTAAAATATAAATGTAATATTTTCTTTTTTATCTAAACTTTAAAAAACACATATCACTAAATATTTGTTGAAATAGAAAAAAAAAAAAAGAGCCCTTTTTAGAAATCTCCGAACCTATTTTGTACTCTATTCTTGGAAAGTGCCAAGCCTTATAGAATTGACATTACAGCTGAATATGCTGAATTCGCCTTGTTCTGAATAGGTTTTTTTTTTTCTTTTTTTCAGGGGAGTTTATATAGCATCAGTATTTTACCATAAGGACAGTCTGCTAGTGACTAATGAGGATCAGATCCCCATAGTGGAGGTGGACGACTCATACAGCAGCTCCCTCATGCAGGACTTTCTGTGGTTCACCAAGGTATGCAAAAACATACAGTCAACCGCGACATTAAGCAGCAGAGAGGTCAGCGCGGAGATACTGCACTAAAGTAACGTGCGTTTTGTTAACGCTGAACTGAAACATACATTTTCAATGTTTTCGTTACACATCTCTTTGACAAGCGCCAATATTTTTGTTGGTTTCCTCTAAATGCAGCCTGCGGTCAGCTTAGCGTCCTAAATATATTCTGTCAAAGTGAACAGTCACCACACTTTTGACGTTAGGCCGCGCGTTTGTAATTAGCCCATCATTACAAGGCTAAAGTGGTGTGAAGCAAGAAGCAGAGAGAGTCTTAGCAGAATATAGCTCTTTGTTTGATGGCCAAATACTTCTAGATTTTATGGTGAGATTGGAGGTAAAGTTATACTCACGGAACGAGCCTTGCAGCATTTTAAGCGCTCATGTCCAAATCCAAATGTTTATTTTACAACTTGCCTCCTAATATGCAACTAAAAAATGAAAGTTCATCAAGGCAAATTTTGATGTTAGCTTGATAAATCAAGTTTAAAATAGTGTGAAGGTTAAACAGTCACATAAACAAGCAGGCACAGATGGTTTCTTTTAAGAATGATGCACTTTTCCATCTAAAGCACCTTATGGCAGGGATGTCGCCTCACTGAAGATAAAGCACTCTGGCATTCATGCACAGACTTTGAATGATGTCGAGGAATTAGGTAAATAGTTTCCTCCAACTTCACAAGTGTGCGTGTGTGTTTATTTTGCAGCTGTCCTGTATGTGGGAAGACGTCCGGTGGCTGAGACAGAGCCTGGCAGTCTCCACCTCTTCCTCTTCCACTCTGCAGTCCAGACAGAAGATGCTGGCGGCCGCGGGCCAACTGCAGGTTTGCCAGCCCGTGATGAGCCTTGCTAACAATTTATCACTATAATGGGATTTGATCTCAGTACAAATTGAAATTGAGTGAGATAATCTCTTATGTGGGATTCTGAGCGGAGTGTGTGCCTGTGTTTGTGTTTGAGCATATTTCATATTGCATAACAATTACTTTGGCCAACATGCACTACTTAACTGCTTTTTAGTACAATAATGCTTTTTTTTTCTTCTGGAAACTGAATTAAAATATTTAAAATATTTATTTTTACTTCAGTGCAATACATATACAATATAACTCTTAGTTTATAAAATATAAAATATTATTTAATTAATTAATTATTATATATATATATATACATTTTGAGATAATTGCACATTGGTCCAGTCCAACATTCCAGAAATACTTTGTGCTTTGTCCTTTTTGTCAGGCATTTTATATTTCTGTTGAGGACAGTCATATATTATTATCGTTCCATGATGGTTTCAATGTCACACCCAAAATAAAATATTTAAAAAATTAACAATTGTTTTGTAGTGGACACCATGCACAGCATCAAAGCGTTAAATTCTTTTCTAATTCTCTGTCTTTCTCCAAATAGAATCTTCTGGGCACTCACAATTTGGGCCGAGTCCACTATGAGCCCATTAAGGATCGTCATGGAAATGTGCTGCTTGTGACAGTGAGGGAGATGGATAGCCTTTATTCCTTTTTCAATGGGAAATGGATGCAGGTATCCAAACTGCAGAGTCAGAGGAAGTCTCTGTCCACTCCTGAGGAACCATATGCCCTGGACATCCTTCTCATAACCATACAGGTTACTACAGCTCTGTCCTGACTCAAACATCAACTTTTGCGCCGTTTATTCTACAGACATTAATGATACCCCAAATAATCCACCATTAATTTCTTATTCAGAAAAAGAATGTAATTTAAACTCTCATTTTGATTGTAGGACATTCTGGCCTATCAGAGACGAAGTCAGCACCGGCTGTCCTCTGGGCTTTATCTGGGTTACCTGAAGCTCAGCAGCTCTGTGGATCAGATCAAAGTTCTGGTTCCTCAACGTATGCCCAACATGCTCTGCCACAGCAAGATTCGAGACAACTGGAATGTGTCAAGGTTAGCAGTGTTCTTCATGACTATTGATGACTTTTATACCTATGTTCACTGCTATTTCTTATTATTTGTGTTTTTCTCTTTAAATCAGAGGTGTCACAGGCTATTTCAAACTAAATATTAAGTAGTTAGAAAGTTTTATTTTTTGTAATTTTTTTTACTTTGGTGTACCCATTTAGACCACTTGCTCAATGCCCATTTTGATGTTATCATCATGAGCTACTTATGGAAGCCTGTTTCAAAAATAAAAAGGTAGTTGCCACTTTTTATCTCACAATTCTGATTTTTTTTTTTTTATGTCTCACAATTTGAATTTTTTGGGGGAATTCTGAGGACAAAAGTCAGAGTATTCAGATATAAACTCAGAATCACCAAATGTTGTCTCATAATTGAGGGGAAAAGTCTGAATTGTGCGATAAAAGTCCATTTCCTGTTGTATTTTTAATTTTTTGGCAGAAACAAAAAAACGGAATTGCAAGATGTAAAAGAATTCGTAGAAAAAAGTCAGAATCGCAAAATATAAACTGAAATATAAACAGAATTGCAAGAGAAGAAGTCAGAGTTCTGAATTTATATCTTACAATTCTTAATATTTAAGAATTGCAAGAAAAAAAGTCTAAAGTGTTAGAATAAAAAGTCCCACAAACTTGCAGGATTTTTAAATGAAAAATGCAAATTTGTGCTAATGAAAAGTAAGACTCTAGATAATATGTGACACAATAAATGAGAAAATGTGTTGGGCCTGCTTTAGGGAAAATAGAATATTCTGAATATATTAAACTAATTAAACTAGTAAATGAGTGTGAATGTGTTTTTAGCATACTTTTTTCCTCAAATCATCCTGCATTTCGCAGTTCACAAAGCAGTTCTCAGAAGCCCTTTTTTCTCTTTAAGTCTTTTTTTTTCATGTCAAAACGTATTGAAGAAAAAAAGACCCTAGGTTTAAAAGCATTGGACAAAGACAATTAAAACATGTATTCAAAGCCTGTAATTAAAGCATAGAATTATTTCAAATTTTGTATAAATTTTTCGCTTTGAACAAAGTACCAGCAAATGTATATGTACATCTTGACTCATCAGGAAAACGTTCATGCAATCTTATGAATGTTATTGATATGGACGTTCAGTTTTAAACCTTTTATAGTACAGAAGCAAGTTAATATTTCTTACTGGTGAAGCGAATACGAGCTCTCCAGACCGAGTGTACCTGAGAAGATTGAAATATGCCTGAACTCCGTGTCAGGCTCCCCCTCACCACAGGCTTACATAGTTTCTTGACACCACCATTTTTTACAGTCAAAACAAAACTGCTATTTGTTTTTGTTCGGTAAAGGAGCTATTTATTTATTTTCATCTCGGGTCATGGTGTTGACCTTGGTAGGTAGCTAGAGACAGGGAGAGTATTATCCTGCAGCTCTGTGTGGTAGTAAAACTAAATTTACTACGGGGCCGGACTGTGGAAGTCAGTGGGAGGTTCACACTGGATGATGCCCACTCACGGCTCGAGGAAAACCTCTGGAGCAAAGAAATTCTCCCTTTTTTTCCACCAATCTACCCCCTAGATGCTAGCCTTGAGGGTGTCCTTGAGACTAAGACCAAATTGCTATATTTTGCCCCGTCATCTTAACCGCGTACTGTGAGCTGATGCTTTTCCTCCTCTCGGTTTTTATGAAATTTATAGAAAGTTAAATGAATTTTAAATCATTTTACCTCACTGTAAAAATCTGGTTTTCTCTATAATTTGCCAACATGATTTATGGATATTTTCACACAGATAATAATGTAAAACCTAATTCAATTATTTTTAAACTCTCTCTTCAATAATTTGCAAATACCCAAGGGTCGTCACTTTTTTAGGTGTCCGTTTTAGCATTTTTATACATTAAAATAGTGCTTTTCTTAGTGTAGCATGTTCATATTAAGAGGAAAAGTTATTGAGTGGTTGGTCACGAGCATCACACCAAACCTTACTCTCAAAATCAGACCTAACATGCCATCCCACTAGCCTTTGGAAACCACTCTGTCGAGGGCTCTTCTGGAAAGAGTAATATAGAGCTGTGTGTATGTTGACTAAATGCTGTCTCTTCCCACCCAGGGATGAGTGGGAATGGCTGCAGTCACTGTCTGGCCCTGTGGAGGTGGAAACAGCAGATCAGGCTACAGACTGCCTCCTCTTCTCTGAGCTCCAGACGGCCATTAAGGGTCTGCTGCACCAGATCAATCTACCTCTCCACCAGGTACTGCAGTCTACAGGACAAGTCTGTTGTAACTTGGTGAAAAGCACTACAATCATCAAAAAATAAAGTTTTCCAATATTTTTTTATTTTTAAAATGGTTAAAATACAAGTTGTTTGAAAAGAGAGATTTAAGTTTAAAGCTTATATAAATCTAGTAGTGTGAATAGTGGGAATACTTTGAGACATGGATGGATGGATGGATGGATGGATGGTTAGGCAGAGGGATAGACGAAGACATAGATAGATAGAGGGGATGGATGGATAAACGGATAGATGGATGGATGGATGGATGGATGGGCAGATGATATACAAAGACGGATGTATATCTAGAGGGGATGGATGAATGGATGGTTAGATAGAGGGGACAGATGAATGGATGGATAAACAGATGGATGGATGGATAGGCAGATGGATAAACAAAGACATGGATAGATAGAGGGGTTGGATGTATAAACAGATTGATGGATGGATTGATGAATGGATGGGTGGATAGGAAGATGGATAGACAAAGACGTATGGATAGATTGAGGGGACAGATGAATGGATGATAGATAAATGGATGGATCGAAGACAGATAGATAGATAGATAGATAGATAGATAGATAGACATACTATAGATAAATTGTGCTCTACTATACTATAGATACTACAGATAAATTGTGGTTACTATAGTTTTGTAAAAGTAACTTTTTGTCTGTACTACTGAGTTTTAGGAATTTTTGCTCGCTACTTAGTTACGGCATAACATTGTTACCCTTCGACCCCCGTGGGTTAAAGTCTGTGTGTGTGTCTCTGTGTGTCCCGCACAGGCCAAGCACTTCCGTCTCTACACACACGAGGTGCTGGAGCTGGGTCACAATGTGTCCTTTCTTCTGCTGCTGCCCGCCTCAGACGACGTTTGCTCTGCCCCGGGACAGACCAACCCCTACACACCACACTCGGGGTTCCTCAACCTCCCTCTTCAAATGTTTGAGCTCGGTACACTGGCTTCTGTTTCAACCCCTACAATATTAGCTCAGTTGGCCTTATAAAAATCCACAGATTCCTCCCCCCTCTGCCCCCAGTCACACTCCCTTAGGACCTCTAGTAAATCAAGCAGACACACACACATGCAGACACCAGCGGGGTGGCGGTGCGCACCACGGCTAGCCAAACAGCCACCCACCCCCCTCACTGAGCCCAGACTGTGTAAAATAAGGAAAGGTTAAACAAGTAATCAATATTATAATTCAATAAAATGTGTTTTAAAGAACGGCAGATCATTTTCATTCAAATAGCAGGGTTTGTTTTCAGTGTGCTTGTATGCTTAGCAGTGGTGCCAGTTAGAACACTTAGTAGCTTATTCAGCTGCTGTTGTGGGGAGAGTTTCAAACAACTTTTTAAACGTTATACTGTGAGGTAGTTTCAACCCAAACACCATACACTTGTAAACCACCCACAGATTTCCATTACAAAAACGTCTTTTAAAAAGATTCGTCAGTGTTTTTCGGACATTAATGATAACCTTCCTAGGGTCTCAATTTCACGTGCACACCACCCAGTGAAGTCAATTTGAAAAATGCAATAACATCTGACTACACTCTAAAAAATAAAGGTACAAAAGCTGTCATTGGGGCGGTACATTTTCAAAAGGTACATGTTTGTACCTAAAGGGCCCATTTTGGTACCTTAAAGGTACATATTAGTACTTAAAAGTGTACATATTTGAACCTAATAGGTACAAATGTGTATCTTTTGAAAAGGTACAGCCCTTTTGTACCTTTATTTCTGAGAGTGTAGTGTTGTACTTATATGACAGTGTCCATTACTAACTGTGGTATTATATATTTTTTTGTCTCCCATGTGCAGTTCACTTCTGCTCATATAAAGAGAAATTTATCAGCCTTTACTGCCGGCTGTCCTCAGTGCTGGACCTGGATGCTCTAATTACCCAGCAGGCTTTTAGAGAGGCCATCACTGACTCAGAGGTGTCCACAGCCAAACAGAGACACCAGCACATATTGGACTACATTCAGGTATGATCTGTGAAGGGTAATGTGATTTGTAATTTTTTTCCTCTCCCTTGTTCCAAATTATACGATAAACAAAAAAGATTTCTCTTTATAAATTAAATTTGACATTATATAATCCAGTATTTTATTGAATATTGATGATGCAATAATGATGATTGATTTTTTTTTTTACTGTTGAGTACTGTATAAAGGCCTGGACTCATAAATTAAATAATTTGTCATTCTTTTAATATAGCAGCATCTTTTTTGATGACATTGAAATATATACTTGTTCTTTTATTTTATTTCTCTTTTCCCAAAGTATATGACAAACAAAAAGATTCCTCTTTAAAAATTATATTTTTACATAATTTATTTCAGCTCTATATTGAATATATTGATGGAGCAATGCCATTTTTTAGCTTCTTTTATGGTTTCTTTTTACAAAAAATACCAAGTACCAAGGCTTGGACTCATAAATATAATACAAAATAATAATTTGTCACCATATGCAAACTCTTTTTCTGTAGCAATATCTTGTGATTGTTCAAGCTAAATACCTGTTTTGAACATTTTCTTCTCATTTCTTCACTTAAATCTCACTCTTAAATAAATGTTTTATAAGATCTGTGTTATTTTGTGTTTAGTAGAGCTTGTTGTACGTCTTGGAACTATGTTAGTTCAGGAATCGTTTGCAAATGCATTTCCATTGTGATTGGAGCACTCAATGTGAGCCCACTTTGCACATCCATCACAACAAATCCATTCCCTCTCAATTTAAGTAATTTGTTACACTGCAGGCATTTTGCATCTTCATCCTTAGCCAAGCTTAACAGTGTTTTTGGTGGTGTTTTTGGTCTACAACAGGGAATTTACACTAAATAATATGCTTTCGCATTTTCAGCAGTCACTGAAAAACTACTGATTAATCACCTTGAATAAATGAGAACTACTATTATTAATGTTTTCTAAATAAGTCTCTTATGTTAACCAAGGCAGCATTTATTTGGTAAAAAAAAACGCCATAAAAACAGTAATATTTAGAAATATTTTCACCAAATAATTTTAATTTAATTTTCAGCAGCCATTACTCCAGTCTTCAGTGTCACATGATTAGAAATTATTCTAATATGCAGATTTGGCGCTCAATTAAAATTTCTTGGTATTATCAAATTTGAAAACAATTGTGCTGCTTAATATTTTTTGTGGAAGCTGATAATGTTTTTTCAGGAATTTATTGATCCCCAACTTTTGAATGGTATTGCACGTGGTCATTTCAGTCTTATGTCAATGCATAACCCATTTGCGCAACATAACATATAGCAACAAGCAGGTGTTTAGGATAGCATTATGGTGGTGTTTTATTGCTACTTCGTATTTTAAAATTGTTTGTACACTATCTGAAATGATGGTTTACTGCTTCATTCCCATTTATTAGCCACATTCGTGTTGTTTCAATTACAACCTTTAGCAATACGTCATTCATGTTTCAGTCCTGAGGATCACATGTTTATTCCCAGCCGCTTGGGAGTGTTGGAAACATCAAACTACAAAAACAATTTAAACTAATAATCCAATTAGGATAGTTTATTGATGTCATAAAGCATAACTACTAGACGTATAAACTGTAAAACAAGTTGTTTTTCTTGTGTCGAAATTTCAATAACAGCTCAGCAGACTCTCTCACAATTCGACTTGAAAGAGAGGCGTGTGTTAAGTGTGCCGGTCTGAAATAATCCCTCTCCGCCACCCCGGTCTGGACGATTAATTGAGATTGACCACAAAACCACAAGAGTGTTTGTGTGATGTCAGGTCCAAGAGGCGCTGGAAAAAAGCAGCACACTGACCACAGATTACACAGCGCCTAAGAGCGACGAGGGGAAAAAATAATACCGATCAATGAGTGTGACTGCATGAATGTGTGTGTGTGGGGCTGAGCAATGTGGCATCAATTAGCGTGAAAACCTTAATGTTCCAGGAGGCGGCGAACCAGAAAGAGCCACGTCTGTCAGAGTGGCACGGTGGTGGAAAGTGCTTTGCGCTCTGCTCTCGTGCGAGAGGGCAGGTTTATATCGCTGTGAGGTCCTCTCAAAAAGCTAACGGCAGACCACAAAATGCGTATTTTCGATGCATGTGGCGAGATGTGTCATTGAGACGTTGCTTCCATGACACTCAAATGCAACTTTTTGACTTGAAGTTGACAGATTTACAAGTTTGCTGCTACATAATGCGAGTGAAATAAGATACTAGTTAATCTGATATTACTCACTGCTATAGAGTTAGTGCAGGGCACAGATTTTACTATGGACATAAAGGGGTGAACCAACAGGATACCAAAGTTGTGTATGATAAAAACGTTAACAAAAATGTTCTTAAATCTAACACTGAAATTGTTAACATGACAGGTTGAGAATGAACATTGACTGGTAGTTTTGAAGTATCTCTTGAATTTTAATGTTTTCATTGACAGCCAATAACTCACTACACAAAACAAATGCTTGACACAAACCATTTATTATTGTCCTTGGAACTGAACCTTTATTTATTGTGTTGTTTTTTTTATAGCATCAGGATAAAGCAGCCTGTCTCTGACTGTGTTGCTTTGGTCTAATATTTTAACATTTGTTGCCAAATATTTTGCATCAAAATACTGTTGAGTTTGATTTCACAGCCCTTAATGCATATAAAAACAGAAGTCTTTTCTCATCCCTGTTAACGGTCAGGCCTATTCATTTTGCTCTCCTAAATATGCATGATTATATGGTCCGTTGCATTTTATTATTCCCATTTAAAAAAAATTCTCTATGCAGTCCATGGCCCTGTTGGAATGGCTGACCAACAGCCTGTCCATGTTGGATCTCTCTATTATTAAAAAAAAAAAAAAAAACATTTCGCCAAATATTTTGCATCAAAATACTGTTGAGTTTGACTGCACAGCCTTTGACGCATATAAAAGGGAAAACATTTTCTCATCCCTTTAATAATGGTCAGGAATATTCATTTTGCTATCGTAAATATGCACAATTATATGGTCGGTTACATTTTATTATTTCCATTTAACATGATTTTTCCCTGCTGTCCACGGCCCTATCAGAACAGACCTGTGATTCATTTTTGGGTTGAGAGCCTCTATATTGGAGCACTGGGTATGATATAAGCCACCCTGCCTATTTATTCTTATTTTCCCCTAATTTGTTGCAATATTTCCCAGCCAGCAGAATCAGCCAAACATTTATTAGTTGAAGTAGTCTATTTCGCAACGTAAAGAAACTCATATTATTGCCCTTGTCATACTGGAGTCCCCTCTTTGTCGTTAGAAGCCCAGCATATTTTCCAAAGGAGTCATCCTGTGGTGTCAAAGCTCATTCCCATAAGCTGGATCTCACATGGCATTTGCTAGAAAGAGCTCAGATTGCAGAGTGTGTTTTTTTTTTTTTCGTCTACCCTGCTTCATTTTTGTACAGCCTTTTTCCTTCCAATTTGAAATAAGCTCCTTGTAAATACAATTGCTGTAGTGCGTCCCAAGGATGGAAAATATGAAAGTGGTAGTTGTGAAGATTCACTGCATGGAGGTTAACAGCTCTGATTGAAAACACATTTTACCTCTCATTTCGTTTCTGCACACTAAATAGGAGCAATATGTACAATTCAGCTCTGACGTGCTGTGATTGGTGAACAGAGGAAGATGACACAAAATAAATTATGATATTAGTCACGGTCATGCCCCTTCAGACTTCACAGCAAGTTTGCTGTGGCCTCCTTTTGAAGCTTTTGTGTGATGCGCTTTAATGGTTTGAAAAGCTTTGTGATGTTTGTGGGGAAAACGCTTGCGAGGTTTGTGTGGGGGAAATACCGCATTTCTCACACTGAAAGCTGCGATTTGCATTTATATCGAATCAACATTTAAATAGCACCCTTTAGTTCTCAAGCTAACCTTATTTTCAGCATTTCCAATGAAATAACAGCGCACTCAACCTCGCTTTGTTTTTTTCCTTTGTGTGTTTGAAGCAATTGGACGAGATGTGGCGAGACGTCCGCTGGATCACCAATGCCCTGCAGTACGCCCGCTATAAACAGCCTCTCGGTTGGGTGCCTATCACCTGGCTAGTAGATGTCAGCGTGGAGCCTCCTGTCCAGAAGAATGACTCCACGTCCTCTAATACAGACTACGTGCCCACTCCCTCGCCCTCTCCAGAAATGAGGAGACGAAAGCCCACAATCGGTAAATGCTGTTTTTCAATAGCTGCCCTTCATCCAGGCATAAAAATATGTGTCGTGCTTGACTGCGTGTCTGTGTTGTATTCAAATATGTATTATATTTGCAGTAGTGAGAATGTGGCATTTGTTGACAGCACAAAAGAAAGTTTCTGCACGAAATAAATCAGTTATGATTCAACACACTTATTTAAAGCTTTGAGATGTCATGTGTTTTGCAGAGCATCACAGGATGTTAGTTGGCACAAAAGGAAGAAGAGTTTCTAAAATTATGGCTACAAAAATGTAACAAAAGACACCAGTTTTCAAGAAACAGATGAAATTACAGATTACACTCACTTTAGTAATGTTCTGGCACGGTGTGATTGTTGGAAATTTGGGCTTCTTAAGATTTCGGTCTGTTTCACTAAGGATTGGCAAATGATAAGTCACAGACATCGGTCGTCATTGCTGCATCTGTCCTAGTAAGACCAAATTGATTACGATAGATTTGCATTTGACTAAGGCATTGCACAAATCTTGAAGTGTGAAATTGCTCATTTTACCATTTAGAACACAAAGTGGTGACAAATTTATAGCCAAATATTAATGATTTAATAATACCCAGACAGGCCAGTGTCTTAATGCATTCTTAAAAAATAAAAACCATGCAGTTCTGATAAAATACACCTTTACATTGGTTTTGAATGTATTAAGTAAATTAACAACATTAATTAAAAACAGATGTTATTAATTCCATTTAAATATAATTACTTGTGTGGTCAAATGTGTGTAATAAATATGCATATTGCCTGTCTGCTGGGTGTTTTTACTTTTATATGCCACATTTCTCAGGATTTATAATTATTGCATTATGTGTGAGGATGTGTATTCAACAACCTGCTTTTTTAATCTTTCAGAAAGAACCTATGCATAGTTCTTTACTATAAACCATATATAACTTTATAGTATCTTTTTAATACATTTAACAAATATTATTACATTATATAATGCTGAAAGGGATAGTTCACCCAAAAATGAAAATTCTGTCATTAATTACTCACCCTCATGTCGTTCTGAACTTGTAAGATGTCCGTTCATCTTCGAAACACAAATTAAGATATATTTGATGAAATCTGAGACCTTTCTGACCCTGCATATATAGCAACACAACTGATATGTTCAAGGCCAAGAAAGGTAGCGAGGACATCGTTAAAATAGTCCAAGTGACATCAGTGGTTCAACCGTAATTTTATGAAGCTATGAGAATATTTTTGTGCATCATGGTGGTACTCTCGTGAACACGTGTGAAAGACTGACATGGAAGAAAAGAAGTTGTTAAATAAAGTCGGTGGAATAAATGGTTGAATCACTGATGTCACATGGACTATTTTAACAATGTCCTTACTATCTTTCTGTGCCTTGAACGTGTCAGTTCTTTTCTGTCTATGCAAGGTCAGAAAGCTCTCAGATTTCATCATAAATATCTTAATTTGTGTTCCGAAGATGAAGTATTTCAAATAAATTCTGTCCTTTGGAAAACAACTGTTTCTACAAAAATTTTAATTAACAAAGTATTTTCATTGTTGATAATAATAAGAAGAAATGTTTGTGACAATAAAAACAGGAGTAATGGCTGCTGAAAATGTAGCCTTGCTATCACAGGAATAAATCACATTTTAAAATATATTGAAATAGAAAACAGTTATTTTAAATTGAAATAATGTTTAACAATATTACTATTTTAACTGTATTTTTGATCAAATAAATGCAACCTTGATGAGTACAAGAGACTTTCTAACCGACCCCAAATTTTTGAACAGTTTTGTATATCAGCTATTGCACAATGAATTTTGAACATGGTTCATCCAATCAGATTTTAGAGGCAGAACTATCCTTTTGAATTGTTTATTTTATTATTAAATTTTTGAGGAAGCATTATTATGCTTATTAATTCCAGTGGACTTATTATATCAATCCCCATCTCTTGCAGAGTCCCAACCAGGTTCAGATGAGGAGGGCTGTTCGGAGGTCTTTCTCCCCACAGACAGTGACTACGACTCCAGTGACGCTCTGAGCCCTCGTGACCTGGACTTAGTTTACTCCTCAGCCCAGGATCTCTCCCATCAGGCCGTGCACGTCCTCAGCGGTAGCGCTCCTGATGTGCTTCAGATGCATGATCTCAAATACAGCGCTTGCTCCAAGTCCATCCTGGAAACCGAATCGTGCACCAAGGACATGGAGGACCTTTCGCTGTCCTCTTACTCTGTGGAGAACACAGACAAGCCATCCCGCTGCAAGTTCCTGGCTGATCCACCAACGAAACGTAAGCTGCTGTCCAAAAGCCATCCCCAGAGGAGTTACTTTGGCGGGCCGCACCGCTGGCTGCGTATACAGAGCGAGAGTCACACTCCCTCGCTATCCGAAGGCATCTACACCAGACAGAGCGATATCGACTTGCCGCTGGAGACGCCACTCTCCCTACCGCACTCGCCCACTACCTCCTACAGTTTGGATGAGTACAGACCGCCCTACAGGGAGTCTAAGCCCAATGTTCGCAGGATCTTTGTGGAGTCATGCAGCAAGACGTCACCCTGCAGAGATGCCCCACATTGGGAGGAGGAGGAGACGGGATCGAGAGGAGCTACAGCTAGAGATGCTGGATCGGGATATGGCACTACAGCAGAAGCTCAGGATGTGGATTCGGACGAGCAAACGAATGAACAAGTGTCGGAGATCCTCAGCAGCACTCTTTAGGATGATGAAAGCGTTCCATCATGTAGACGTGTGGTTTTATCACCACTTAAATTGCCTCTAAGCTCAAGAACTCCTCTTTCCTCTCCAACCGCACACTTTACAGCTCACAGTTGTAATGAGTGAACACTTAGCCTAATCAATTCTTGCATCCTCACTGCAGAGGATGAAGTTGCTGGTCAACTCTGTGGGACTCATAAATCATGGCTCTGACTGTTACAATGTTAAATATCAATGCAACGTGAAACAAAGCACTGCTTTTCCTCAGAACTTGAAATTGCCTCAGCCAATAGAGCCCAACAGTGAGCGCCCACTTTTTCAGCTGCCTTTGTTCTGAATGTATTTTTCCCATTTATTATCACCATAGGGGTTTCAAAAAACGTCTTCAGACTGAAAGACTTTGAAGTCATGAAAAAAACCCAAAACCAGCACTATATTATATTTTGGATTAAAAGTTACAAGCGTATTTAAACTCTATCTTTAAAATCTCTATCTATCTATCTATCTATCTATCTATCTATCTATCTGCACACACAAACTTTTACATTGTTTATATATATATATATATATATATATATATATATATATATATATATAGATAGATAGATATATATAGATATATATATATATATATATTAGTGTTGTCAAAAGACCCGGTTCTTCCGTACTAAAAAAATGAAAACGTCACGATACTTTTTTTTTTTAAGTAGCCTACCGGTGGTACCGAGTACCCGGTCAACCCGGTTCTTGACGCGTACGGCCCTATGATTTCCGCGATACAGAAAACGCGGACTGAATCTCGGAATCCAGTTTTAAAAATGTCATTTACAGTTTAGCATGGAATGTCAAGGAATTTGTCAAAGTTTGGATGAATTAATCAAAAGTAGGTCATTACACTTAAATCAAAATCGCGACACGGACAAATATCTGTAAATATTAAGCTGCAAAAGTCGATTCAGATATGAATCCCCCATGTTCTGCGAGTCTCTGTGTGAATGGCAGAGACGCAGGTTTTTTTTTTTTTTTTTTTTTTTTTTTTTTACTACACACACTGAAGCGCGCGTGACGCTCGCGGTGATTTCAGCATGTGCCGTCTCAATGAGTACATAATACATAAACAACGTCTACAGAACTGCTCTGAGAGTCACTTCACGAGCATTTTACCATTTCATTTGAGTAAAACCAGCATATATCATATAGCGACACACAGAAATTTAAAGGTATTCACGGCAACCTGTCAAAATAAAAGTTTCTTAAAGACATTGTGCCAGAAATATATTACTATTATTTAGTAAAATATATGTGATACTATTACTACTGTTGAAAAAAATGAATATTTATTTTTAAAGAAATAATCACATAATATTTCTTCCATATTTTAATTTTAATAGTAAATCCCCCTTATTTACCAAAAAAATAAAATGTGTTTAAATTTCATTAATTACAAGACAAATTATATTTGGGTGAAACTTTACCGTTTACTGTTTTTCATACTTTTATCACTTGCAGAAAAACTTGAAACAATTTAAATAAGTATAAAGAATGGCATTGATTTTTGTACGTTTTATTTTTCTATCTATCTATCTATCTATCTATCTATCTATCTATCTATCTATCTATCTATCTATCTATCTACATACACACAATCTTGTAACATTGTTTATATATATATATTTATATTTATATATATATATATATATATATATATACTGTGTATATATATATGTGTGTATATACAAAATACAATATATAAAAAATGAATGTAAATTTTAGAAACAATGTTACAAATTTATCTTTATATCTATCTGTCTGTCCGTCCGTCTACCAACCTACACACAAACTTGTAACATTGTTTTTTAAAAATATATATATGAACATATCTAAATTAATGGATAGAACCTCTGGTTAGTCTGTTTTGAAAGGTTTAACAGTTATTTGTAAAAATCAAGTTCTCTGTGGAGAAAATAAATGGGATTTTTACTTCCGGAAACATGTTGTTTGGCTCTGTTGTGGTGTTTTTAGGTGAAGAGTGGATTTAGGTGATTTGAGGGTCGGTTAAAATTCAGTTTATGTGTTTACTTGCTATGAAAGATCGTTGTATCTGCTAATTTCACTGCCCATTTAGTATTGTTTGCTCTTACAACTGATGTATGAAGTGGCATCATCCACTTCACACTACATCTGTTTCTAATAGATTGCATTTCAGTGATCAGAAACACTGGATGAATGAAAAATGGTCCCATCACTACAGACTCAGTTACCAAACATGAGCCCTTTTCAAATTAAAAATCTGGTAAGTAGTTCTAAGGGAAGAGTGCGTGACATTTGTTCCACAGAATGCGTTTCATTGAAAAATACCTTGAGTTGTGCAATGTTTACCATATGATGGTGGTTTGTGGCGTGTGATTGTTCACATTTGAAGATTTGTTGTAATTTGTTTGTTTCTGTTCCTATTTATGCTGGGTAACCCACTGTTATGAAAGGAAATGAAAACCACTTATGTTTTACAGGTTGAAGGAATGATAAAACTGCACTTTTAATATATACAGTATATTTGCATCCCACAACTTTTACTGTAATAAGAGTTTGACTGCTGGATTGTTTTGAATTGGACCACTTTTGACCTTTTGCAGAGGAAGGAACCTTATTTGCTTGTACCGCAAATTTGTGCCACTTATATAAACACACATTTCAATGATTTGGAGGTGGATTATTCCTCTTGCATAATTACTAGCATCACAGCACTCATTTTGTCAATAAAGCCATAGATATTTGAAATGAAATGCAAGTTATGGTCATCAAGGACATAACCAAAAAGGTAGTTTGTTTAGTAATGCATCATTAATTCTGTAAAACTATACCACATTCATTTTGCAATGATTATTACCTAACAGATTCATTGTGAATATAGTATATATTTATTCACATAATCCATATGTGCGCCCTATAATTAAGTGAAATATTTTTCCCAAATGAAAAGGGCAGCTTTTGCAAGCAACATTGTGAATGTGTCTGTTGCAATGTTTCAACAATTTATTGATGTTTGTAGTGTTTTTTTACAAAAAAAAAAAGAAAAAAAAAAAAAAAGAAAGAAAAATGGTATTTGCACAAAATGTTAATTGATTTCCGCAACTGGAGTTTCTCCTGTGAAGGACTGTAAAAAAATAAAAAAATAAAAAGATTTCATCTTCCGGTTAATGTACAGTGATGTCAGCTGGTGCTCCAGATCCTGTGGGTAAATGCACTGTTCTGACACACCGGTGTGTTCAGTATGCATTCAACACAAGCCCACAGACATGAGGCATTATTTATCATATTCCACCTTACCTATATTCCAGTTAAATCATTGAACTCTTTGCAACTGGCATTCCAGTTAGGGTATTATTGTTAAATTATATGGTATATTTGTCTTGATACCTTTATACTGTGCACAATGCAAGCCAAAACAATTAAAAAGCATCATATCTGTATATTTTTGCATTATGCATTTATTGATCCAAATAATATATTTCAGTATTGTATTTTTGATGGTTGGTCCCATGTCATAGAAGTTTCTGATGTAACTTGTTTGCTTTTTGTGATGCATCTTGAGTATGACGTTGTGACACATGTATTTAAGTCATAAAAAATAAACATTCCAGTGTAAATATTTTATGATATGTTATTTGTGTTTCTTTCATTTCAGACCTATTCAAGTAATTTTAATTTATATATATATATATATATATATACGTATATATGTATAACAAATGCCACAATTATTGGCACCCCTAGAAATTCTTATAAGTAAAATATCTCTGACGTATATCCCCATTCATATTTACATTTTTTAGCAGACCAGGGTGACTGGGAGCATGAAATTGTCCAGCCATGACTTGCTGTTCCACAGGATTATAAATATGAGGAACACAAAGGCCAAATTCCCTTAATCATCCATCACAACAAGTAAAACCTAAGAATATAGTTCTGATGTGCAGAACAAAATTGTTGAGCTTCAGAAATTAGAAAGTGGATGTAAGAAAAGAGCTAGAGCAGTGAAAATCCTCATTTCCACCATCATGGTGATAATTAAGAGGTTGCTATCAACTAAAGATGTTACAGATCTGCCTGGAAGAGGACGTGTGTCTATATCGTCCTAATGCACAGTGAGAAGGAGAGTTTGAGTGGCTAAAGACTCTCCAAGGACCACAGCTGGAGAATTGTAGAGATTAGTTGAGTCTTGGGGTCAGAAACCTAAATATATATATATATATATATATATATATATATATATATATATATATATCAAACAGCCCCTACATCACCACATGTTGTTTCGGAGGGTTTCAAGAAAAATTCTCCTCGCTCATCCAAAAACAAACTCCAGCATATTCAGTTATCAGACACGACTGGAACTTCAAGTAGCGCTAGCTTATATGGTCAGATGAAAATAAAAAAAAAGAGATATTTGGCAGCAAACCCACCAGATGAGTTTAGTTCAAACAGTACCCCATGCCCACGGTTAAATATACTGCTGGATCTTTAATGCTGTGGGCCTATTTTTCTGCTGGAGGTCCTGCTCATCTTGTTTAGACACACGGCATCATGGATTCTATCAAATACCAACAGATAAAAAATCTAAACCTGTCTGCCTCTGTTAGAAATCTTATAATGGGCCATGTTTGTATCTTCCACCTGGACAACAATCCAAAAACAAACATCAAAAACAACACAAAAATGGGTCACTGAGCACAAAATGAAGCTTCTGCCATGGCCGTCCCAGTCCTCTGACCTGAACCCTATAGAAAATGAGTGGGGTGAACTGAAGAGAAGAAGCACCAACATGGAGCTGTGATTCTGAAGGATCTGGAGGTATTCTGGATGAAGGAATGTTCTCTGATCTCTTGTCAGGTGTTCTCTAACCTCATCAGGCATTATAGGAGAAAACTCAGACCTGTTATCTTGGGAAAAGGACGTTGCAATAATCGGGTGCCAATAATTGCCAATATTTATATATAAATATATTTCTGCATATAAAAACATCATAAGATTTTCATATAAGTCCTGAAAGTAGACAAAGAGAACCGAATCAAACAAGTGAGAGGAAAATATTTTCTTTGTCATTTATTTATTGAGAAAAAATGATCCAGTGTTACATATCTGTGCGTTGCAAAAGTATGTGAACCTTTGCTTTCAGTATCTGGTGTGACCCCCTTTTGCTGCAGTAACTGAAGGTAAAGTTTCTTGTACCACTTAAACTCTGTGATGTTGGTGGATTTCTTCCTATGAACTGCTTGCTTGGGTCCTATCACAACATTTTAATTGAATTAAGGTCTGGACTTTGACTCAGCCAGTCTAAAACATTAACTTTGTTCTTTAACCATTCTTTGGTAGAATGACTTGTGTGCTTGGGGTTGTTGTCTTTCTGCATGACCCACGTTCTCTTGAGACTCTGTTCTTAAACAGATGTCCTGATATTTTCTTTTAGAATTTGCTGGTATGATTCAGAATTCATTGTTCCATCAATGATGGCAGGCTGTCCTGGCCAAGATGCAGCAAAACAGGTCCAAGCCATGATACTACCACCACGATGTTTCACAGATGGGATAAGAGTCTTAAGCTGGATTGCAGTGTGTTCTTTTCTCCGAACATAATAGCTTCTCATTTAAACCAATAAGTTCTATTTTGGTTTCATCCATCCATTAAACCTTTCTCCAATAGTCCTCTGGCTTGTCCACGTGATCTTTAGCAAGCATTTTTCTTTTTGGAGAACAGTGGCTTTCTTCTTGCAACTCTGCCATGCACACTATGGTTGCTCAGTGTTCTCCTGATGGTGGGCTTATGAACATTAACATTAGCCAATGTGAGAAAGGCCTTTAGTTGCTTAGAACTTTAGTTGCCTCGCAGACTATTACACGCTCTGCTTTAGAGTGATCTTTGTTGGTCGACCACTTCTCGGGAAGGTAACAGTGGTCTTGAATTTCCTCCATTTGTACACAATCTGTCTGACTGTGGATTTGTGGAGTCCAAACTCTTTAGAGATGGTTTTGTAACCTTTTCTAGCCTGATGAGCAACATCAACTCTTTTTTCCGAGGTCCTCAGTAATCACTTCCACAAACATGATCAGACTTTGATAGATCCCTGTTCTTTGAATAAAACAGGTCACGTATTGACATTTGAAAACACCTCTGCACAGATGTACTCTATATAATTTCACCTTTAAATTAACTGCTAATCCAAGAGATTCACATACTTTTGCCACTCACAGATATGCAATATTGGATAATTTTCCTGAATAAGTTTGATTGGGTTCTCTTTGTCTACTTTCAGGACCTGTGTGAAAATCTGATTATGTTTTGGGTCATATTTATGCAGAAATATCGAAAATTCTAAAAATATATATATTAGAAATGTATATGAAGCTTAATTTGCACTGTTAACAATTTAAACAAACAGGCCAATCCAAATGTATGATTATGAAATGTTAATTCTTCAGAGGTTGACTGATTTAAAAATATAGAAAATTGCAGTAAAACAGAATACAGAAAATTATATTTTATAAATATTTGTATTTATTTATTTTTAATAATTTTATAATATATTTATATTTTTATTATTATAGTTTCATATTTTTATAAATTGATTTGAAGCTTGGTGTACAATGTAAACCATTTAAACAGGACAATTGACAATATATAATATAAGAAATGCTAAAAAGGTTAAATACAGATTTAAAAATACAGAAAATTATATTATGTGTATATTTAAAAATTATATATATATTAGTGATATTTTTTATAATATATTTAGATTTTATTAGTGTTTGTTATATGGGTTTAATATTTTGAAGAAGCTTGGTTTACAATGTTAACAATTTAAACAAACAGGCCAAACAGAGACTGTGCTTCTGTGTGTATGTTTGTATTTAAAACTGAACTGACCGCATGTTAGAAACCGTAACTTTCAAATCGAGCGTTCAAATTGCTCTCTTGTTAGATCATCAAAGGTCTTCACAGGGAACTAAACAAAAACAAATGACATTTTTATCTAGCTGGGTCATGAAAGAATCGGGAATATTTTGACCTCGAGCTGGGAGGCCTTCTGATCCGTCATTAAGATTAAGTGAACTTCAGAGTCGGATCAGACATTGATGGTCATGGAGGCGCGACTGGCCTTTGCCCAGATATTCCACGAAAATCAAAGGACAAATATACCTCCAGATGATTTGAAACACGTGGATCTGGCCGTCAGTTAAGGGGAAGAAATGAGAATGTATGTGTATGTTGGAAACGAACTCAAACCGTGGCGAATATTGCTATCGAGAAGATGATCTGATGATTAGGTCCAGAATGACGCAATGTTCTCAATTCGCAGCTAAAATTGACAGGAGCCTGTTTGAATATGGCCTCTTATCCACTTTGCTATGTGTCCAAACACACACTTCCATGGAAACCATTGTAACACAGTTAAACAGTCATTCGTACAAATTACAAGACAGAACGAAGGAATCCACGAGAGTACAACAGCATACATCAACTGAGCTGCGGTTCACAGGTTAAGACACTTATTATGAGTGACATTTAATACTAAGACAGTATGGCGTCTGTTCATCACAAATGCATTAATCAGTTTTATGTTCATATGGAGGACCCTGGAAAACAGCGTAGCTCTTTATTTGGCTCTCAGAAATGTCTTTGTTCACCGGGAGACTGTGCCGGTCCTGCGTTCTGTAATTCTAGCCGGAGGATAGGCCATTTTCAAGGGCCACAGATTCCTTCGTCACTACAGTCGGTTGGCAAGCTTATCTCAAAAACATAATTTCAGCCCACTTCCTTTCTTTTAAATAAGAAGTCGCATTCTACTGGCGCCGGACACTCGCTGACACAGGAGCAATCCAGAAAATTGCTCTAAGGTCAATTTAAACGTTAAAGAGGAGCAGAGGAATATCATAGGATATCTGAATGCAACCTTGTCATTGGAAGAGAAGCCAAAAAAGCCATTTCATGTGAACAGTGGCACCCATTGATTTGATTTCAGAACGCGTTTCAGAGTAAGCTGATATCAATTGAGAATGATTTAAACTGCAGCATACATTACATATCTTTCACAACACTTTTGAGACAGGCCTACATGTAAAGAACAATTTAATAAAGGTTTTCGTCTGCATCAGTTTCAAAAATCACTTGAATGCACATCACCGATAATGAAAAGATTTTTGCATTAAGAGTTTTTTTTTTTTTTTTTTTTTTTTTTGTGAGCCTTAAATGTCAAGGCAGTGTAACTGTGTAGAAACTGATAATAAATGGAAGAAATTCTTGGAAATGCTGGTATCCTTTCAATCTTTTAATAGTATTTATTTAGAAAATGAAGGAGTGAAGCAGTTTGTTTTAAAATATTACTAATATTTAAAAAATATTTCTTGGTATATGATGTATTTTATTAAGTTGTGTCATGGACAGCATGACTACTTGAAATTATACACACACACACACACACACACACACGCACGCACGCACGCACACACACAGGTTTGTTTTGCTATCCTTGTGGGGACTTTCCATAGGCGTAATGGTTTTTATACTGTACTTACCGTATGTGGTATTGTCCTACACCAACCCTACACCTAAACCTACCCCTTACAGGACACTTTCTGCATTTTTACTTTCTCAAAAAAAAAACTCACTCTGTATGATTTTTAAGCTTGTTTCCTCATGGGGACCTAAAAAATGTCCCCATAAGGTCAACATTTACTGGTTTTACTATCCTTGTGGGGACATTTGGTCCCCTCAATGTAGCATAAACAAGAACACACACACACACACACACACACACACACACACACACACACACACACACACACACACACACACACACACACAGACACATCTCTCCTTTTTACTTTAATTGTCATTGACATACAGTTTTTTTAAAAGGTTTTATATAAGAATAATTATAACTGAAATACAGTAGGCCTAAGAGATCATTAAAATGTTGCTTTAAAATAAATAAATAAATGAATGAATGTATTTGTCCAATTGACGTTTCAGCCCAGTTCACACAGATACTAAAGACTCGTTTCTGGTCCTCGCTGGTGTCATTCATCTTTTGACATGTCACGCATGTGCGCGCGCACCGGCAGAGGGCGACCAACGATAGTCATCCCTCCGGACCCCTTTCTACCCCACCCACCCCCATACCCCACTCCGGTCCATCCCACCCCCCTCCCCTCCCTAAATAGAAGGAGGTGTCGTGGAGCTCTGGCAACAGACCCACAATTGAGAATGGGTCTTTGGGTTCTATCGCGACCCGCGAGGATAAAACAGACGAGCCAGGTGATTCTCAGTTCGGCGCCCGTCACCAGAAACCATGCGGATCCTCAGACATCAGGACTCCGGATTCAGACGCGAGGAGCCCGGGAGCTCAAAAAGGAGACCGGGTCCGGCTGAAAACGCCTGATGCTGTCATGAGCCCTTCTGCTGATGGGAACCTGTGCGTAAAAGCGGAACGAGACGCGCGGAATGACCACAAAGTAGACACTGACACAACATTCTTGGACCCCCGATCGCATTTACGCGCGAAGTGGCACCGAGGATAGTGCCGTTTGAACTGAACGAACACTTTCTAAGGAGAACGCTCGTGGGTAGACACCGCGCGCGCTGGAGACTGCGCTCTCACGGCTCGCCAAAAACTCAAGCTAACACTCAAGCGCGAGGATTAATCAGCCGAAAAGATGGATAACGTGCCGTATTTTCTGGCTACATACGTGCTCATTTTCTCCCTCGGATTCAGGATAGAAGAAGGGATGTGCCAACATTACTACCTCCTCCGTCCCATTCCCAGTGACACTCTGCCCATAGTGGAACTCAAGGAGGACCCGGATCCCATACTGGACCCTAAGGAGCGGGATCTGAATGAGACCGAACTCAGAGCCATGCTAGGCAGTCACTTCGACCAGAACTTCATGTCCATCAGCCCACCGGAGGACAAATACGCAGGACAGGACGACTTGAACGAGTCCGAACTCTTCAAGCGTCCCACCGGCACCATGCCCAAAGAAATCAAAGCCATGGAGTTTGAGATCCAGCATGGGAAAAAACACAAGCCCAGTAAGAAACTCAGAAGAAGGCTTCAGCTGTGGCTGTGGTCCTATGCCTTCTGCCCGGTGGTGCACACATGGCAGGACCTGGGGAACCGATTCTGGCCCCGCTATGTGAAGGTGGGCAGCTGCTACAATAAAAGGTCTTGTTCGGTTCCAGAAGGGATGGTTTGCAAACCTGCCAAATCCAGCCATTTTACGGTTTTGCGATGGAGGTGCCTGCAGAGAAAGGGTGGGCTCAAATGTGCCTGGATACCAGTCCAGTACCCCATTATATCAGAGTGCAAATGCTCCTGCCCGAACTGAAATAATCTCTGTGCTCATTCTCACATGCACTGTCCAGTGTAGGAATGTATATTTGATGTATATGTTGTGCCATTCTAGGTTACACTTTACATTGGTGTTCATGTTACTGTGTAATTTCATACAGAAGTACTGACGAGTGATGCTGACAAAACTTTGTGTACTTAACATGTGATTCTTTTGTGGAGCTGCTTGGTATTATAGTCATTATAGTAAATAATTATAGTAATATGTCTAACATGGACACTGTAATGTAAAGTGGTGCCTGATTCATTTATAAAAAAAAAAAGAAAAAAAGAAAAAAGGTCAGTATTTGCCTATAATATCCAGTGTCTACTGTAACTTTGGTTGTAATGTAACTTTATACATATTTATGTCGAAGAACATTTCGCATTCAAAGTGCGTTTATTGAAGGAATTCCAAGCTTTTTCCATTATTCGGAAAAAAAATACTTTATCTTTATACACCTCAGACGGGAGATTATAGATTACAGTCTTGGTGTGCTGTAAATATAAGGGGAATGGAAAATAACTGCTCATGTAAATTAAAAGAAACTATTTATTCTTTATGTCCATGTAGTCAAAATGCATTTAAAATAAAACCACTAAAAATGGCACAAACTGTTTTTTGCTTATTTCACTTGCTGTATTTACGCAATCTGCTTAACATGCACTGCATGCAGTAAACCCCGCCAGCTGCTATTTATAAAGCCCTCCACGCTGATGTGACACTAATTGAGGTGATATTATTTTAATTTGACTTATGAAGTCGAGTCTGGATCGTAATGGACAATTGGTGATTCGTATTCCTCAGAGGGAGTGGATCAGTTACTTTGTTTTTTTTCCTCCGAGACGCCATTCCGTCCTCAGACAGTCTGAAGGGTCTTTGTAAAAGGATTAAAAGTTAAAGACCTTCATTTTCAGATTCTTTCATTTAATCTGTGTGGCGCCTGAAACACATGCTGGATGGATGATCACATGTAAAAACATTCTCTGCTCTGTCTGCTGCCTAAAGTCTATTGGCATGAACAGAACAACTTGACCCCGCAAAGGAATGAAGATACTGAAGTTCCGCTCTGTATCGATTAGGTTTAAGTTCCTTTTTTTTTGACAACCGTCACATAGATGGCTTTGACTTTTTTGTTTCACTATATGCAGGCATTTATACATCACACTGCAGCATTTCAAAGAGTCCCAAGAGTAAAACTCAGTCAGGGATCAATCATGCATAAGCTTCAATGTAACAGTTAATACACAGCTTTAAATCCAAAATGAAACGTTCCCTCGTGGCAAAAAGTGAATCCTACTTTTGTTACATAGATTTTGACTTAATCCACCAGCACATTGTCCAGCATCACTTGGTTTTGCACACTAAGGAGGGTTTACGTGAAGGAACATTACGTCTTTATATTACTTCTCAGCTCGCCGCAGAATAAAAACACTGCCTGTTCCTCCAGCTTTCCAATAAGCTAAGATTATGGACCTGTCACTCCACTCTACTTAACAAGAAATGCTGTGTGCCAGTCTTTCTTTCTTTCTTTCTCTCTTCATGAGGCATATTTTCACACAGTGATAACTGGGCAGCACCATGCGTGATTTTCAACGCTGGCTTAATATACCTCAATCAGAGACCCTCAAACCTAAACACTCATAGATGCTCTGAATAATCCCATTTCATCGCTCTCAGGGCGTCACATCCCAGGAGATATAGCGGGAAACTTCATCTTGCATAGTAACATGCCACCCAAGTTCTGGAGTCCATCCAGTATCACTAACAATCAGGTGTGAGGAACAGTTGCCCCCTTACATGCTGCACCCTTCCCGTGATGAAAGCCAGTCTGGCCACCCAAGTGCTCTCTCTAACCATGACAGAGCGGAAAAACCACCAGTCATTAAACATTCAGATTGTTTTTTTGCACAGACACTCCCTTGAAGAGAAAAGCCTCTCATTGGTCTGAACCTTGTGCGTGTTTCCTGGCGACTGGACCAAATAGCTGGAGTGCAGAGGATGGAGGAAACCCAAACCAAAGGAACATGGGGACGTGAGTAGGTTTGTGGGCAATACCAATGGGCTGGAAACTCCTTACCAAAAAAGAGCTCCAATATCATTCACAAATATATTTACATAATCATTTAATGATTCAGGGTTTTAAGTTCATACAATGTCTATCCTTAAAAGGTTACTGATATGCAGTGTTTTGGCTAAATGTCAAATCCTTGAATATGACCTAAGTCATCATGAAAATATAAAAATAAAAAATTGAATACAAAATACATAAAAATGAATATCATATTAAAGAACATGACCTTTAAAAAAAGACTTGAATAATATAATATAAAATATATATGTTTTGAATAAGACCCAAAGCCACGATAAAAAGATCTGAATTAAAGATTTGAACATAAAAGTAATCTTATATGTATATGTATATATATATGTATGTATATATATATATATATATATATATATATATATATATATATATATATATATATATATATATATATATATATATATATATATATATATATATATATAATATTCACAATATTCACTTTACACTTTTTATGTAAAATATGAAACATTTTCAATTTTAGTCTCAGGCTGTTGGATTCCACCATATAATATATGCATATACATTTTTGTTTTTGTAGCCTATGCTGTGAAGTTCCATTAGCTTTTTGTTTGTTTTTCGCTATTCTACTTTTAAAGCTGGACCAAATGAGCCTCCGAAAAACAGAATCAGCCTCCAACTGTGAAAGCATATCTGTAGAACTGAAAAATGATGTTGTTTTCAACATTGGCAGTGAAATGTGTCACTTTACAGCCTTGACTTGTCAACATTTCTCATATTTTATGAGAGTGTGACATTCAAAAACAACATGTGGTAAAACTCTTTATTATAGCTTACATTTACAGTTATGCGAATGATGTCAGGAAGAGACATGTATCAACATAAGCCTGAGGCTGATGTCTGTCACTACTCTGCTACAAGGAAATTCACTTCATATTGCATTCTTTTTTCCTCTCTCATAAAATCTCAATAGCATTATATTTGTTTTGTGTGCGTCTTGGACTTCATTAAATGCTGTTTTTAGGCACCTTTGAAAATGGCAAGGTGTTATCAGGGTATCTGAGCATGCTCTTGAGGATGATATCACTGAGAAAAAGGTCAGCGTGATCTCAAGTTCATACCAGAAATCATAGCGATGGGGTCAGGGGGATGATTGCATGTCAGATGTTGGAAGATCAGAGCTATATTTGCAGACGTGCAGGCTCAAACTGACTTTGAAGTGAAAGAGAGTCAGTACCAGATATGATTAAAGAACGTCTCCTTATTAATGAAAGGGGAACATCAATGCACAATCATCTGGACTGCAAATTGACCCAAATCCAAAAAGATTAAAACGCACGCGGTTGAATTTGTTTTTATTTTTATTATTTTGCTTTACATTTAATAAAAAAATCATTGATTTTTGTTAAGATTTGTATTGTTTTTGTATTTTTAAAAAAAATGTTTTTCAGTGTCTTGCAACCTTAAATTCTGGGGTTTTTTTTGTTTTGTTTTTTACTGAGGAAAAACAACAATTTAAATCTGAAAGCTCATCTTGTGCACTTTTCCTCAAGGT
The DNA here is from genome assembly GCA_036784905.1 of Acrossocheilus fasciatus. Taxonomy (NCBI): domain Eukaryota; kingdom Metazoa; phylum Chordata; class Actinopteri; order Cypriniformes; family Cyprinidae; genus Acrossocheilus; species Acrossocheilus fasciatus. Next base: position 22,183,612 of record CM071949.1, read on the forward strand.
TGACAGATAGAAATGCCTAAAACCCCTTCAGCCTTCAGTTTGAGCTCAAGTTCTCATCATTTATTCCCCTCCAAAAACACTACACAAACATGAGGGATGGCAAATACTTGACTCAACTGAGGTTTAATCAAACCGCAAGCTTCATCTCCCTTTTGTTCCTCCTAGCTTTTTTTCCCTTAAGAAATTGGCAGCGTAGCCCTATAATTTTCCCCCAATCGCCAGGCCAATGTGGGCCCTGTGCCATCGTTCCACCCATCGCTGTCTATATTGTAAAGAACGGACTCGTTCCCGTAGCACAGGAAGGATCTCTTCTTCTGTATTCATAACGCTTCGAACAAACATTTTAATCCTTTACTGAAAGACAAATCTCTGTGTACGCAGTTGCCACCCATATGCTTCGCTCTCAATATTTTCAGGTCTAGATCAGGTTCCTCCGTTTGAAATTTCACAGCGCTGTCGTCACACTCAACTGCTGCAATAGATATTTACAGGAGATTAGATGAATGTATGGAGGTTTAATTTGTAATGAGGTGGAACAGATCACCTTCAGTCCGTGTGGAAACAGTATTTTGTTTGTGTTCAAGCTAATTAACATCATGGAAGCTCATCAAGAGCTCAACAACTGAGCCACCAGGGAAATCTGTGGCAAACTGAACATGCAAGGCCCAAAATCTCAGCGTTTCGCTGTCCAGATCAATTACTCACATAATTTAGGAGTTGGATTGAGAGGTGTTTTGGATGGCGGTACTGACACGGACCGAAGTAGAAACTATTTGTCCTGCATTGATTCTCTACGCAAAAGCGGGATCCATCACGTATCGGCCTGTGGCTGTTTGAAGGAGGTTGGACTGGTGTTGAAAGTATTGGCAAAGCTGATCCATAATAAATGCACCCAGCAGACTGTGGCGCCACTCTCGCGTGTGCCTCTGCATATGAGCGTTGCTTTGTGTGTGTGTGTTGGGTGAGTTTGTGAGACAGCAAGTGAGTGCATGTTTTTGTGTCTGTATATGTAATGGAATCAAAGTTTGTAATTCCTTTTGAATGATAGCCCCACAATTTATTTCCAAATGCAGGCTCAGGACTGAAATGTTATGGATCACAGCCTTTCTTAACATGAGAAGTGGTGTAACAGAAGATGTGAACAGTCGTAAAGAACGCTGGCATTAAATGTCTCGGCTGCGTTTTCCAAAGTAAACGAGTGGTGTTTTTGATGGATAGAGGCAGCAGGAGAATTGCTAATCCAATTTTCTAAATTAATTCATCTTTGATTCTTTTTCTTTTGTTTCACCGCCAAACAAAACAAACATGTAGCAATGGTTTATCTAATTGTTTTAGAATCTGTCGGTCTGAACTATCATGTCTGACTCAGGCCTGACTCTTATTCAGTGAATGTAGCCTACTGACTTCATCCACTAAGGCATAAATATATTTGTATAATATTAGTATAACCATGAAGAATTAGTATTAAGACAAGGCATGTAGAAGAATTTCATTCAATTTCAAATTCATTTCACATTTTAACCAGCATGTAGGTAACCAAACCTCTTTTAGCATCATTCATTTTCTTCTGAATATATTTTTCATCCAGAAAGACACATTAGAATCGCTTTAAATCAGTCGTCATAATTTATTGTTGAATGATCAATGCCATCGTACCTTGAGGCATGTGGACATTTCCAGCATTCTTTATAGCCTACTGTGTGTATGCCATGCACAATGCGCCCCCTAGTGGTCCATATAAGAACACGAATTAATTAAATAAATCCAAAGACAGGTCGGACACTGAAAGCCATTGATTTTTTGTATCTAGGAAATGTATAATGACTTTATAAACTTACACAATTATTTGACTGAGAGGCTATTCATATTCACAAATAGGTAGGCTAATTCTTAATAGGCTACCGCTATATTTTCATATATTGAAGAAACAATACAACACCATAAAGACCGATTCATTCAGTCTGCAACATTGAATTGTGTCTATAGGTCCCCATAGGTGAGCGCGATTTCACCAAGTACAACATGTTCCTGGATCAACATCCTTGGAACAACATTCCAATCAACCAATCAGAATTGAGAAATAACTTTTCAGGAAATATAGCTTATGTTTTAGGCTTAAGATCAGGGTTAGGTGTTTCTACACCCCTGTTAATTAGCTATCATAATCCACTGATTTTAAGAATAAAATTATATATATATATATATATATATATATATATATATATATATATATATATATATATATATATATATATATATATATATATAAAAACACGCGACATAGGCTACATTAATCCGGAAGAGAGAAGACATTTGCCGCCAACAGAACGTAACGACGCACGAAATCCAGCTTGCTTCGACAGAAAAAAGTGAGATATGAAGCAATGGCCCAAGACGTTCATTTGACGCATGTGTACGTGGAAAAACGGTATAAATAACATAGAATGAATTTAGTTATGTTTCCTGTGAAGTCATTGTTAGAAACTGTGATTGCTTGGTCTATATGTCTGATAGTCTCTGCATGACCAGGTAAAATGGCGAGGCAACTCTTCACGTTTAGCTTCATGTTCCAATTCCTTAAAAGTTTGCCATTGTACATTAAGTCTGGCTTCTTTTATGGTGGTCAAGTGAAGTGGTCATAGGCCTTTGGGCATATGGCCAGTTGCCCTGTTGGTTAATTTGTTCTTTAGATATTCACGGTCAGAGAGGTTTGGCTCCATTTAGCACATGACTCATTGTACTCTGATTTGACTGTTTATATACGTGAGAATCCATAACCAGATTTTGATTAAACCTTCGTCCAGAAGTACGTCATCTGTTTTTACGTTGCAAAAAGCATCTTGCCTATTAGTGCCATATTGTACACATCACTGCTCGCAAAAATACATAAAACTAAACCATATATGACACAGACGAATGGCAGCTTTTGTGTTCGGCTGCTTTGTGAAAACGATTTTGAAGCTTCTATCCATCAAAGTACGAATGACAGATTTATGGCTTTACTGCTGAGACCATTTCCCTCTTTACATAGATATTACCTCCTAAATCTTGCAGCTACATTAGAGTTATTCAACCTGGCAGGCCTGAAAGCATGAGGCAAGCATTGGAGGAGAGACCTGCACCCACATGCTGGCACGAGGAGAAGTTATCATGGATTAACGCCTTGTTTCAGCTCAAAGGAATGCCTCATCAGAACTGCTTGGGCGGGACTGTAGAAGCAAGCGAGCGAGGATATGGAGGTGTTGAGTCAGTGTTTCCATGGTGGCGCTGGAGAAGAAAGCATGGCGCACTTTCTGTGCAGTGACACCTCATTGACAGGTATGTCAGAGAGGTGTGCTGGTGTCCGGAGCCAGGCGGCTGTACCACAGAGCTTGTCAGAGTAAATCTGTCATCACAACCCCCTAAGAGGTCTCACCAGAGTGCGAGGCGACACGGTTCTTGTCCGCCCCCGCGAGACAAGGCCGCGGGAAGACATGGCGTTTGACCAAGACCACCAGTGCATCTTGGCCGGTCCCTGTGAAATAGTTTAAATGGTTTCAAACCTCATCCACTGAGAGTTTTATTGGATAGACCACAATAAAGAGGCTCTATATTTGAATTTTCAATTTATATGACTGTTCAAATTAATATAAGACAACTATTTCGGTATATTCTGCCCGTTGAGAGGAGTAAAGGTGGCGCTCAAAAAAAGCAATACACTATGAACCTGAAATAGCCCTGGAAAAATAGTCCACATGATCCTGTTGATACGCCGTTCTGCATTCCCTTCAGCTCAGCACGTTTGTTAAGCCTCAGATGTAAACATGCTTGTTTCCCGGCTCAACCGTTCTTCTGAGTGCTGAGTGTCGCAGATACGCGTGTAGTCGGAGGGAAGGAGAAAATCCACTCAGAAGAATGTGGCTGTTTGACGTGCTCTCACAGCTAATAATGGATGACAGCAGAGAATATTAGAGTGGCCCGGTTAGGAGCTGACATGTTGTGATAGAATAAAAGTGCTATGTAGGTCTTCAGAGGGAAATTCCCAAGTGTTTACACTATGACTGGCCAAAATGACAGTCATAACAAGGTCTCAAGAGGAAGCACAGCAGTTAACACTCGTCTCCTATCTGTCGTTACTGACAGACCCAAAACTGGATGAAGTTTAAAAGAATACATGTCTGTATTGACAACAGGACATAATACGCAATCAGTATAAGCCCAATTGAAAGCATTTGCGGCATAATATTAATTGCCACAAAATTTTTATTAATTTCTTTAAAAATGGAATTAATTAATTATTTAATGGTGAGATTCTTACAATGGAAGCTAATGGGCCAATTTTTGAAAGCTTTAAAAGCAGAAACGAGCAGCCTGTAATTTTATAAAAGACCTTGCATTAATTCATCTATTAAAACTAAAACCATAAAAAATGTTAATTGAAATAAAATATATTAAAAAAACATTATTTCAACTAGTTGCCAAGGCCTCATTTAAAGAAATTAGTTAATTAATAACAATAATAAATAATAATTAATGAAAACAAAATTAAATAAAAAAGAAATGTCAAAATATTAATAAACTATACAAGCACCAAAAAAACACTGACATGCATATTGTTTACACTTTGATACTTTTGAAATATATTACGTTTGTATTAAGCTTAAATTTGGTTTCTATTTTAAGTGCCTTACTGTAAACCAGATTATTGCTTTTTTGAAAGAAAAGGAAGTCTAAATGATTTGTTTTCAACATTCTGCCACAAGTATTGTCAATTGAGTTTAACTTGTAATATGCTTAGGTTTAATATGTCCGCTGAGAGACGTTTCATTGATTGTAGAGTGCTAAGTTTCTGCATTCAAGACTATGTTGCTTTAAAAGCGCCCTGCATCCAACAGCATAAAGGATGATCTCTGCAGACAGGAGAAGAGTGTGTGTCCTGCAACAGTAGTAGAGCAATAGACAGAGAGACAGAGAAATGTTATTGCACTGGAAGATGGATGGGAGTCTGGCGCGTGTGCCAGGGGGAGACTCCACATTTCCAGACTGGCTCTGCTCTGGCGGGTGACTGAGTGTGTGTGTGTGTGTGTGTGTGTGTGTACGTGCATGTGTATGTGTGAATGTGTTTGGAGGGGGCTACACTGCAGCACACTGTTCAAACTGTTTATGCATACCAGCCTGCTCTGAGTGCCTCTTTGTCATGAGCTGTTTACTTAAACTTATTTTGGGAAAATTCCACATGACTGGACGGGATTTCACCATAAATCATTGAATCTGCAGCTTTGTGTAATGATAACTTCTGTCAGTCATTTAGTCCTCATAAGCTCTTTTTCTGCTTTGTGTTTTTCCATAGAACTGACTGGTATTGTGCAGCCTATTGTGTGTAGTTTAAATTGAATGTGTGTGTGCATGCAAGGGGACTGGAAGAAATGAAAATCTCAAGAATTGAGTAAATAATGTGTGATTTTCATCGTTAACAGTTAGTATTTACTTGAATGCAGTTGGTTCACATACAGTACAGTCACAATTGTTTTGAGTTTGAAAATACTCACTGTTTCCACTAGATGGCATCAGTATATACTGTATAAAATATGCTGCATATTAATCAACATACAGCAGCGGAGAGTCTGAGGAGCAGTCAAAATGCTTCTATTTTGCAGTTTGCTTTCAAACAATTTAACAACATTTTTATTACAAATTATTTTATAAGCATTTATAATTTCAAACAACTTTTTAAAATTTCAAACTATATTTTCAGTATTTATAATTTAATGTAATATTTTAATTACAAATTATTTAATCACCATAACAATATAAATGAAGGGTAAACTGAAAAAATTTACATTTTATTGACACGTATACTTGAAATGCCTTGATGTGAATACTTAAATAGAAAATATTTTAAAATATTTATTCATTTAATTAATTATTTATTTTTCCATCCATCCAAATTCCTAAAACAGGCCTTAAATGTTGTCTTAATGTGGTCTCAGATTTTTGGATCACACTGTAGTATTAAATGACAAGCAATTCAAGAATAAGTGAATGTCCCTCTTAAAATGATGTTTGCATGCAGTCAGCTTTTATCTGGTCCTCATCATCTATGACTTTTGCTCTGTTGGAGAGTGAAGGTAAAGTAATACATCAGATTTTTATAGAGAGGTAATGCACTGAAAAAAACAAACAAACAAACATAAAAAAAAAAAAAACAATAATTGAAGTTTGTCATACCTCATATTCGCTTTCTGTCTTTTATACATGCTGTAGGATGTAACAACCACAAACACAAACAGTAAAAATCCAGCCACAGCAGCAAGACCAACAATCACATTATGAAGACTTGACTTGGGAACATCTACAAGAAAAAAAAAAGAAGTTGATTGACCTTTAACTTATGTAATTTGTGATAAGATGATAATAGTGCTGGTTCGTCATGTGTTATCGGGGTCATATGGTGAAGGACAGGATAAAAGAGTTGTAATACTTTCTTTGCAGGTTTTTATCCACACTCTAAAAAAAAATGGTGCTATATAACACTAAAAGTGGTTCTTTGGCTCGTAATCATAGGGGAACCACTTTTGGTGCTGTATAGCACCAAATCTTGGTGCTTCAGTGGTTCTTCAGCAGTTCTTTGGCATGACTGAGGCGCTATATAACACAGCTACCATATACAGCTCCTATATGGTTCTTCAGCGGTTCTTTGGGGTGATTAAGGTGCTATATAGCACCACTGCTGTACAAAGAACCTGTTAAGCCCTTTTAAAGGTTCTTTACGAGCCAAAGAACCACTGTTGGTGCTGTTTAGCACCATTTTTGCTGCAGAAATACAATGCAATATGGCACCTCTTATGGTTCTACATAGCACCATTTGACAAAGGTGCTGTATAGCACCTTTAAAGATATGGTGCTATATAGCCCCAAAAGTGGTTCCCCTATGATTACGAGTCAAGAACCACTTTTAGTGCTATATAGCACCATTTTTTTTTAGAGTGATTTGCTGACAGTGTTACAATTTGATGGTATTATTTGTTTGAATGGTGTAATTTACATTTTTATCAAGATACCATATCAAAATCCCAGATCTGATGACTATCATAAGTTGTCTTTAACTGTAAAGATAGCTAAAAGCAAAGCAGAGATTGAGTTTGACATTATATAGCAGTATAATATAGCATTATATAGCAGATTATTGCTATTGTCATATTTTCTAAAGTATGATCAATTTTACCTCTTAAAATAATCAAAATAATTATCTCAGACCTCTAAGATATTAAATAAGTATACACTATACAACTAAAAATGTATACAATATAATAAGTATTTGAATTATTTGGTCAGATTTGTAAGATATGCACTTTTATTTAGATTCCACCAGATTCACATGACTCTCCGTTGGATAACCGTTGGTATTTACCCCATGTCCTCACCCCATTGATGACATATCCTGGGTCTGCATAGAGAACGATGGGCAGGATGCGTGGATGCTTGGAGTAATGCAGTCAAGCAAGCATGTCTTCCTTCTTGTAAACATGAAGGTTTGGATGTCCTCCTTTCAAGGCTTCATAAACCTTGCCAAGCATCCCCTCTTTGGGCAGCAGCAGCCCAAAAGGTCCATAGTCCACCATGTGGAATTTCAGATCTTTCAAAGAGAATCCAGGGATGTCAGTGAGTATCATCTCTTTTACATCCTCTCCTTTGAACACAGTGCTCATGCCATGGTCAGCTGTGATGATGATATTCAGACGGTCACTGAGTCCGTGTTTCTCAGCAGTTTCCCGTATGTAGCCCACAGTGCGGTCCACTTTCTTGACCGCCTCGCGCCGCTCAGGAGAGTCAGGCCCATACTTGTGGCCAGTAGAATCCGGGTCACCAAAATACAAAGTGACAAAATCTAAGTCTTGATCTTTAAACCATTCCTTCAGGACTTTATCCACATTTTCCCTCCATGCCGTTTCATTGGTGTGGTCATTAAACCTTGGTTCCACCTCCTTCACTTGGATTATTTCGTTCTGGTAAGTGGCCACAGTACCAGGGAAGTGTAAAGATCCTGTTTTAAGACCCTAAGAAAGGACACATTTACAAGTCGGTTTATATCTTATTTAAAGCACATGTATATTTGATGTAATATATTATTTTTATTCTTATTTGTGTCAAGCTGCAATGTTTTGAGATGTACCTGTCTTGAGAGGTGATCCAAATGGGTAGACTGCCATTATCCCAATATTCATCCACAAGCTGTGTCATGTGGTATTGTTTCTTCTCGTGTGGTTGTATTAAACCAATTATGAATCACACCATGGTTCTCAATTTACCTTCCTGGGGAAAAATACATAGGCCTATTTTTCATTGTCACTAATTTTCAATGGTTCTAATTTTTGTGTTCTGCTGAGACTTCTCCAGAAGATTACATTTGGGTTCATACTAGTTAAAAAAATTAACTAATTAATTGCACATTTTCTCTGAAATTAATTAATCCCACCTAACATTAAAGCTTGAATATTGCAATACTTTCACATTCAATCTTCAAATTAATGTAGAAACATAAAGACAGTGTATTTTTAATATTTGTTTAATAGAGTATCACTGATACCAATACTACTGATGAAATTGTTCTTTTTCCTAATATTTAACCATTGGCTATAGCCATTCAACATTACAGTATTAGTGAGCTATCAATTTTAACATTTATTAGACTTTAAAAAATAACAACTTTTAATTTAAGTAAACTTAAAACAATCTTCACAAAAACCCATTATAATAAATGTCATATTTAGCTACCTGTGCCCTTAAACATATACAGGAATTGAATAAAGTTATCAAACATTAAATTCTAAATTAAATATAGATGAATTTTTAAAGCTACAAAAGTGATTGATTTCCTCTTTTTTTTTTCTTATGCTCTTCGATTAACAGACGTCACAGCAGCTGGGTTAATAGGTTATTTTGGTTCCTTAAGACCTGCCGCTGCTGAACATGACATGGATCTGAGAGGCATTGTATTTTCTCGCAGCTCTTTACCTTTTCTGGCATGCTTCAAGCACGCTACAAGCACAGTATAATGGCTGACAGCACAGGAAAAATAGTTTTTAATGACATATGGCCTGACAACATCTCATCTGATTGCAGTTCACTGTTGTACTACTGAAGCTCCTTGTCACCTGAACCTTTTCTGCACTTGTTTGACTAGCGCCTGGTGCTGAGGGGAAGTTGGAGTGGGTGCCTGAAAACTTTCCAGTTTGATGTGACCTTAAAGATGTTCTGTGTATAAATAAACAATTCTTGTCAAGAAAAAAAGAGAGACAGAAGCTGAAGTTGTGAGTGGGGTGGCCAACCCTAGCGCCGCCCCTGCGTTAATTGCTTTAAATATTTTTAACCCGTTAAAATGAAAAAATTAATCACCAGTGTAAACACGCTAATTTTGACAGCACTAGTTCATGCATTTGGCAGTTAAATATATCCAACGCATCCTTCATTGCATGCATGGTAAGGGTCAATATCATCATAGAGTGCCTTTCAACCCTCACAATACTCTCAAATTTTGGTTTTAATTTCCCATTCACTCAATGAGTAGACACTCAAATACTACAGAAACATATTAGCTGAGCTTCCACACATTTTTATTTTTTAGATAATTATGGGCCATTATTCAAAGCATAAACCATAAGATATGTCCACCTTGTCATGAACATATACATTACTGTTAAATACGTTTTCACTGTAAAATTAAGATGCAAATGATATTTTCTCAAAGGTATGATGTCCCTTTTCTAAACAGGGTTATTTGTTTGCTTTCAAATTATAAATACATAAAAGATTTTATGTAAAGCATGTGTTTTTAAAGAATGTTTTCTTATTTGGAGAAAGCTGTGATATATTAATGCAGTTTTTTTGTTTGCATGTTATTGCCCCCACACCTAGCTATTGAACACACTGGATTATACAGATGTGATTAAATTATTATTTAAAATATTATTGTAAAATATCAAGATGACAGGGTGGACCAGCACATGATGGTGTGGACACATATTGCAGAACACAAATCATGACAAAATACAAAAATGAAACATTTATTCAACTACTAAAAAAATAATAATATAATAATAAATAATATAATTACATCAATCACATTGATATACCCTCACCCTCCCCATTCATTTTCATTCAGTCCACCCTGTCATGTTCATGGACATTTTGGAACAACGACAGGGTGGACATTTTGAGCTTCAATTATCATATTAGTTTACAACAAACTGTGACTAGCTAAATATTTAGTCTGGTTGTTGAAGAGAATTTGGTATAACTTACATATTTTGAAAATACTGTATTCTAATCACTTCTGGCATATTTTATGCCGACAGGGTGGACATGTTAAGCTTAGGAAAAGCAAGTAAGCAAACTCAGACGAAGAAAATTTGTCAGTTGAAAAGTCACCAACTTATTCACCTCAGCTGTTTAAAGGAACACTCCACTTTTTTTGGAAATAGGCTCATTCTCCAACTCCCCCAGAGTTAATAAGTTGAGTTTTACCGTTTTTGAATCCATTCAGCCGATCTCCGGGTCTGGCGAGAGCACTTTTAGCATAGCTTAGCATAGATCATTGAATCCGATTAGACCAGTAGCGTCGCGTTCAAAAACGATCAAAGAGTTTCGATATTTGTCCTATTTAAAACTTGACTCTTCTGTAGTTATATCGTGTACTAAGATCGGCGGAAAATGAAAAGTTGCGATTTTCTAGGCTGATATGATTAGGAACTACTCTCATTCTGGCGTAATAATCAAGGAACTTTGCTGCCGTAACATGGCCGCGGCAGGCGTAGTGATATTACGCAGCGCCTGAAAGTAGTGCCCGGTAGCTGTGATCTTGTGTGAACTTAACTTATGCCAAATTTACACTATAAATGTGGCACAGCAGCACTGAAGTGGTATTAAAGTGTCTTTACACAATATTTAATGCTGCTCAGAGGTGGCATAAATGCATTTCCACAGCAATTTCAACTGTATACTGTGTTTACTAGCGACTAAGGTGGGTCAGAGCAGACATAATGCATAATTTTTTGCTGAATTTTGCGTGAACAAAGAGCAACCTTAACTTGGCTCCATAAAGATACATTTAGGCATTTTTAGTGATTTTCATAAAAATAAATAAATTCTTAAAAATAATTTGCTTCTATATGATCTTGCAGCAACAGCGCATTTTTCCGCTTGGGCGAACTTCTTCCACTTCTTTCTGCACACTTCCGCTGAATAAACACATCAACTCTTCAGCGGGAAAGTAGTTGTAAAATACGGCGAATAAGCTCAATTTCCCGCTTTTAGCTAGCTTGTAGTCTCAATATGTATATAGGTCAAATTGAGTAAAGAACGTTTTTTACAACTTAGATTGTCCGACCTCCTCACTCACTTTCTTCCAAGCAAGATCCTTTTTATTCCTGTTTCTGTAATGATATGAAGATGTATCATACAGCTCCGGGTGCCCACAAACAGCGACGATTACTTTGTCCTCCATTTTTGTTTCGAATTCCCGCCGCTCGCTACTTCGTAATCACGTCACTACTAGAGCAAGCTGCTGATTGGTTAACGCGGCGCGAATTTTCGCCAAAGTTCAGATTTTTCAACTCGCGCGAATCACGCGTTAAGCGCGTCAAACGCCCAAAACGCGCCGCAATATGCCTATTCGCGTCTTTGCATTGACTTAACATGTAAATCACTCGCGCTTACGCTTCATTCGCGTCTGGTGTGGACGCACCATGAGGAGTCATAGCAACAGAGCGGAGGCGCCAAAGCTGCGGAGAATCCGTTTACCCGGAAGCTTCCCTCACTTAAGTAGATTTACAGAAAATGACCGCTGTTTTTCATAAATAATTTTACGTACTCATTCCCAACGTTTTATTAAGCTTTAAGTCACATCCCACATGATAAGTTATGAACTTATAATCATGTTTATATTAATTAGCCCGTGAACTCATTCTCTCAGACGGCCTGGGAATGCGGAGCATTCTGATTAAGAACTATTTACACTATGAGAAGGTAACATCTAAAACTTGCATTTTGCAGTGTCACTGTATATTATCTAGGCCTTTTAAATTGGAAATGTATTGCTTTTGTCTTTTTCTCCTTACCAGATAACAGGGTGAAGTGTGTAGGACTAGTGATGGTCAGGAAAGGTGGAGTGACATATGCTGCCTTGACTCCTTCCTCAGCCATTTTGTCCAGGTTTGGGGTGTCCACATCTCGGTCTTAGTCCCACCTGAACCCATCAAAGCTGATTAGTAGTAGTTTGTTTTTGCCTGTGGTACAGCCATCTCTGACTGGAGCAGAAAGAGTCGCAGGGAATATAAGCAGCAAAACACTCAGTGCCAGTAACATGACAGGTATTCCACTACTACTGTTGATGTAACAATCTTGCTTTTCCCTGGCTGGCCTGATGGTTTTTTCTGATCTAACAGACTCAGATTTTGACTGATCCTTTTGTCTGTTTTTTACCATCACTTTCTGCACACTGAAGTTCACATTTCTGATGTTTATGAGGTGAATTACATGCTTATGCTATCTTTTGGTATCTTATCAAGTGGCTTATCAGGAGTTGTGGGACAAACAATTATACAGCTCTTTTCTGAACAGCGTTTCTATGATTTACAGCTTACTGCTTATATAATGAAACATGGTGTTTTCTATCAAGGCTGTATTGTGTGAAGGTGAAGATAAGCGTCCAACTAAGCATTTGGACTTTATCAATCAGACAGTGCTTCAAAAGGTGAGCTACAGTATAGAATGGAAGCTGCATAAGGGCTGTTTCTTTGCAAAAACTTTCTTAGTGTGAACAGTACTGTGACCCTTGAGTTGTTGACTAATTTCTGTTTTTAACCCACTTGGGAATCATCTGCACCTGCTGGACCAACAGCTTGGACATTCCTGCTGGTGTTTTTGGCATGGAATCCTGCAGTCTAGTTCTTTAAGCATCAGGTTATGTTAAATTATGCATGGTCATTGATGACAAAAGGTATTTCCATTGTTTGTAACCACACAATATTTATGCATATTCTTCAGTTTATTTGATTTCGAAATGATGCACATTAAAATTGTGGCCCAAAGGAATGTCTGTGTTATGAGTATGGTAATGCATTTGAGTGGTAGTTTCATGTTCCTAATCAAATTTAGTGTAATCCTCTAAATTGTGGTTCAGACCGGCATTTTTGTACGGTTCTTCTTTATAAATCTCTGGTGTGAATTGCTCTTTTGAGGCCATTGTGAAGCATTTCAATCGTAGTTAACACTCTTAAAAATAAAGGTGCTTCACGATGCCATAGAAGAACCTTTTTGTCTAAATGGTTCCATAAAGAACCTTTAACCTTCTGAAGAACGTTCCTGTTTCACAAAAGTTTTTTTGTGGCAAATAAGGTTCTTCCGATTATAAAAAGGTAAGCAAGAGATGGCTCCTTAGAGAACCTTTGACTGAATGGTTCTTTGTGGAACCAAAAATAGTTCTTCTATATGGCATTGCTCGAAGAAACTTTTGAAGCACCTTTATTTTTTAAGAGTGAAGGTCAGGGCTTTGACTGGGCCACTCCATGGTGTTTTCTTCTGTTTAAGGCCTTTCACTTCTCCATTATTTGCTCATCAATGATGCATGAGTATATTTCACTGGCTTCCATTATGTTCAGACCAAGATAAAGAAAAGAGAATACAACAGTTTCCGATCATTATATTATATTGTATTGTATTGTATTATATTATATAAGAAACACAAAAATATTGGATATATCTTTTAGTTTTAAATTTATAGGTCTCCAAGATATTCAAAGATCTACAAGCTCTTTAATCCTTAAAAACCGCAATCCCGTTTATATTCAGTGCTATTACACACACACAAATACATGCTTTTCATCAACTTGCATTATTAGGATTGGTAATTTCATGATCTTTACCCAGGCTTTCAATAACTGAAGCGCACATGCTAATATGGCTGCATTCATGTGATACACATTCATGAGTCCAAAACATATTTCATTTCATAATGCATTTTATGATGCACTCTCCCACCATCACCTACTTAGTTCAGTCAAATGCTAGCTGTTTGAGGGTATGGTAATGTATTATGTGACTATTGAAAACAAATGTACATACAGTAAAGCTTTTGGACATATTAAGTGACATATCTTATGCTCTTCCATCGGAGATAAAGATATATATTAGTATAAATAATGATCCACCTCCTTTTTATGATGTTAGAGGTCTGAACAATATTATAGACTTTCTTAAAAGTTATAGAAATTCTGCAGTTCAAATTTTTGTCTTTAGCCTTTTAAGAAAAAATCAGTTGTCCCTCTTAGAACGATGTTTGCTTGGAGTCGGCATTCATCTCATGCTCATCTCCTATGTCTTTTGCTCTGTTGGAGAGTAAAGATAAAGAAATGCATCAGATCTTCACAAAACAGACAAAAATTGTCACAAAAAGAACAAGTAACAAGTCTTAATGTATCTCTGTGCCGTACTTTGGAGTAATTTTGCATCTTTTATATCCGTTGTAGGATGTAACCACCACAAAGACTACCAATAAAAATCCAGCAACAGCAGCAAGACCATTGAACACATTCTGAAGACTCGACTCGCGAACATCTGTGTGTGTGTGAGAGAGAAAACAAAGTATTGTGAATTAAATTAGTTCTATTGATTGGCCTGAATGTTATGTAATTTATGGTCTGAAGAGTGCCACCTACTGTATACACTCTTGAAAATAAAGGTGCTTCACGATGCCATAGAAGAACCTTTTGGTCTAAATGGTCCCATAAAGAACCTTTAACATCTGAAGAACCTTTCTGTTTCACAAAGGGTTCTTTGTGGTAAAAGAAGTTTCTTCAGATTATAAAAAGGTAAGAAAGAGATGGTTCTTTAAAGAACCTTTGACTGAATGGTTCTTTGTGGAACCAAAAATGGTTCTTCTATGGCATCGCTGTGAAGAACCTTTTAAGCACCTTTATTTTTAAGAGTGTATCTTATCAAGCTAACTCAAAGTTTACTTATGTGCAACACAGCTATTATGTTTTACATTATAGACTAAATGGGACAAAATATTAGCCTGATGTTTAAATATTTACCTGTGAACTAACCATTTTGTTATCAGATTTAGAAACGGGTGAAAAGCTTTCATTTGGATTTACCTCCAGAATCACACGACTCTCCATCAGATATCAGCATGTGTCGGGTGTTATCCAGTGACCCGTCATTGATTTCTGGCTTTATCCCCAGTAAGTGGCACATAAGAGGGTAAACGTTAACAGTTTCAAATGGTCCAACAAACAAGTTTCTGTGGAAATCTGGTCCTACTGCCCTGAAGAAAGGCTTCATGTCCATGACCTCATTGTCATAGCCGTGTTCCCCTTTATTTGTCTGGAATACGTAGAACTGGAAGAGCATTTAGAACATATTAAATAATGACATATCATAGCACAATGTTTTCCACATATGTTTATTGTGTCCATTATAAGTATTTACTGATTCCTCACCCCATTGATGACATATCCTGGGTCTGCATAGAGAACGATGGGCAGGATGCGTGGGTGATTGGAGTAATGCAGTCGAGCAGGCATGTCTTCTTTCTTGTAAACGTGAAGGTTTGGATGTCCTCCTTTCAAGGCTTCATAAACCTTGTCAACCATCCCTTCTTTGGGCAGCAGCAGCCCAAAAGGTCCATAGTCCACCATGTGGAATTTCAGATCTTTCAAAGAGAATCCAGGGATGTCAGTGAGTATTATCTCTTTTACATCCTCTCCTTTGAACACGGTGCTCATGCCATGATCAGCTGTGATGATGATATTCAGATGGTCACTGAGTCCGTGTTTCTCAGCAGTTTCCCGTATGTAGCCCACAGTGCGGTCCACTTTCTTGACCGCCTCGCGCCGCTCAGGAGAGTCAGGCCCGTACTTGTGGCCAGTAGAATCTGGGTCACCAAAATACAAAGTGACAAAATCCAAGTCTTGATCTTTAAACCATTCCTTCAGGACCTTGTCCACTTTCTCCCTCCATGCTGTCTCATCGGTGTGATCATAAAACCTCGGTTCCACCTCCTTCACTTGGATTGTTTCGTTCTGGTAAGTGGCTGCAGTACCAGGGAAGTGTAAAGATCCTGTTTTTTTACCCTAAGAAAGGACAAATTTACAAGTCAGTTATATCTCATTTAAAGCAAATGTATATTAGGATGTGATATAGTATACTAAAGTTTTTGTGTCAAGCTTTTTGAGACCTGTTTTTGAGCGGTGATCCAAATAGGTAGACTGCCATTATCCCAGTATTCATCCACAAACTGTGTCATGTAGTATTGTTTCTTCTCTTGTGTGGATGTATTGAACCAATTGTTATGAATCACACCATGGTTCTCAATGTACCTTCCTGAGGACAAATACATATTTTTTAGTGCAACGAATTTTGTGAGTTTTGTGTGCTGCTGAGATTTCCACAAGATTACCTTTGTGTTCGTTCATTTGGCAGTTTCATATATCCAACGCATCTTGCATTGCATTCATGTTATACTGTATATATTTTATCAGTTTGTGCATTTTTAGGAATCAAACCCATGACATTAGCATTGATAGTTAGATGCTTGTCTGTTTGAGCTACAGTATATGAAATCTCAAAAGAATATTGTGATCCTAAAACTGTCCATTAATTAAACATCCATTGCCTTTACTCTCTTTGCATCTTAATATGGCCCCCAAAATATGTGGACATATAAGCTGCACTTAAAAAATGTGTAAATTTCATTGCATTCTATAAAAGCAAGTGGCATTTGCATACAATAAATACTAGACTTTTTCTCAGAATTAACTGTACTTCTGCCAAATTTTTGCCACAAAGGTGGCACAGAAGCACTTCTGAAATGGCATTTAAAAGTCTTTACATATTGTTTAATGCTGCTCAGAGGTGGCATAAATGCGTTTCCACACAATTTCAACCATATACTGTGATTTACTAGCGACTAAGGTTGGTCAGAGCAGACATAATTTAGTCAGCATGATTTTTTTTTTATTATTATTATTTCTTTACTCTGAATTATACTGAAACAAAGAGCAACCTTAACTTGGCTGCATGAAGACACATTTAGGCATTTTTAGTGATTTTTATAAAAGCAAAAAAAAAAAAAAAAACCTTCAAAATAATGTGCTTTTATATGTTTATGCCCAGTGTTAGCAAGTTTACATATACAGTGGTTCAGTGTACAGATATTCAGTGGTTTGATTAAGAACTAAATCAGCATATATTTCCTTACGAAAATTAACCATGATTTTATTGTAGTAAAAGTGTAGTAACCATGTTTTTTTTGGTGTATTGATTACTATTTGTGTAACCACAGTTTTGCTACAAATAACATGGTTAAACTATGGTTAGTGTAGCAAAAACATGGTTAATTTGTGCTTACCATGGTTTAACTATGGCTTTTTGGTGTCATTTGTCGTAAAACCATGGTTAGTTTTCACAATTGGAATGTAGCCTGTATCTAAAACTTGTGTTTTCAATCTATTTACTTTAAATTAGAAATGTTTTGCTTTTTCTCCTTACCAGATAACAGGGTGAAGTGTGTAGGACTAGTGATGGTCAGGAAAGGTGGAGTGACATATGCTGCCTTGACTCCTTCCTCAGCCATTTTGTCCAGGTTTGGGGTGTCCACATCTCGGTCGTAGTCCCACCTGAACCCATCAAAGCTGATTAGTAGTAGTTTGTTTTTGCCTGTGGTACAGCCATCTCTGACCGGAACGGAAAGAGTCACAGGTAATATAAGCAGCAAAACACTCAGTGCCAGTAACATGACAGGTATTCCACTACTACTGTTGATGTAACAATCTTGCTTTTCCCTGGCTGGCCTGATGGTTGTTTCTGATCTAACAGACTCAGATTTTGACTGATCCTTTTGTCTCTGTGTGTGTGTGTGTGTGTGTGTGTGTGTGTGTGTGTGTGTGTGTGTGTGTGTGTTTTTGCCAACCCTTTCTGTATCTTTTCGTATCTTATCAACAGTGTTGCGAAGGTTACTTTGGTAATGTAATAGGTTACAGATTACAAGTTACCCTATTTAAAATGTAATGAGGTGTAACTTTTCAATTACTTTATTAAAGTAATGTAACTTTTTACATTTGATTACTTTTTGATTACTTTTCTAAATTTCTAATATTTTCAACTGTTAATCATTTTCAAACATTTAAACCAGACAGGGTTAACCTTACAGTACTCAACACTGATAACAGTCACACTTTCAAAATCCTTCATCACTTGAATTAAGATTATAATAAGTAAGGGATAATGTACATTGTTATTTTGCGATAACAACTGACTGAATGTACATTATCCCGCTTATTACACGGCTGCTTGCCACAAAAGTAAATAATTAGACATGAAACACTGATCCGAGTTGAAATATTTGAACGCAAATTGTATACATAAAATTGAATTGAGTTTTAATATTTAACTAGCTAACCAAACGCAAAGCTTCCAAGAAAAACTGTTCCTAGCAAGCATATAGCACCGACTTAAGTTACCAGATGAGTCTGTGTTATTAGCTTTTACCCGTTGTTATCGAGGAATAACATACCTTAGAATGTCATGACTGACCAATCAGAATCAAGCATTCCACAGAGCCATGTAATAATTTAATTTAAAGCACAACCACCACAAAATCAGACTTAACACCTCTTATTTACTTTGAGATCATTCTGAGGTTAAATACAGATTTAAAATCATAATAAGTAATAGTTTTAGCTATGATACTGGTTTTGAAATCAAATGTTTGCATAGTTATGACAGGAAACACTGGCATCTAACAATGCCTTGGAAAAAAACTATTTATCTTAAAAAATAATGCATATGCATAAACCCAAATAGGAAATAAAACAGTTATCGAACAAACATGTGTCCTATTCTGTGTCCGAAACTCCTGAAACACCGTTGTCTCATTTTAGAGCAGTCAATGCAATTCATGAAAGAAGTCAATTAAATCTGTGTGTGTGTGTGTGTGTGTGTGTGCGTGTGTGTGTGTGTGTGAAAAAATTCAGATGTAACCCCCTTTGTAATCATTAACATTTTCAAAAGTAACTGTAATTTAATTACACTTTTTTTTTCTCAATAACTGTAACTAATTACAATGACATTTATTTTGTAATTAAATTATGTAATTCCGTTATATATAACTAGTTACTCCCCAACACTGCTTATCAAGTGGCTTATCAGAAGTTATGGGACAAAAGCAATTATACAGCTCTTTTCTGAACGGCATTTCTCCGATTTACAGCTCACTGCTTATATAATGAAACATGGTGTTTTATATCAAGGCTGTATTGTGTGAAGGTAAAGATAAGCGTTTAACCACTAATTAGACTAAGTGAGTTATTTATCTATGCTTGTGCAATTGGGATGGAAAAACTAAGCATTTGGACTTTATCAATCAGACAGTGCTTCAAAAGTTGAGCTACAGTATAGAATGGAAGCTCAATAAGGGCTGTTTCTTTGCAAAAACGTTATAATTGTGAACAGTACTGTGGCCCTTGAGTTGTTGACTAATTTCTGCTCTTAACCAACTTGGGTATCATCCCTGCTTAAATGACCACCATAACTTGCTGTGTTTTATTCCCACCAGCCTTCTTACCTAGCACAGTTTCTTTGAATAACCAGCTTCACCAGCTGGACCAACACTAGACAGCTTAAACATTTCTGCTGGTATATTTGCCATGGAATCCTGCAGTATAGTTCTTTAACCACCAGGTTGTGTCAAGTTATGCATGGTCCTTGATGACAAAATGTATTTCCATTGTTTGTAACCACACAATATTTATGCATATTCTTTGGATTATTTGATTTTGAAATGATGCACATCTGAAATTGTAAATATGTGTCCCAAAGGAATGTCTGTGTTATGAGTACTGTATGGTAATGCATTTGAGTGGTAGTTTCATGTTCTTAATCTAATTTAGGGTAGTCCTGTAAAATGTGGTTCAGGCCTGCACAATAATCAGGAGTAATTTTGTACTGTTCTTCTTTATAAAACTCATTGCGAAGCATGTTTGACATAATTTGCTCATCCATGATGCATGAGTATATTTCACTGGCTTCCATTATGTTCAGTCAAAGTAAACTTAAAAGTTATGTTATTATGCAAGTTATGTAGCTTTTATGTTGATTTCAACAGAAAATTAATGCATAAAAACTTCACTCTCTCTCTTAAAAAAGAATAAAATAATACTCTTTGAAATGAGAAGTTTGAGTTCAAAAAAATTGTATTCACATTATTTAATTCCTGTTTCTTTATATTATATTAGATAGGCACCTATAAAAATACTGGATAGCTGTTTTTGTTTTAAACTTGTAAAACTTAATTTACAAGATCTTCAGTCCCTCAAATTTGCAGTCCATTTTCTGTTCTGGTATTATGCAGAGCTGTCTGACACGCATATATGATTTGCATAAGCTTGCATTATTGATATTGGTAATTTCATGATCTTGACCCAGGCTTTCAATAACTGAAGCGCACATGCTAATATGGCTGCATTCATGTGATACACATTCATGAGTCCAAAACATATTTCATAATGCATTTTATGATGCACTCTCCCACCATCACCTATGAAATTCAGTCAAATGCTAGCTGTTTAAGGGTATATTACGATGACTATTGAAAACAAATGTACTAATAAGTGGCTTATTTTCAGAGCTGGGTAGATTACTTACAAATTGTAATCCGTTACTGATTCCAGATTACATGACAAAAATTGTAGTCAGTAACGTAATCTGTTACATTACACATTTTAGGTAATATAATCAGATTACTTTTAGATTACTTTTGATTTAACTCATTTATCACATTGATTTAAATAGCATTATCTTGTACGATAATGATGCAAAGAGTAAGAAAACTTGTTCCATTCATTGTAATTTACAACATGATGTGCATTAAACATATTATATCAAGGTTTCCAAAACTAGGGTTCGTAAAGGAACTGCAGGGGGGTTGTGAGTTTAATGAAAAGCTGACAATTAATTAAATCATAAAAAATTAAAATGAAAATAAATCATTTTAAAACAAACTCCCTTTCGAGGAAAGTCTCTTCACTCGGCGGCCATATTTGCAACGCCTCCAGGCAGCTCATACAAGACCAATCTTAATGAATGGGGGAATCCTGAAATCTCAAAAACTGCTCGCTAAACTCTCAATTAAATTACATATATCAAATCAGCAACAAAAATATTAAATTAATTGCCCCATGAAAGTTCTTTCTTATGGTCAAATAGCATTTAAAAAGCTTATTTTTCAGGATAGACCAGCCAATGCACATTCGGAGTCATAACGTGCTTAACCAGCTTCAGCAGATTTTTGAGTTTAGTAGTTTATATAACAAAAATTTGAGAATCTCCCATAAAAATAAGTTGAGCAAACTCAAAAATCCGCTGAAGCTGATTGCCTTAAAATTTTAAGTTGGCTCAACTTTTTTTTTTTTTCTTTTTTTTATTATTACAGTGCAGGTTTGGGCTTGAATGTGCCCCATGTTTCTATGGAAAATTTGTCTCTTTCATTTAGAAGGTGGGACTATTCCTCCATATTGCGCGTTACAGTTTCTCCCATTCATAAATATAGGAGTGAGCCGTCTTTGTATTTCTTTGTTTTTTGTTTTAAATAAAACACTTACTAAAAAATATGAAATATTTTTGTTTACCTGCATGCCATGTGATCATAATCAACATCAAAGAAACCGTGAACATGCAAATGTGATAGTTAATTATTGAAATATTTATTTTAAAATCTCAGGGGTACTCAAAGCAAATATAGGCTATTTGGTGAATAAGGTTTAGATGAAAAAAAGTTTTGTAATGCCCGCATTACATGTAACTAAGAAATAACGTGAATATATGCATTTTAATTAGTTATTATTAATAATACATGCTTAAAAAAAACCTAGAGAGTAATAATTCTCTACAGAGTAAGAATGTATTCATCAGTAGTTGATGCAATGTTGAAACCCTTCTTAAACCTGAAATGATTTTTGTAAATCCAATGGTCAAATGCAGTCGCCACCTGACTAATGACTAATCTTTGTGTGAATGTCCACAAAACTGGACTATATATACACATATAATATGTATATAATCATATAAATCAATGAATTATGAACAATTTATTGCTATTGTGTGAATAATATGTAATCATGTAATCCATAAAAAGGTAACTGTAGTCTCATTACGAGTATTTTAAAATGTAATTTACTCTAACTGTAAGTACTTAATCTTTGGAATCTGATTATGTAATCCAGATTACATGTAATCAGTTACTATCAGTTATTTTCCATTGGAGATAAAGGTATTTATTAATGTAAATAATGATCCACCTCCTTTATATGATATTAGAAGTCTGAACAATATTATAGACTTTCTTAAAAGTAATAGAAATTCTGCAGTTCAAATGTTTTGTCTTTGACCTTCTAAGAAAAAACTGATTGTCCCTCTTAGAACCATGTTTGCTTGGAGTTGGCTTTCGTCTCATCCTTTCACTCTGTTGGAGAGTAAAGATAAAGAAATGCATCAGATCTTCACAAAACTGAAATAAAAAAAAAAAAAGTTAAAAATAACAATTCTTAATGTAGCTCTGTGCCGTACTTTGCATTAATTTTGCGTCTTTTATATCTGTTGTAGGATGTAACAACCACAAACACAAGCAATAAAAATCCAGCAACAGCAGCAAGACCATTGAACACATTCTGAAGACTCGACTTGGGAAACATCTGTGAGAAAAAGGGAAAAAAAAAGTATTGTAAATTTAAATTACTTTTATTGACTGACCTGAAAGTTATGTCATTGATGATAAGATGAACTGGTTCGCAGTGTATGTTAATGTAATTAATATAGGGTTGAAGAGAGGCACCTACAGTATTATCTTATCAAGCTGACTCAGAAGTTCACTTGCGGGCAACACAGATATTATGTTTTATATTATAGACTAAATGGGACAAAATGTCAGTTTGATGTCTAAATATTTTCCTGTCCACAAACCACTTTTATTTTCTTGATTTTAGAAACCGTTGAAAAACTTTTATTTGGATCTACCTCCAGAATCACATGACTCTCCGTTGGATATCAGCATGTGTGGGGTGTTATCCAGTGACCCGTCATTGATTTCTAGCTTTATCCCCAGTAAGTGGCACATTAGAGGGTAAACATTGACGGTCTCAAATGGTCCAACCAACAAATTACTGTGGAAATCTGGTCCTACTGCCCTGAAGAAAAGCTTCATGGCCAAGACCTCATTGTCATTGCCATACTCCCCTTTATTGGTCTGAAGTGGGTAAAACTGGAAGAACATTTAGAACATATGATCACATATAATGTAATGTTTTCCATGCATTTATTGTTTATTGTGTCCATTAGGTGTTGTTAACTGAATCCTCACCCTGTTGATGACATATCCTGGGTCTGCATAGAGAACGATGGGCAGGATGCGTGGATGTTTGGAGTAATGCAGTCGAGCAGGCGCGTCTTCTTTCTTGTAAACGTGAAGGTTTGGATGTCCTCCTTTCAAGGCTTCATAAATCTTGTCAAGCATCCCTTCTTTAGGCAAGAGCATCGCAGAAGGTTCGTAGTCCAACAGGTGGAACTGCAGATCTTTGTTAGAGAACCCTCGAATGTTTGAATACGGTGGTCAGTCATGCCATGATTGGTGTAGTCATAGGCTCTTGGTTCTACCTCCCTCACCTGAATTGTTTCTTTCTGGTAAGTGGCCGCAGTGCCAGGGAAGTGTAAAAATCCTGTGTTAAGACGAGAAGGAAAGTGAAACATGAAAAATTAAAATAAAAAATATATAATAAATTAATTAGTTTATAATAAATTAATTTCACACTAAAGGATTTTCATTTAAAATCTAATTTTAGTAAAATACTACTATTCATTAATTATAGTATATATAATATTGCAATTTTGTAATAAATGCAACATTTCTTTATTTTTTTTAAAATACTGTACTTTTTTTCATAGTAAAGTACACACATTTCCATAATATTATTTTATATTAAACATACATTTCCATAAAAATATCGGGTAATAATTTTTATAAGTTTAATAATATTGTAAATCAATCAGTTACTAATCAATCATATCTTCATATCTTCACTATTGGATGCAAATAGATGTTATTTAACAGTTTATCTTGATATGAAGAGTCTGAGGTATGTATTATTATTTGGCGTAAGACTTAAGTTTGTCTTTCGTTGTCTTTTTCTCCTTATCAGATAACAGGGTGAAGTGTGTAGGACTAGTGATGGTCAGGAAAGGTGGAGTGACATTAGCAGCAAAATACTGAGTGCCAATAACATGATATAGGCATTCCACTACTATTGTTTTACACAGAAACAGCCTTGCTTTTTGTCTGAATGTTATAAATTTCTCAGCTCTCTGCTCTTGGACTTATTCTTTTGTCTAGGTGCTTTGCCATCAGTTTTTGCAGACCTAAGTTCACAGTATCACTGAGGTTTATGGGATGGATTGCATGTTTGTTATCTTGCATTATCTGACAGTCTTATCAGAAGTTATAGGGTACAGGCAATTACTCTGCCCTTTTTCATATAGTTTTATAATTCATTAATAGTTCACAGCTTATAATATTAAATTAAACATTTAGAGTTTCTAGTTGGTCATCTACCTATATTGTAAAATTGGTTTGGAATAAAATTTAGCATCAGTTAATCATTGTTGGTGACCTAGAGTTCAGGCTTCACCATTCTTTCCTACTACTCCACACCTAATACAGTACTTGAACCAACAGTCTATATAAAACATGGGCTAACAGTTATGAGAAAATCATTGAGGGTAGGTGTATGAAACATTATTGAAAATCTTTAGAACCTCTATTTTTTTTTGTACTGTTCATAGTGTGCTAAAGTGTGCCTGGCCTTACTTTTTTGCTGTTTCCCAATCTTTGTCTTGAGGAGTTATAAGACGGAGTCCAGATTTTCCATCTGTACCTTACGTATTCATTTTACTTGATGGTTGTTTTAACAGACGACCAAATCGTTACACCTCGTGATGTACGAACTTGTCCACCAGAGGGAGTTGTGTCTGAGAAATACTCAAACTCAGTACATTGTTGAGATTCAGTGTTTTCATTTTTAAAGTTAACTTGATCCATTTATGAACAAATTAACTTAGACACAATTTGTAATGTGCGTGAAAGGAAGACACATTCAAAATTAATAAATTCCGTTTGCTGCCTTCCCAACTAACTTACTTTCTCATTCCAGAAAGCGTTTAATTGGACACAATTGTGTAGTAGAAGATGAGTGATCATCAATATGGCAGACTGTAATCATTTTGGGATACAAGTTGTTTGAAACTATGTCACCCTGGAGAACACTGAACAATGAGTTCTTCAGCTTCAAAGTTATACAAATGTTTGTTATTTCTTTACTTTTTAGTCTTCCCCCTGTATATCCTCTGTTTTCTGTGCCTGTCTGCCACCTCCAGAGCTTTCAAGGAATGCTGGGACTAGACTGGCTCTTGTTGGAGCCATGACAGAAATCTCTGTGATAGATGTGGCAGGAACTTCTGGACCTCTGGGAAGACATCAAAAGCCTTAAAAAAAAATGTGCTTAATGATTGATATATATCCAAATGATTACCTTCACTGAAAATGACTGGTAGTTGAGTTTCCTATTACAGCCACTTGATGGCGCCAGACACCTTTTAGTTTCTGTTCTGGTTACCTGCAGGAATCCTGTCTGTAGTTCTGTGTGCTGAAATCGTGAAGGAACCTAAAACAGGACAGAATAAAAATCCTACAGCCAGGTCAGGATGCTTTCTACATGTGGCCTGTATGTTTGTCCACTTGCTTATCATGTGGCATATAAAGGAGAATTCCTGTAGAACTCCCATGAAGTACCTTTTGGAAAATACTGATTTCTGTAAGGTTTGTGCAAGTCTTTTTAAGGTCTTACTGCTGGACTGTTTTTTATTATGAATGTATCTGGTATAACGTTAATAGGAAAGTCTTAAAATTAGTAGCCTGCCTAATTAACAATTAAAATAGATAAATCTGCTCAATGTTGCTTGATTATGCATTTAAAAAGGAAAAGTGCATTAAACACAAACACTCTGAGATAAAAAATAAAATAAAATAAATTAAAAAAAACGAAACAAAAATAATAGCTTGTTTTAGTTTAAAATTTAGATTAAACACGTTTTTCATGATTTTAACAGAAGAACACCTGGAAAATTAACAGCCTGGGTAAGTTGGGTTTTCCTTTGCTTTTGACAATCAAGGATCTTGGAGTTATAAAGTTTAGAACCAATGCTCCAGAGTCTAGACATCTACACAGTCACTTTTGCAGTCATGTTAATGAAGATTAAATGGCAGTGATATAATCTGAATAAGCCTTTTGTCATTTTTAAATATATATTAAAAATATTGTAAAGACATTTGCCACAGTTGTGAAGATGATATATAAATACATGCATTCATACATACATACATACATGCAAATCTTTTTCGCTCATTCATTTTCCATCAATTTTTATCAAAATTCTATTTAGTGTTTCCTAACGAGAATTTTATCCAATCAGAATTTAGTCCTTGACACTGCGTCTGAGCTCCACCCCTTAATGCTCGGTTTAGATTGTCAGTTTAATTATCCAATCCAGTTGTTTCATTTGTAAATGTGGGTGTGGTCTTCCAAGCTACAGAGGCCTTGCAGGAGTTACGCAATCCTACGTAGCCTACTAAATTAAGGTAAACATAGCTTAGCGAGTGTGGAAGTATAATTGCCGCCGGATAAATTAAACACTAAACGAGGGCTGATTTCACTTCAAATAATTCTTGATAAGTGTTTACTGTGAGTTTTTTTTTCTTCCATTCTTCTATTACACCTAGAATGGGTTTGTTGAATTTTAAAGGCTTTATTAAGGCATTATCGTGTGTTTGTTGGTAGCATAGTGTGGGCCTTTTTGGCATCTCTGGTAACGTTACTGTAA
Organism: Acrossocheilus fasciatus; assembly: GCA_036784905.1. NCBI lineage: Eukaryota > Metazoa > Chordata > Actinopteri > Cypriniformes > Cyprinidae > Acrossocheilus > Acrossocheilus fasciatus. The sequence continues at coordinate 22,210,573 of CM071949.1, forward strand.
ATTGGCTACGACATAAGCCACTGTATTCATTTTATTGATATAAAATGGTGTTTCTTAATGGTTTGAAGTTACAACCCAAGCCCAGCTTAAAAGTACAAGGGTCACCACTGAAATTGTTCTATGGTATTAACAGGGACTTAAAAGGAATGTCACTTGTCTTGTGAATTCTGTAGGAATATGTCATTTTAGTACACTTTACAATGCTTGTGTAAACTGTGCTCTCTTTACATTTTTAAAGACCTCATGAATTCATAATGAATACATTTTACATTATAATGAAAATTATGCCATATTACTGACAACAAAAACAACAATAAACATAATGGGGGAGGGGAGTTATGAATCAGGCTAACAAATATATAAATAAATATTCTCTTTTATTTTTACAGGAAATCCCATTGGGGTCCTTTTTTGTGAGAGAACTTCAATAGATTTTATACAGATTTGTTAAAAAGACCTCAGAAATGTAGACCTACAAGATGTTCATTGTATGCACAACCTCTTAGTTTCCATTCGCTTGTGTTATTGGTAATTTCATGGTCTTGACCCAGGCTTTCAATAACTGAAACGCATGTGCTTGTTTTATATTACGACCTCCATGTGACACACGTTCATGGCCTCAAAACTCATCTCATTTCATAATGCAGTTTATGATGCACTTTCCCAGTCGTCCCCCCTCCACCTCCCCACTCCACCTGCTTGCTAGGTTAAAGACAAGTCAGATGCTAGCTGTTTGAGGGCATGGTAATGTATTATGATGAGTATTGGAAACAACCGGTGGTAAATGGAAAGGACCATTTAGATCTACAGCAGTGATTACAACCTAACTTAAGCATTTGAAAGTGATGGCCAGTAATACAGGCATTTGTTTCATAGCAGTTATGGCGACATTCAATCATGTCAACCATCGTGTGCGTTTGTTTAGATTATTGGTAACCACAAATATTGATCCATTTGCTTTATTTTTGAAGTCCTTTATAGACTAATGTGAATTTATTGAATGTGTACAACAGTTAGTTCTGGTCCTCAAATTTGTTTGAGCGTCATGACCGGACTAACCATATGTGCCCAAACGTTGTCTTTTTTTTTTTTTTTGGGACATTTTTTTTTTTTGTGAGTAAAAAAATGGACTGGCAAAATTGAGTCTACAATTAACAAGTCAATGTTACCTGTTAAAGTCAAATCACAGTGGTGTTGGTGTTTTGAGCAGCACTCTATCAGCATCCTTCAGTACATAGTTTAAAATCACTGCCCTTTTTGACCTTTTATGAAATAAGAAATGGTAGAATCGCATATCGATGCTAATGACGTCTATTCGTATATCACTCGGAGAGCATTTTATCTTGGAGGCTGGTCAGTAGTGTTTTATGATGCGACCTTATTGAAGTCAATCAAATCATCTGACAGCTAGTTGCTCAGATGGGGTTTGCTTTTGGCCTTGGGACAAGTTCAAGGTGAACACCTAATCTCTTGGAAGATAAGCTATTACTATCATCAGGGCTCATTTTTCTCATTTACATTCACCTACATACATGAACAGAAAGTGAAAGGCATGTGTATTAAAGACAGAGTGCTAGTTTTTCATTCTGTGCCTATGAAGCTTTAAAAGTCGATGTGGAATGAAAATTCACCGTCTATTTTTCAAATGCATGTTATAGATCATATTGTGAATGATTTATTGTGCATATGTTTCATTTTTTGACCTTGTAGTTTTATTTTTTTTTAATGAAAATGTCATAACTAGATCTTCCAGTGAAAACAAAAGACTTCTCTCTGATGATGTGTGCAGGACTTTTCCAGTCATTTAAGCCCGAAGTATAATTTGGTTTTTAATGCGTACACTAACATACACACACAATCGAAGGCATAGTTTTTCAAAGCAGATAGTCCACGGATGCACACTACAAAGTTTCTTCTTAGTCCAGTGCCTGCATTATTTCTCTCCAGAAATTATGACCAGTAATGTGGCTCTTTTTTTATTAGGTGTTTGGACCTTCATTCTGACGGCACCCATTTACTGCAGAGGATCCATCGGTGAGATGCAATGCTAAATTTCTCCAATTTAACTAACTCATCTAAATCTTGGATAACCTGAGGGTGAGTACATTTTCAGCAAATTTGCGTTTTTGGAAATACTATACCTCTAACCTATATTGGAAATGATTCTCTGTTAATTTTCACATTTTAATAAACAATGTCAGATTTATTTTAGTTTTTTTATATGAGTGCAAATTGTTTGAACGCATGCTTTTTAATTGCCGTATGCATTACATTTCAGCTTTTGTCTTTATAATTCCCGATTTGTTCCTCAGTTTTGTAAAATCCATCCTCCTCTAAATTTTTTCAGTTTCAATAATCATCTCAACTTTAAGTAACACTGTACAATGAATTGCTCAGTTGCTGCTAAGTTAGAGAAACATTTGAAAGTCAATACCACAACTCACCACTCCAGTAAATTCACGCGTTTGAATTGGATGATTGGTCTGTTTTGGCCCACTCTGAGCGTCAAAGTCACAGCAAACTTCATTTTGTACGTGCTCATCGAGCATATGGTTTATAATCGCAACATTTATTTGGTCTGAACAGGCGGCGTGTCTGGTAGTTGGCCAAGGGGGTGGAGGTCTCCATGTGGCACTGTGCAAGCAGGATTAGGACTAAGCCTGGGTAAAGCTCTGGTTAGGTTTAGTCTTAAGCCTGCACCGGGCACTTCAAATAACACATCCTAAGCCCTCAAATACTAGACTGCGGCCTGTGTCAAGCATCCTCATCTATCATATTACAAGTTTGAAAGGCACCTTGTAACACTTGTTCTGAGCCTTTTAATAGTTCTCCTTTTTTATGGGTTTACCTCGGTGAAGACTCAGTCCAAACTAATGAAGAAGGCGAACCAGAATTGAAAGGGTAAAGGGGTGGGGGTTAACGCTTGTTAAATACCACCGACTGAAGACACTGTTTTACAGTACGTCGTTAAAGTTGCACTCACTGATAGCCACTTGATAGCGTTCACTATATAATGCTGGGGGAAATGAATGCGTGGAGGAAGTGTGAATTGATATTGTTTGTGCGAAACCTATGAAAACAAGTTGTTAAGTGGTTGTATCAGTCAACCAGGGTTTGTAATCAAGGGAGAAGAGAGGCTTCCTGCGGAGATGTGTCATCTTGTCTTATAGTGACTCATCAGCGACAAAATGGTGCTGGGACAGACGAGTAATTGTAAAATATAATGGATAATGTTGTACGCTTTATCGTAGCAGGTTTGTTTTCCTGTCGTTTTTGGCCATTTGTGCTCGTATCACTGAGGGTGTATGGCTGGCGAGGCAGCTGTGAGACATTATCGCAGCCCTGCGTCACGCTCATTTGTGACAAATGCGTTCTGAGCCACACCACTTTGCATTCAACTCTTATTGCTTAATTAGTTTTAACAGCAAATGTTGTTACACAGCAGCAGTCACATACGGATCTAATACCGAGATCTCTCTCATTAATTAAGTGCGTTAATTGTGAGTATAACAGATGAGTGCAGTATGGCTGGCTTCCTCTCCTGCCTCCCGTTCACGCTGTTTATCACGGGGACATAAACTGTCATCGGCTTTTCAAACTCCACCAAAGCCGCAGCTGGCTAATTACCTGCCACTCAGGTTGAACTCTTTCTCAAGAAACTGTGTTTAAAATGGAAAAATGAACGTTAATCCGACTTTTTTGTTTGGAGTTTAGTTCAGCTTTAGGTCAGGGGAGGATGTAATTTTTTCTGGACCCAGAGGTTTGAGACTCATTTTAACTGGATTTTTTGTAGTCAATGGGCTGCATGTTGATAGATCCAATCGTACTGGTGCGCATTTTGTTAAGCCTCAGCTTTGTGTGTTACTGAGCTATATGTAATGCTATGATAAACATATCCAGAACAATATAGAAATTTCATTAATATTGTAGATTTTTTTTTAAAAAGGTTGCACCTGGGATCAAAAATTAAATAGAAAAATTTTATAGTTTCATTAATGCAGAATGATTAAAAAAAAAAAAAACATTATTGTAAAACATTATATAGTTTATTTTCAGTGTTGGGGAAAATTGCTTTTAAAAGTAATGCATTACAATATTGCGTTACTCCCTAAAAAAGTGGAAAACTTTTTATGGAAAGTGATGCGATATGTTACTTTTGATTTACTTTTTAAATCTGGGCAGGGCTTGCTTTTTTTTTTAATATAAAAAGTTCTTCTTTTACGAATGTAAAAGCCCTTTAACAACAAAAGTGAAATGAATACGCCTCAGGCTGAAGGAAATGTAAATTCACATCTATACAGTAGAGGGCGCAGCTCAAACAAATCACATGAAGAATACGACGCAGGAGAAGAAAGTTCAACACTATTAGGCAATAATAAAAATGAAACACAAATGTGTCGTTTTTGCTTATTAGTATGGTTGAATTGGCGCATCGAAGGTCAGTAGCATAGACATTAATTAATAAAATGGGATTAAATACATAAACAATATTTGTCTTATTTAACGTATTAAATTATTGCAGGTTTGCATAATATTCTGAGTTTGCATTTGACTGTTTGTATTCATTTTGAGGAACACTGAATCTGTTTTTGTGCAGGTGAGATGAGTAAATACATGTTCATATTTAGTCTAGAACTACAGTAAGATCATGTTCACACATAACACCTCTGCACTTACTCTTGATTTCTCTCAACATGGCAACACGAGAGCTGTCAGTCAGTACATGAGAAACAAAGGAACTGGCGTTACTTATTTGAAAAAGTAACTTAGATGTTTCTTTCTAAATTAAAAAGTAATGTGTTACTTTACTAGTTACTTAAAAGTAATGTGATTACGTAACTCTTATACTAATAATCAACTTATAATGCATTACCCCCAACACTGTTTATTATTTTTACCATAAATAAAATAAATAAAGCCTTGGATATTGATATGTCAATCCATCAGGTGATCAGTCAGGCAGTCAATAAATAAGCTTAAATAAATAGACATCAGTAAGTAAATAGAACAGTACATAAATGCATACATAAATTCGTAAGATAAAAGGAATTGACCAACAGTTTAATTCAGAAATTTTTTACCTGGAATTTTTTTCTTAGAATTTATATTTAATATTAAATTAAAATATTGTATATAAATAAATACATAAATGCTGTATAAAGTTATTGTGATGTTGTAAGAAATGTTAATGTTACATTTTTTAATGATGTTGATATTGTTAACTTGTTGATATATAACCAAATAAAACAAACATAGATTTGCCTTAGAGAAGACTAATGACATTGTAATTAATTATATAAGACTAATATAATAATATAAATAACTAAAAAATATTTGGAGCCACACTCATCTATCAAGCCAAAAAGTCAATTGTCATTTCCTAGAAGGTTCTGTGATCAACTGCTTTGTTTAATCTGTTCTTACAGAGAGTATTTTTTTCTTTTCTTCTTTTTTTCCCCAGCAGGGAACATTGTGTACTTGGTGTGTGAGTAAATTGTGTGCTTGTGTAATCTATTGCTTTCTGTGTGTGTGTGTGTGTGTGTGTGTGTGTGTGTGTGTGTGTGTGTGTGTGTGTGTGTGTGTGTTTATACCTGGACTGGCGCAGTGAGGCATGGGGGCAGGGTCTGAGATTGCCGTGCCACCTTAGCGCCCTCCACTGACTGCTGGCAGGCCACTGGAACAGCGGCCCCTTGTGTGCTGACAGTGATATATGGGTAATTTAAAAAGTCGTTCTTTTCAAAGCAGCCAGCTGCTGAGAGGGCATCCAACCACAGCCCATTCCCACGCAGTTTGTAAAAAAAAAAAGAGAGAAAAAACTCATTTAAATGTACTTTACAGATCAAGGCAAATCAGATCTACATTAATGTGGCTGCATCTTCTTTGTGTTTCTGCCGTGGGCTTATGCATAAAACACACAAATAACCCAACTATACTGATTATCTCTCACATTAACAAGATCGAGTAGAGAAGTTTGAGTTATGCGGTCATTTAAATGCTGAACAAAATGGCGAAAAGTTGGACTGTGGGACATTAAAACTCAAAGCAAGTAATAACGCTACGACGGATCAATGTTATGAACTCTGTGCTAGCACAATTCGCAATAAATTAGGGCCCAGAATTGATTTCAGTTACACATGCTGCATTTCATGTATTTTTTTTCTACAATATTAATGTCCCTCACAGCTTTATTGGCTGCATGCTGGTAATGAGAAGCCCACACTGTAATGCTGAGATTTCATGAGGTTCGTTAACTGTGAGGTTGGTCTCTTCGGGTCACAGGGCCATGTTCTTGTCAGGAAACCACACTTCTGTTTACAGGTCCCTGGAATAGGGCAGGTTCTTGTCATAAGTGGTTAAAGAAGAGGGATTTCAGGCAATTATAAAAATGGCATATTTGCTGGATATTGTGCTGAGCTGTTGGGAGGTGAGAGAAGAGTTTGAAAATTACAGTGGCTAGACTCTGTATTGGTTATTGACCAGGGTGGAAGACAAAGGGAGAACAGGAACATATGGTTTAGGTAGAGTATAGCCGTGGTGTTGATGGATTTTGTTCAGGCGGTTAGTAAAAACAAAAGATCTGATGCAAACATGTTAAGTAATTCGAATTCTGAACCACAGGTTGCATAATAATGCTCTGAGAAATTTGTTCTCTTACTTTTTAGGAAATAATTATTATATTTTGAGAGTTTTGTTTTGATTGGCAACGGTGGGAAGAAGAAATGCAATTGGTAACATCAGACTTGACTGAATGAATATGCAAGCAGTAATCCTGCTATGGCTCGTGCTCACTTACCTGCCTGTCAGCAAATCAGTTTGCCGAATGTCATTGTCACCTAATTAATATTTATGAACCAAGCTGATAAAATTTATAATGTGCTCTCTGCACTGTTCCTGTGTTTCTGGTTTGAATGGCTAAAAATACTTGAAATTAGATTTTTGGAAAGGTGTATGACAGCTCGTCACTGGGACAATAACCTCAAATGTACGCCTTTTGTCTCTTATCTAATTCTAAATGGGACATATTAGTACTTTTAGACACTCTGTACTATAGTTGTTATAGCTACATAAAATATAAATCAGTGGTTCCCCCATTATCCAACACAGTATTCAAACACATTTTATGAATATCACAATCTCTAGAGTTTTTGCTGTAATTGTGGCAACAACGCTTGTTTTCTAGCTTTTTTTTATTGACATAAACCAGTAGTTTTGATATTTTAATTTAATTAAACATTATTATTATTATTATTATTATTATTTTTTTTTTTTATGTCATCCTTTGGCTTCCAAGGAAGTTTGCTGAGGCTCCCTTGAGAAGCATTGATGTAAACTATTACTTACTGTATTATTTAATTGATAAGTATTGGACTGTCACTGTTTTGTAATATGTCTTAAATTGAAGGTTAGGTAAACTGCATGTGTGTCATTTGAAGAAAAAAAAAAGGTCATATCTTCTGAAAAAATGACAGACTTCTCTCAGATGACATGCAGAACTTCTCAAATAATTTAGTTTGCTTAAACCCCACCACTGCTAGCTCTAGTTTATCTGCCTCTGTTTTTGAGTATAATGTCCACATTTCAAAGTCTCAAATCAACAGACGATGCATTGAATCCCTGCCCTACATTTTTTTAAAATTTTTTCTTTGATTATCTGCTTGATGTATGTCACAATATGAAGGAAAAGATCTGTGCTACTTGCATTTTTTCAGGACATTAAAGGTCCAGTCTTGTAATGCTGGACATTTTCTCCCTTTAAATCTTTGCATATTTACTTTGTGTCTAAATTTGGTTTTCGACAGCTGGCCCACAAGTCAACTGGCCCACCACGGAGAGTCCCCATGGCCAGTCCATCCCTGCCTCTGACGCATATGTTGTCTGATGCGCTGATGGCGAGATGCCATGAATGGACATCAGCAGAGTACTTACTTTTCATACTGACAGTTACTCTCTTGTGTCTTATGTACGTCATGCTGATGCTTAAGTCATTACTATAGCAACTGATGTAATTATAAGCCAGATGAAGATTGTGTGATTCGCTAGGAGGCCAGAGGTCTGGGAATTGATTGGAGTAAAAACTGTTTTTTTTTTTATTTATTTATTTTTTTTTGCAAATTGAGAGACTCATGGACTGTTTGGCTGTGTATGGATGTTTTTGTGTAAACTCAATGTGTAAACTGCAGTGTTAAATGCTATAACTTGTCTTCTTTTTATAATTCAGATTTTTATGTTGTGCATATTGTACATTTAAAAGTAGTTATTGTAATGTAATGGGGAAAAACACAAGAATTCAGATTGCATTGATATAGTCAACAAAGCCTGTCAAAAGTAGTGGTTCTCAGTTGGTTTTGATTCAGGAGACAGACTATATATATCTTAATCCACTTAAATTGTGATCAAATTTCAGTTCTGTTTCAAGTGAGAATACTGTCTCAACAGTCATTTATGAGCACTATTCATTTATAACACATTTGAAGTCTTATAGTCTTTAAAATCAAAATTGACTTAGTATTGTTTAATGGAATATTGCCATATCTAATCTAAACAACAATGATCCAATGATTCAGTCAGTTTGCAAAAGACAAAATCAAGTCTCGCCCTAATTTTTTTTTTTTTTCACCACTTCATCACGATTACTTTAAGCGAAGCTTTTAATATCACATGGTGTACACTACCATCTACAGCAGGTATGAGCAACTGGCGGCCCACAGTGTCTTTTGGTGCGGCCCGCTGGATTATATTACACTCGAATGATCAATTTTAAAAACATTTGAAAAGTAAGTCACGTAAAGATTGATCTCAGTTTATAATGTTCATACTATCTCCAACCAGGAGAGATCGCTATAGTTTCCAGCCGCTCCCCGTATTAATTTCAGTGCAGTGTAAACATTCACTAACAAATAATGAATGAAAAACAGACCATGAAAACAGTATTTTCCAGTCAAGATGGTTAACAGATGATCTTTTTAAAAAAATTCAAGGTGTTTGGAAATCTGTATTTTTATTTAAATCGCCATCACACCACTGCTCACAGACAATGGGATGCCAGAGTTGCACTTGCTTCAAATTTCAAAGGTGAAATGCATAGTCAACAAAAGCTTTTTGCCAAATGCATGACAGAAATGTTTGCACTGAACTATGTTCTTAGGGTTTCTGCGGGTCCTTAAAAAGTCTTCAGTTTAATTTATGGCCATGAACACTCCTAAATGTTACAAAAAGTCTAAATTATAAGAGGCCTTAAATTTGGGGACGGAAAGACAAGAATTGCTATATGGATTAATATGACGATTAAACTTCAAAAGGCTATATGATTTCACTGAATAAATATGAGCGCTGCACGTTTTAAAGTCAGGCGCTGCTGCTTTGTGTACTGCGGTTCCCGGGGAAACTGGTATATTCTGCAGTTCTGAAAGAGAACGAATATGCATTTTCAATAAGCCCGTGTGCTATTTTTGCTACATATTTTTAAATGTGAACCAGTGGATCGGCAAAAAGCTAATGCATTATAAAAATCTAAACAATTAAGTCATTAAAATATATTTATGTTATTTAATATAATAATTGATACTTTTGACTCATCCCTTTTCTTAAAAATTGTTTAAAGGCTGAAATGTGAAGTGAAGATCTTAAAAAGGTCTTTAAAGGTCTTAAAATTGATTTTGAAAATCCTGCAGATACCAGGTTATTTTGTGGTAGGCTACCATTTGGCATAACCTTTTTTGGGGGGGGAATAAGCCCTTTTTAACTGTCCTCTTTGGTTGTTTTGAGAATGTTCTGTAGGCCACTAATAAAAAAAGAACCTCTGTACATTTGTTTGTTGCAAATTTACAGACAATTCAATTGGCAATGTTTATTTCAATTGCCAAATGCATGACAGAAATGTTTGCACTGAACTATATTCTGAACTAGGTTTCTGCGGGTCCTTAAGTCTTCAGTTTAATTGTTTAAATTTATGGCCATGAAAACTTGGGTAATATTTCTGTCAACTGACAACAAAGTTTCTTTTCTGAACTAGCATAACTGCACAAGTTTTATAGTTAAAATCTTTAAAAACAAATTACATTAATTATACTTACGTTTTTTTTCAGTAAAAAGGAAATTGAGTAAGATGGTGTAAAAGGTGTGTGGACGTGGATTAGTAATCTGGCCCCTTGGTATAAAGGAGAAAAAACGCTGGCCCTCATCACTCTCAAAGTTGCTCACTCCTGATCTACAGGCTCATGGTGTTTCAGACACCAATATTTTAACGATTCATAAAAGAAGAGTTGCTATTTGACCAACTAAGATTTTGGTATGCAGATAAGATCAGTATTTTTTGGTAATACAACAGCATACCATGAATGTAAATTACGAGGCGTGAGAACCAGAAGGGTGTAAGTGACATTTTTGGTCAAATGGAGATAGATATATATATATATAATATATGTGTGTGTGTATATATGTGTATATATATGTGTGTGTGTGTGTGTATGTATGTGTATATATATATATGTGTGTGTGTATATATATATATATAGATAGATAGATAGATATAGATATAGATATATAGAGATATAGATATATATATATAGATAGATATAGATGGATGTAGATATATAGAGATATAGATATATACAATGAAAGCTGTTAATGAGCTCTTTCTGGCAAAAGTACTGTCATCCATGAGTGTACAATTTTTTGTTATAAACAATTGAAATCAATACACAAAGTCAGATCAAACTATGGTAACATTTTTGTCTCCTGCAAAGTTGGTGAAATGTCAGTTACGCCTTTCTGGTTCTCACCCCTCAATTTGTTGTTGGCTTGTGGGATCTGCAGGTGCGTTATGCCAAACTTTATCGGATAGGAAAATTTACAATTTTATAAATGTACAGTATAAATATTTGGATGGAGATTTACCACCTTAACACTGGGCTAAATGTTGTATTTATTAACCGTATTATCAAGTATCAGAAGCATTTGCACCAAAATAGCTATTCTAATCTATCTAAAAGTCCTAAGAAAATCATATGCGAAAAGCATATTTATTTCGCCATCTTAACTGCTCCACATCATTGTACTGTCTTCATCTCTCCATTCTGCATTCAGCTATTGCACATTGTACTTGCAGCAAGAATGTACTTGCAGATCTTGTACATGAGTAAATGATTGTTTGACTCTTGAAAAGGCTACATAGGTTTTGGCTAATTAGGCATTGTCTCTGTGTGTGAGAGCGTCAGATAACTGTCATCGGTTACATATTTCCTGGTCTCAGTCTCTGTTTTTACACAGAGCTAATTAAAGCCTAATTTAAAGGTTTGCTTGCTTTCTGTCAGTCCTCTGTTGGCCGTAATATGTTTTTCTGACAGAAGAAAAATATAGCCATCAGCGTTATGTTCCAGGCTTAATTAAGCAGGCGGTATAGCTGCGCAGCTTCTGTGCCGGTTCGATTTGACCTCGAGTTCTTCGCGATAGATTAGCCTTTCATAGCTGTAGAGTTTTTGAATCGCTGCAATATGCGAACACTGTTAATGAAGAGGTGGCACGTCCAAACGGGTCACATCAAGTTCTTCGGATTTAGGATAAGGACAGCGTCCAATTAACGTCAGGAATGTGATGCGTCCGATCAGAAACGATGGTGCCAGGGCCGTCGGGATTCCCTGTTGTTTGCAAGGCGATAGAGGAGCGGAGCGGGGCTCTAATCAGAGGTTGAGTGACAGCACTCCCAAAAGCAATTCCTGCACTGTAATCCTCCTTTGTGGACAGCGTTGGAGATAAGTTGGCCGGGTTAATGCACCGTGCTCTTCTCTGCAGACCCATGCTGACAGGGCCCTGACAGGTAGACACAGACACAGGTGCTTGTTTATGCTAATGGCGTGTCGGACCGGCCAGATAGAGATGTCGTGGGTATCTGGGAGGGCTGAGCGCACGCGCGCACACACACACACAAACATCCTCCAACTGCTTTTTTACTTCTCAGGTGGCTGGATAGAAATCATTTGAAGGGAATGTTGCAGGATCGGGACTTTTGAGGAAGGAGGGAGGAGCCAAACGTTGTGTATACATGTACGTGTGTGATTATGAATGTGTTTAGAGAGGGTAATGGATAGGGGTGATCCTCGGTTCCTGTGGTTGTCCCTTAGGTCGACAGCTCGACGGGGAGCCGGGTATGGAGGGTCATTACTCATATCTGCACACACAGGGAGGAGCCGGAGAGGGTGGAAGCCATGAATCAAGGGCGAGCAGCCATCACACAGAGATTGATGAAAAGCCAACGCATGGTTAAGCCTGATTTCATTTACAAGCACAATTTTACCAGAGGTGGGAGGGGCGTATGTGCGTATGTGCTTATGTGTGTGCGGAAGGGGACAAACAACACACCCCTGGGCTGAGATTTCATAAAACAAATACTTGTAATGAATAATGGTGTGGTGACTTTGATTGAATGTGAGCGAGGTGGGGGTTGATCAACAATGCAAAAAAGGTAGCAAGGAAAAGGCCTTCTCGTCGTACCTGCAGTCGAGGTCACGTCCTCTTCGATGCATGTTTATGGCTCAGGGTGAAACATGACGTGAATCGATTATCATACACACTCTAATTATTCTCATGTTTTAATGCATAGGAAAAGGACCAGGCGGTAATGCAAATGCAATCCCTATAAGGTCGGTGAAAAAGTGCTCTCAGTCATTATCGTGTCAATGACTGCGGCAGATCTGGTCACTATTGGAATTCCATGTGGCTGTTGCTCCAGATGAAATGACAGGGTTTTTTTCCACTTTTAAATTCATAAGATTAAGTTCCCTAGACATATGGAAACAGAGTAGAGAAAGGCGCCCTAGTGGTCTTTGACATTATGCTGACACCTACTGGAGTGGATGCATTGACGTGGATGCATGGATGTTGGTGTGGTTTAGGGTTAAAGGAATAGCTGACCCTAAAATGAAAATTCTGTCATTATTTGTTCACCTTCATGTCATTTCAAACCCCTTTGGCCTTCTTTCAGCTGTGTTTAGTAAAATGTTAATGCATTTTCTTTCTGTACAATGAAATAGAATAGTGATCAAAGGCTGTCAAGCTCCAAAAATGAACAAAAACTTAATAAAAATAAGTCTTTTAAAGCTGTATGATAGCTTAGTGTGAGGAAAAGACATTTAAATAGTTTTATGCTGATAATATTGCAGCTCTCAAATGTCATTCATGTTTAAATTAGGAATGCACAATATTATGACAAATTTATTTGAAACTGAAACTACCGGCGTGTGGGAAATGTGCTATACAAATAAACTTGGGCTTGCATACCTCTCACATTTGGCATGAATCCAAATGTGTGCTCTTTGTGCTTGTTTTGCATTCTTGATGTTAATTGCATTAATTGCAAGTCGCTTTGGAATATGAGTCACAGCCTATATTTCATTTTTATTCTGGAAAATATGGTAGTTTTAAATGCTTAATTTAGGTATAACTACACTGAATGTATGAAAGACACATTCATGTTGAATTTTTTAAAATGTTAAGGTTTAATAGTGGGATGAAATTATTAGCGTTTTTAAAAGACTATAAGTGTTTATTGATGGTAATCTAAACTCATTTTCTAAGTTCTTATGTCTTTTTTCAGTACTGTATATATCATATCACCCTCACTTGTTTTATATGGCTGCTCTGTGTTTGGTCATGAGGATGTAGTGTTTGCTGTGTAGATCTCATCTTCAAAAAGACACCTCCGACATAATAGAGCTCCTTACTTATTTAGCCCACGGCACAGCTTCAGTCGATGGAATGGCTCTCGCCAAGGGTAGGAATGACTCCAAGGGCGGAGGGCGCTGGAGGTTGTGGACGGGGATCTCTCTTCTTTGTGTCTCCTCTCTTCCGCATTTCCCCAGGGCCACTCCGACCTAATGGGTGCATGTTCCGCTCCGGCATTCCATTCCAATTTGATAATAATGATATTTGCACAGGACGCCCTCTGCTTGCACAGTGTAATTACCTACTTTTTATATGATCTCTATTATTGGAAATCGATGTCGATAAGAGCACCCCATTAGAGCTTGTTATTATCACAGCTTGGGTTTTGCAACACTGCCATTATTATTTTACACACTCTAGACTGGCAGGGTTTATGGCCTGCTTGCTGCAGCCAGGCTGGAGTGTCAGTCTAATTCACAGACGGGCAATGGGGGAATAAGACTCGAGGACTCAAAGCGGAGAAATGAAATCACAAGTGAGTGTTTTTTAAATTGGCCAGCGACTGAATCCGGTCGAATGTTAAAACCGACAACCGGAATAGAGATAATGGTGGTCTTAAGAATTAATGAATTTTATTATTTCTTTTTCTTTTTTTTTGGTGAAACTTTTTGCCTTGTGCAGGTCAGATAAGGAAGATTTTCTCCACAGGGAGGGTCTAAGCACATTTGTCTGTGTAAAAATTCACAGCTTTTGTCTTGCACCCTGCCGAGAGAGTGAAATGATTATTAGCAATAAACTGTCCTTTAATGAAGCAGTAAAAACAGGGCTGGACCGACTGTAAAGAGCACTGGGACTTTTCCTGGTGGAACAGTTGTCTTGTGGGACAGTTTGAATATGCGATTTATTTTATTTCGCACATTAACAGCAGTTCCAAAATATTGAGAGGTGGCTCGTTGCCAAAAAAACCCAAAAAACTTTTCTACAACTTGTTTATCACCTGAAAACATGACACCATGAATAGTTTAATTACGCAAATTTAATTACCAAATTTGATTAGTGGATATCTGCTAAAGGAAAAGTTTAATTTTGGTTTTGGTAAAAAAAAAATATATATATTCTTTGCATTAATATTATTTAATGGATATTTTGAATGCAATTTTACATTCTGTAATACAGTGACACATTGTTGGTATTCACTTTATTTATACATTGGTTTTATTTATTTATTACATGCTGTTTTTTTCCAGTTCATCCCTGAGCACTTTCTTTATCATCACTCTGTGTTTACCAGTACATACAAGTCCTATTAAAGTTCACACTATTTCCTACATTCACATTTTCCTTGAATGTGTCTGGATTACATCTAATCAGTCGTTACGGAGCTGATGGCTCTGTGCTAATATTTTACAGTAAATATGTCATTAAGCTGTACCTGTTGCTCAGTTCACTGCAAACTGAATCACTGCTTTTCAGCAATATTCTCGTATTGATTTCTGAAGAAGATCCGGCCCACTTGAAGGAATCTTGTTTTTCATTAAGTTGTGTGCCAAAGGAAGTGTAGATGAATCGGGCATGGGAGAAATAATAACCCTGACTTTTACGGCAGTGAGAATTAGGGTGGTTGAGTTGAGCTATGCAACACCATGCTACTAGCTGGTATCTTTACAGCGGTGAGAGGAGGAGAGCAGCTAACTGGAGGGGAGGTGCTCTTGGGATGCAATTTAAAACTGAAAACAGATAAGAGTGGGAATGAATCAATGGGAGGTAGATGCTGGAGAATGTTGTCTGGACATATCGAGTGGGATGGAGACAGTGGGGTCTTGACATGGTTCCTAGACTGGTGTGAATTCAGGTTTAGTGGAGTCTGAATACATTCGCACTCAACCTGATACCCAATTACCAAAAACCTTTCTGTCGTATGTGTTGGTTGTCAGTATTTTTTTTTATGGATTCGGTATGAGGCTTCACTCAGGTGTTTACTAAGCAATCCAAAACCAATTTCTATGCGAAGTCCGTCTCTCAAGGGGAGATGTGTCCTTGCCATTATTTTGCATCAAAAAAGTAATACAAAAAGTCTGAGACCAAACTAAAATTTAAAATTTAATCAAAACTTTTAATTTTAATTTATAATTTTTTGTAATAATTTATAATTATAATTATTTATTTTAATTAATATTTGAAAAATAATTAAAAAAATAAATATGTAAAAAACTTATTTATACTTTAGATGACAACTTCTTGATTCTGTAATCCTATTACAGTATTTTTCACAAATAAGGAAATATTTAAAAATATATAAATAAAAAGGAAGTAAACACTGTAACGGACAGGGCACCCCATCTGGGAAGTTTGTGTGCATTGGTAATCATGGTTTTTTTTTTTTTTTTGCTTTTTTTTTTTTCAACTAAAGCCAAGGTAACACTCATTTTACATACAGCACACAGTGAATATTACATGAATATGATAGTGGGCAAATAATGCGTAGCATAGTTTGAAATCATAAGTTTAAAGTTTGTCGATTGTGTGTCTCCAGTGAAGCTGAACTCTCCTCCTGTCCACATTCAATTCACAATTTGATTCGTAACGCAGAGAACATGCTATCATGCAGGATACAAATGCACACTTCACAAGATCTCACAGCTGGATTCAACTTAGTCTGCAAAGTTCCCAACCCTGGTTCTGGAGGCACCCCAACACTGCACCTTTTCCTACTCCTTTCTCTGACGCACCAATTTCAGGTCTTGGATTCTCTACTGAGCTCATGAGCTGATGACCTGAATCAGGTGTGTTTGATTAAGGAGACACACAAAACGTGCAGTGCTGGGGTGCCTCCAGGACCAGGGTTGGGAACCACTGAATTAGACATTCAAAGATTTGTTTAAATAATATAAATGCATATTTGCTGAATGCTGACGGTAAATTATAATGTTTGCCTTTCTATTACTAATAATATAAGAGCAATCATTATAATACTTTTTGTGTACATTTTAATTAATTTGTTTAACAGTTCCATCTGATTATTGGACAGACTTCTATCTGTATTAGACATCTTTTAAACGATGACGGCAAACAATGAAAAGGAAGAATGTGAGTGCTGTGTGCTCAGTAGTGATGTGTCTAAGAGCCGATTCTTTGTAGCGAACGAAAAGAGCCGACTCCCGTCGGGGAGAGCCGAATCTTCATCTTAAGCAATTTTTATTCAGTGTTTTCATAAAAGCCTTATTTTTATGTATTTGTCGTTACAAAAAAATAAATAAAAATACACATGCGGCTAATCACATGGGAGGATAGACTAGGATCATACCATTATGTGAAAGAAGGAAGGGGACATGCTACAAAGAAGTAACAAGCTAGTGTAGTGGTACAGGCCTGGTACACAGAGCCATAGAGAGTGCAAATGAAAAATGCAAGCACGTTGGTTAAAGTAGGAAGACCTGCATTGTTGCAACATCGGCCCCATCAGAGAGAGAGTCTTCTCAAAAGCAGGACAAATAATCACAGAGAGGAGAAATCACATCAGCACATCCAAGCTCTGATATTTCTGAATGCCAACCTGCGCTAAAGACTAAAGTGTCTTAATGTTAAGACTTTTGCTTTTATTTATTTGATTTGGTTGCTGTGGTTCTGTTTAAAATGTTAAATAATAGTAACTGTATTTTTTGTAATGAAAAAAAAAGCATAAAAATAAGGCTATTATAAAAACACTGAATAAAATATTGCTTACCAACACACAAACCATTCACAATTGCTAAATTGGACTAAAATAGAAGGCTCTGAGTGATACTAAATGAAGAGCCATTTGGGAGTCATAAGAGCCGGCTCTTCTAATGCCAAGTTCACACTGCATGATTTTAGCCCTGATTTTTCACTCGCCGACAGGTTTTGCGAAATCGCTGACAAATGCCTGAAATCTGAGGAAATTGGTGCTCGTTCACGCGAGTGACAGTCATGCAGTGTGAATTATCAAAGATGCGATCTGAGAGAATCGGCGATGTGTTGCCGGCGCCTGTGAAATATTTGGCATGCTGAATATCTGGACCTGTCGGCGATTCAAAATCCTGCTGTGTGAATAGAGTTCTGACTGAAGCATACATCGACAATGACCTACAGCCAATGAGAGAGCAAGATACAGGGTAGCGGGAAGTTCGGGGAGGACCTTTTTTTATTTTTTATTAAGCAATTAGCCATGTACAAACAATGTGGCAATATAAGTACATTTTTGCATTAGAATATACAGAACAGGTACAAGAAGAACTATATATAATTAATTAAACATAAAAGGGGCTAGGGTTTTTCCTGTAAATAATATTATTCTTCTATAAAAGATTTATTGCAAAACATTGGTTTCATTTTCAAGTAGCCTACTAAGATTTGTGAATATACACTCAGTTAAATACAACCCAGTGCTGGGTAAATATTGGACAGAACACATGCTGGGTTGTTTTCAACCAACAGTTGGGTTAAATGTTTAACCCAACCTTGTGGGTCAAAACAACCCAATCGCTGGGTTTGTCCATATTTTACCCAGTGCTGGGTTGTGTTTAACCCAGCATTTTTTAGAGTGTAAA
The DNA here is from genome assembly GCA_036784905.1 of Acrossocheilus fasciatus. Classification (NCBI taxonomy): domain Eukaryota; kingdom Metazoa; phylum Chordata; class Actinopteri; order Cypriniformes; family Cyprinidae; genus Acrossocheilus; species Acrossocheilus fasciatus. The sequence continues at coordinate 22,228,800 of CM071949.1, forward strand.
AGTTTTCCCAGCAGAAGTATGTTGATAACAATCATCTTTGTTAATTATTGTGTGTTCGGGGAGGACTTATAGACCACAATGTCAGCGTGATCTTGCGTTATTTCCTTATCACTTCTCGTGTGCATTTGGCTGTAGTTTGCGGATCAGAGTTGTCGGCGATTCTTCCTATCATAAAGTCATGCAGTGTGTAACCTGCTGTCGCCGATTTATCATACAATGTGAACAGAGCAGCGACTGAATGCTACCCCATATAGTCGTGCAGTGTGAAAAAACGGCAATCCGATGACTTTGAAAATCACTCAGTGTGAACTCGGCATAAGGGAGACGAGCCAAAAAAGCCAGACTTCCCATAGTGCTCAGGCGCTGCCATTGTCAGCACCATGAAAATAAAAGTCGCGAACATATCGGCCAAACAGAAGAACTTGCGGGCCGATGCCGATATTTGAAAAATGCCAAGTATTAGCCGATATATCAGTCGACCACTAAGAAAAAAAAATTAAATAAAAATTATAAGTTCTTTTTGTACTGCACAAAGTCCTGACTGATTGATTTATTCATTTATTTATTTAAAAACAATTTTAACTAGTCTTTTCTTGTTTGTCTTTTTTTCTTTTAGTAACTTAGTTCATCTGCAGACAGCAACTTTTCTCTTGATGGATTTTGTCCCTTATAAAAATGGGAGATAACATTGGCTAGAATGGCATGTTACCCCAAGAATTCAGTCTATTGCCTAGATTTCAGAGAACCCTCTCTCTGTAGTTTTGTACTTCAAGTGCTCTGATGTCTGAAAAACAAATATAGGCTCTCGGTGAGATTCATGATCCTGATGCCAGGCACGGACAGATGGATGTGAGGTTATGTTTGCTCTCTACTTTGGCTGTGCTGGATTACTTTTATGGAAGAAACATGAAAGTTGCTCATGATGAAAATTTCATGGATCAAGAATAGGAAGGAGACCAACCACCCCATTGAGTCTGTTTTTTTTTTTTGTTTGTTTTTTTGTTTTTGTTTTTTTTATTCAGGGGGTTTCAGGGACATCTCAGAAGTAGAGTATACAGTAACACTACAATACAATAAATTGTCTTCCATCCAGGTTGTCTTCAAGGCTATTCGGACAGTTATGAACTGGACTGACATTTCACTCGCCGTTACAATTCTTCAAATTACTTTCATCCATGTGTGATGAATAATATATTTTCTTCACTATTGAAAAAGGGCACGATGCCATATTCAGTCGTGAAGTTTTGCATGGGCTGTAACATTAGAGAAAACAATATAAACCACAAAAGGCTATGCACTGCAATGGTTTTGCCTTAGTTAAGGTATGTTCTTAGATTCTTGTGTTTTATTAAAGAGCAGTAACAGCTATATGGTAAAATGTTAAATAAATAGTCACATTTAATAACAGCTAGAAAAAAAAAAAACAATCCACAAGGTAATGTACTTTATACACCTAATTGTAGGCTGCCAAGCAACATCACTTGACACGTTAATAGAATAGTCCCGTCACAGGTGTGTTTATATGCTTTTTATAACCTTTTCCAATGTGACTCAGCCATCAGCATCTTGAGTCAACTATTTGTTTTATATTCTTAATTATGTAGTTAAATTAACTATGACCTTATTTATTCTCATCTGCATAGCATCAGCTATAAGTTGCTTGTCAGAAAGATAGACTGGGTAAATCAGACATTTTTGCCTGTGTATTTATATAAACATGCATCAAATGCCGAATGAAAGAACCACAGTATTTGTGCCAGTTCTTCAAGTGTTCCCAGAGCAAAGCAGAACAAACAACATTTAATCAAATAATTCTGCCCCAGGGGGTTGTCTTCAGTCCCATCTTGGATCAAATGGCAAATGGCTTTAAAGCCAATCTTGGATTTTTATAGCAAAAGGTTGGAGCTCTGCCCCTTTCCCCCTATTCTTTAATATTGAAAAAAATGAAGCTATTGATTTTCTGTCTGTTTCTCACTCTGCTCGGAATATTAAAATGGACAGTGAGATCTCGCACATGGCCACGTCCCGATTCTGAGGCCGTGTTGATGTTGAGCTGCAGTAAAAATGGTTGTTGATGGCAGGATGTTAGCAGGCTTGTTTTTTTTTTTTTTTTGTGAAGAGCAGAATGGAAGAAAAGAAGGTCACAAGGCTAATCTTGCTGTTTCTTCTTGCGTGGTGCCATTAGTCCTTTTGTTCAGAAGGATAAGAGCTTTTAAATTTGTGTAAGAGCTCACTTCTAGTTCTAGTGTACGGTTTTGATTGTTGCGTGATCTTGGAGCACAACTGTATCATAAAAAGCACATTAAAATCTTAATTTAATCTATGAAGACCTATGGCACGTCAAGCAGAATCAGGTTTGGTGAGACTTGGAGTGAGTGATACAGTTAGACTTGATATTTATAGTTTTAAATGCTTACGGTTTTTAACAATGATTTTCACTTAATGACACATTTTAAGATAAATGTGCAAAGACAACTATAAGCCGTTATCCATTGGCTGATTGTCTAAAGAGGGTAAAACACGTTTGAAAACCTGCTTGGAATTAGATCAGCATTTTTGCAATTCTGTTTGGTGCCAACTTGTGGCTCTGAAATTGCACACTTCAAAGGGGGTTTATGTGTTTGCAGATTTCTTTGACAATAGAGACATCTAATGCAACATTATAATAATGCTCACTTTGGGTTGTGATGTGATCAGAATTGTATGAATTAAGCTGAATAACAAGTGGAGTCAAATAGCTTTTATCATAAACTAACCATCATTTCTCTATTCATATCATTGAGAAGCTGTTATTATGTGGTAAATATGACTACATTGAAAGTCAGCGGGTGATGAGACAATTTGATATTGAAAATTGACTGCATTCAGTATTAGATTAAGGGGCCTGCATCCATACTAAGTGATGGCAACAACAGTAAAGCAATTTTTAGAAATTTAAGGTCTTTAAATAATAATAATGTAATAAAAACAGTGAAGACTGTGAACAAAAGAGTAAGTATTTGGGATTTTGCTACTTTTATTTATATATTATTGGATATTACGGTACAGTGAAGAGCCAATATTATCTGTATTTATAATCTGTAATTATAATCCATATTAGAATTAGAGTTGAGTGGGTTTAATAGGAGTGCAGTGAAGTAAAACTGGCATCACAGGAACATTAAAAACTACATTCTGGCATGAAATGTCTTTTTTATTTGAACTTTTTCCACAATCTTGATATGTGCGATTGGTTAATAACTATATAATGAAAACAATTTGCTTAAAATGTAATCAAGTTGACATGCAGATCATCTGCGGGTGCAGTCTTGTGTGTTATTCTAGAGAATTCAGGCTGCTGAAACACGAAGAGGAAAGAAACACAGTTTTTATTTCAGCTCCCTGTGGAAATACACTTCTGCAACTATCCATACAAGCTCAAAACAACATCAGACACCATGAGTGTCCTTCAACAGAAACTTTCCAACAACTTTCCTTTAATGAAAAGCACAATGACAAGCCCAAGGAGAAGCAATTCACCGAAAAACAATTTACGACTCAAAAAGGACAAAGAGAGTGTTGAGGAAACAAAGAGAGAAAGGAAAAGTTGCAGAGGAATGTGACAGGTCCCCGAAAATCACATAAAATGGTTGGTGATGAGTGTGTTTTTGTCAGATTGTGGCAACACTCACCTTGAGGAGGCCACAGATGCGGCGTTTGAAGAGACAGGGGGCCGAAGTCACACATTTTACTCAAGCATTCCACTCCACGACCACTGAGGGAGGTTGTAACCCTGAGAATCTGTTTTAGTTTAGCCGAGTTGCCATTAATACTGGCCGTTTTAACACCCTAACCTTTCCGGTGCTCATCTCAAGGGTGTTTTTAGAGGAAAAAAACACAGCTTTTGGAACAATTGCTTGGGGCGATCTAAAAGTGACCTCCAGCCAAAGTCAGTTTTTTTCCCCCTTCTTTTTAATCAGTAGATTCCACAACCCCCAGCCGCACTGCGTCCCCTCATGCTCTGCCCTTCATACTTAACTTCTTTCCTTTCTGTCCTAAGGGTGAATGTGGCACTGTGCATCATGAAACTGGCATCATGCAATGTCTTTAGTCGTAGTGAAAGTCATGCAGTGTTAAATGATATGTAAAGCAGAAATGCGAACAAAGAACCTGGTTTAGGTATTGTTTGAACACTGGGGGACAGATGTGCACTTAGTCAGCCATTACAGATAACACTGAAAAAGATTTATTTTACACCATATGAATGGGTATGAAGCCTATGCATTTTTTTTTACATTGAACTTTGGTTCACATGTGGCATGAGTAGTCAGAAAAAAGTTTAATGTTAGGGCTGGGAAAAATACATTTAGTGTAGTATTTCTATTGATTCTTAAAACTCTTAAGAACAGTTTTTATTTATTTTTTAATTATTAAATGTTATATAGACCCATTCATAGCTTTTCTTTTCGTTTTCAGGGGATATTAGACACAAACTGTAAACTGTTATTAACTGCTAAGTTTATAATTTATATTAATTTAACACATAATAATTTGTTTTACACAAGAAATGCAATTTAAAGTTTACTTTGCACTTTTTGTGGTTATATCTGTTAGATATATGGCAAACTGCATCATTTGGATCCTGTTTGTTTTGTTTGTTTTAATTTAATATTTCCATAATGAAGTTAGAACATTCCCTGTATAATTCACAGTAATAGCGGAGAGGGAATTTCTTTTAAATGTAAGCAAAATAGACATTTTAAGTTAAATACATCTACATAAATCACACAGTTGAAATTAATTGAGAGCTTATGAATCAGAAGGGGGATATGTTTATTGATATCTTCCCAGCCCTAATTTATGTAGGTATTTGCTAGTAACTTGAGTGTCTTGTCATTTTGTTAATATACAAAGTGGATTGCTTTACAGCAAATTTCAGTCTGATGTTTATGTACATGCTGTGATACAATGCAATACAATTCATTTATATAATTGCAGGTATAATATTGGGTAAGACGCATTCTCTCTTTGTCTCCCAAATTATGCAGAGATCATAGTTCCTCAATAATCCTGGTAGTTTCCAAACCTGTTGCACAGTTTTCCCTTTTATATTGATAAGTATAAATGTATATTTAAAGCTGGGAGGAATGTCAACAGGAACTATGTTCTTCCATTTTGACAAAAAAGGGAAAAAAAAGTCTTCAAGGAGTTTAAAAGTCATCACTGCAGTGTGCTCTGAAGTTATTAATAAACGTTTATTGTGCAGTAGCGCTAGCTCTGCGAGATATGAATACGCCTCTGTGGAATTCTCACATGGAGGCATCATTTTTCTTGATGACAACAAAAGACAGTGCTCTGTTGATATCACTTTAAAACATCAGCTTTTTGTCTGGGTAAATAGAGGACAGGGTTGTGCAAACACGCAATTCTGTAAGCAGAGTCCTTGCTTTTGTTGCATGTGAATCAAAATGTTGTGTGTCAGATATAAAACTGATCGGAATAACTTTGGGGAAAACAGACCTTTGTTTACATTTGCTTCTATAGCAGATGCTTTCTTATCAAAGAAACATGAAAATGCATATAAATTGTTGTGTTGATTACTTTTGACGGAAGTTAAGCATACAAATTCAGTCCAGTCCAAGAGGTGCCATATGTAGTCTTGGTTGCGTTATTTTACCAGGTCAATCGAGTAAAAGAACCCGCTTCAAAGCCCTCTTGCTCGTATCAGTCTGCAAGAGATCGTTTTTTGATTTTTGAGGCTCAATCCTCTACAGGATATCTCCAACTGCATCTCCAGTCTGGTTGATTGACCAGGACCAGAGGCAGACGATGCATCAAATTACTGTGTAACTGTCCTTCAGGGAAGCGTCTGTCCCTGAGCTGGGCCACACTAGACTTTTTAACTGTGACACCAGCTTATTAGATCACAGAGGTCATCCACCTTCTGCTCATTTAACGGCCAGGCCACCAATAATAGACATTCTGGGCGTCATTGGGATGAAGCAGTGTGTCAACGCAGTGCCGGACTCCAATTTGAAAAGTGTTCGAGACCTCCAATGGGAGTCCCAGCTCTGTTTCAAGCACATTTGTCCGGTGACCTTGCAGGGTCACTCGTTTTTCGAAAAGGAAGGGAAAGATTAATCAGGTGCCTCGAACTGTTCCCTTCTTAAGCACTAACTGATTGGCCCGAGTGCTGAGGGAAACGGGATATAAGCCCATTTTACTGTCTTTCCATTTACTATAATAATACATTGTGTTAAGGTTAAACTCTGCATTAGATGTTTTCTTCTTTCTTCAATATCTCGATTTTTCAGCCATTGTTTTAAAAAGTGTTTAAAGAAGCATGCTGGTCTTTTGCTGACTTTTATTCATCCAAGTGGTTTTTGCTGTTCCTGTATTACACAGGAGCTGTTTGTTTGTCTTTTTGTTCCTTTTCTTCCGTATGGCCTGTGGACATTCTTGTATTCAGTCCCAACAATGTTGTTGGTGGTTTCTGTTTGTGCATGGAATCTGGCTGTAGAAGTAGTAGTATAAAATTTATTTAGAATTTAAATCTGCTGAAATAGCTTGTATTATTAGATGTATCTAATACAAAGGAAGTTGGCCTATACGTTATGTTCAATTGCTGATCCATGAATTCATGCTAGAAAATGATTACATTTGACTTAGAAATTCCTTGAACTGACTGTAGTGAACAGGAATGATGCTATGAAATTAAATAAACATGCTAAAATAAGTTCATTTGAGCACTTAAATTGGTCAGTGAGAATAATTGCTCCCTCGAAACACTGTATAATGAGAGTATGTAACATCAAAAAATGGCAACTTAATGCTATTTAATTGATTTTTGGATATTTCTTATTAAATTCTTAGGGCTGCACGATTTATTCAATTTGCTTCTGTTGGTTAAGTGTAGTTGTCTGCATTATTGATCTGCTGGCTATATATTTTGAAAACGTAATTTTTTTTCATTTGTCATTTTTGTTGTTTTGCATTGGTAACAAGCCTCTACAAGCTTTCATTCTTGGAGTTGCCAGATGTCAAGTGTTTAAATCCCCCAATCAGAGCTTTTAGCATAAATGGATGCATATTCTGCCAAGTTTTTTAATCTTGCAACCATGTGCACACGCTTTCTCTGCACTGCGAGAAAAAGCTGATGATCTGGAAACACAGACAGACATTATGTTGGAGTTTAGCGACCTCCATTGCAATATTTTGCTTGATGTAAAGTGTAAATCAAACATGAATCATATATTGCTTGTGAATTTGGTTGCTGAATAATGAATTTTGTTGTTTTGTGATATAAAGTTTTGTAAATTTAACAGAATTTGGAATTATTGGAAATTTGAAATTAATATTAGCATTAGCAATTGCACTGTTTTAACATTTGAAAGAAGCTTCTTATGATTTTACCAGTTTTTATAATGTAGTGCGTGTTAATGTATGTGATTTAATACATCAGGAAATGAGATGTAATAAATCCTGCATACAAGTAAGAATTCTGAATAAATGTAAAAAGAATATTTTATAAATTCAGAAGAAAAATGCAGCCGTACATAATGTTATGTATCTGTTTTGAGCTGGAAATGAGCCAAATGTGCTACTACAGACCTGATCACTAATACACAAACTATTTATGTATTAAAACCGTTAAATAATTTTGAATTATAATGTTTTATTCATAAGCCTTTGTCATTTTGTGACATCACAAAAAGCATGTTTGTCCCCACTACATTTTAAATGTGACACGCATCAGTAATAACTTCTATGACTAGCGAAGATATGGCCAGTCATGTGATATGTGTCACGTTTTTCAGGAACAGTCTTTAATGACTCAACAGGCAAGGAACAGGAGTAGACACACGCAGAAGACAACCGAGAACCGACAAAGACTAACTGAAAGGACTAAGGCTTTTAAACAGGATAATGAGGGAACTAAGGGGACACACCTGGAATCAAATTAACAATCAGATTGGGAGACAGAAACTGGGTCACACGGAACACATGGGGAGCAAAAAACACAACAAAACAGTCCAGGGGCGTGACATTACTCCCCCCTCCCAGAAGGTGCGTCCTCGCACCATGGAACAGCAGGGGGGTGGGGTGAGTGGGAACAAAGGCGGAGGCTCAGGAGGAGGACAGACACCCGGGAGGGGGCCAGCTGACAGAGACCAGAGAGGTGACGAAGGAAGGAGGAGCCAGGGGAGAGACCAGGAGCAGGAGGAGTCCAGCAGGACCCAGGACACAGCCATGATGATGGCCCACGGTGGAGCCGACGGAGGGAGGAGCCGTGGAGGAGGGATGGCCGCTGACTCCAGGGGAATCAGAGACAGAGAGCCAACGAGCCAGGGGGATGCCGAGGATCTGGGGGGCCAGGGTGGAGCCGAGGGCTCTGGTGACCGAGGCGGAGATCCGGAGATCCGCGGCGGAGCCGGAGCGACTGAGGACCAAGGTGGAGCAGGTGGGAGGAAGGAGCCCAACAGAGCCAGTGGGATGGAGCGACGAGGTGCAGCCCGAGGAGCGGAGTCCTGAGGCGATGGCAGGTCGACGCCCAACCAAGGCAGAGCTGGAGGGACGAGGGAGCCCGGTGGAGCTGATGGATAGACGGGTAACGGTGGAGTCGAAGGAGCTAGGAGCCGCTGAGTCAACGGGCCGAGGCGGCGTCCAGGCCTTGGAGGCTGGAGGCCGAGGTGGAGGTGGAGGTGGAGGTGAGGGATACTCCAGCCCCGGCGACGCTAGATGGTGGGCTGAGGGCAAACAGAGGGGCTGCCAGACGACAGCGTTGAAAGAGGCAGGACCGGGTGTGAGGGTGGGTATTTGTGAGCCTCCGAGCTTCCAGGGCAGAACTCAGGAACGGAAGCTGACACAGGGGGGGCGTTCTGGAGGTGCGGGCTCTGGAGGATGCTTTCGGGGAGCGAGCACTGGAGGGCGCTCTGGTGGAGCGGAGCTGGACGGGACCAGCGGAGGCGAAGGAGAGAGGAGTGTCGGCCTCCAGATCCGTCTCCCAATCAAGTAGATCCTCCTCCAAGTCTAGCAGCCTCAGATGCACGATTAGCTCACCCTCAGTCTGCTCAGTCGCTCGGCATTGCGCTGGCTCGCAGATCGCGGCGGGAATTGTCTCTCCGTCATCGGTAGGCTCAGGCTGATGCTCCGCACCGTGCGGAGTTGGTGGGCTGGGCTCTGGGTCTGGAGTGGATCTGGCGAGATCATCCACGGGGCAGATGGTGAGTGGCAATCCGTTTCTCGCCAGAGTCTACTCCACGAAGGCGGTGAATTCCGCCTGAGGATCATCTTTGGACGAGGACCATCTTTGGACAGCGCGTTGTCTGGGTAGCTGGTGAGTTCCGCGAGGGCCTGAAACAGTCTGGTATGGTCCTCGAGCGAACCCTCCCCCTTCTCCAGCAGGAGGAGGAGGGGGAATTTGGGGCGAAGGAGAGGATCATGGGCACAGCAGGAAAAAAAAAAAAGACACGGAGCAAAAAACGGAAACAAAATCTGAGGGAACAGATGGAGGTAACTGTTTTAGGTCGGATCTTCTGTCACATTTCTCAGGAACGAGGAGACACGGAGATAATCAAATAACAGTCTTTAATGACTCAACAGGCAAGGAACAGGTGTAGACACACACAGAAGACATCTAAGAACCGACAAAGACTAACTGAAAGGACTAGGGCTTTTAAACTCAGGATAACGAGGGAACTAAGGGGACACACCTGGAATCAAATTAACAATCAGACTGGGAGACAGAAACTGGGTCACACGGAACACATGGGGAGTAAAAACACAACAAAACAGTCCAGGGGCATGACAATATCAACATGGTGGCGAAAATGGTCTGCTCTATGTAGAATAAAATAGCTTTTTTAAAGAAAGTAAAGTGAAAGTGAAGTGACGTGTGGCCAAGTATGGTGACCCATACTCGGAATTTCTGCTCTGCATTTAACCCATCCAAGTGAACACACACAGTTAAGCCACTGAAATGAATACAGTTATCTCATTTGAGTGTAAAACTTTTTAATTAGGAAGAAATCCAGTGCACCTTTAATTCTGTTCTGGCTTGTGAAGGTTATCACAAAAGATAGCTTGGCTACATGAACGGACTAGCTTTCTTGGCTGTCAGTGCAACAAGCAAAACTATTTCTGACACATTATTGATATCCATATCAGTCCATCCTTCACTTCTTTCAAACAGAAAAGGGTCAGTTTATATAAACAGACATCTATAATTCTGTTTCCATGTCTGATCTGCAAATAAATGAGCTTCACTTTGGACTTTTAAGCATCCTTCATGTGTGCACTCAAGAGACATTTGTTCAGTGTGAAAAAAGAGCTCAGGTTGAAATGATCCTGGCACCTGTGATTGATTCTCTTTTCTACAGCTGTGAAACAAAGTTGATGGCTTTTTTCTGTTCACCAAATGCTAGGCATTTGCTTTTTGGTCTTCTTTAAGGCTGTTTTGAAATTGAATACTGTAATATAACTTTAATTTGTTTTTAATTGCGTTTTGAGCTTTGCTCCCCTAAGTATTCCTTAGGTTTCTGTAGTATTGCTAAATGTTGTTAAACTACCCTAAAATGTCTTTTTAAATTATTCACAAATATTATTAGGTATTAAAAAACCCTTTCTCTAAATTCAATTTGTTTTTCATAGAAAAAAAATACTGTGTTTCCTAATATTACATACTTGAAAGTGGAAAGCACAGACTGCTCTTTTATCAAACGGCCTTCCTCATAGTAGCTTATTTCAGACAGCCGTTGTTTATTTTTTGTTTATCAGTTTATTTAATTATTTATTGTTTTCTGACTTTGTTTTTTTTTTTTTTTCAGCCCACAGATTCTACAAACTATTAAAAGTTCCACAGAGAGAAAAACACAGCAGCTTTCCGTGGCTGGATAACTTTGAATCCACTGGTATTTCTAACAGCCATGAATTCCCGTGAATAATATATTAGTTTTGTGCTGTTATCATCTGACATTATAATCAAAAAACTATTTTTTAAATAAACAAGTGAGGTTGGAAGAAACTTGTTTTGATAGACGAGGCTCTTTTTGCAAAAATGAGTTTGTCTTTGCTTTAAAACTTCAAAGCAACAACTTTGAAAATCTGTGAATAAAGCATTTAGATTTTAAGTTCTGCTCGTGCGGGAAGGTTCGAGTGCCATTATAGTCTTCGTTAACGTTGCATCACCGTGGCAAGATGCCATAAATGGTCTCATGGAGCTTGGCACCTCGTTCTGAGAGACCTGCCATCCAGAGCAAAGCTATTAGTTAATGGAACAGCATGACATCACTGTGATGAAGAGACAGATCTGCTCACATGACAACAGCCAGTGCGACACGTTTTAGCCAGAGCTGGAGTGAGACAGTATGGGGCGAAAGGTCTGGTAGAGAAGGTCTGGCCAGTGCTTGCTCTCTGTTGTTAACAAGCTTTGGGCTTCTAGCGGTCCCGGCCTCTCCCCACTGCCCCAACATCACTCAAAAACTGTCCGTCTGCTGGAAGGATCCCGTCTGTCTGACAGTGATGGATTCGTTGTATCTCTATGACTGCAAGCCTTCACATGAGTTCCCTTCACAGAGTAACTGCACTCATTAAGATAAATAGCCGCAAATCAAAAGCGCCGCCTTGGTGCAAAAAAGGGTTCACCGCTTGGCCAAGTGATTCATATTTACTTTTATGTAGTCGATTTGAATCGATACGGGTCAGAGACCAACATAGAAGGTTATGAAATTTTCCAGGGGTTTCTTCTTGTATTTAAAGGACTTCAGAGTAGTAATCTACATAATATGAATACAAATGACTCTTACAGTGGAACACGGTGCACAGTAGACCGCTGGCAGCATTCGGCTGTGTTTATCAATCATCTTGCCTGTTTATGATGGGGCAGAGAGAGCATGTGACCCTCTGTGGCATGGGGAGAGGTTGCTGTGCACTGAATCTGTCACTTGCTGTATGACATTCCAGGGACACGGTTCGAAGTCGTTCAAGTAATGTAGCTAACATGAGAGCTCTAGATATATCATAATGTATGTTAGATCAGGGCTTGTCAAATGGTTGCAGCTCTGGTTTTGACTTTTAAAGGGTATAGTTCACCCCAAAAATGAACATTCTGTCATCATTTATTTACCCTCATGTTATTACAAACATGTATGACTTACTTTCCTCCGAGGAATACAAAAGATACTTTGGAAAATGTGCTTATGTTTTTGCAGTGAAACTTGACTTTTCAAAATAGCATTGGACCTCATTGACAGTTTTTATTTTATGTTGTTTCAGTTTTAGATTTAAAGGGGTCATGAATTGAGAAAACAAGATTCCCGTGCTCTTTTACCACCCTTATCTTGTTCCAAAATGGTATGACTCTTCTTCTGCAGAACACAAAAGAACACAAAAGATAAAATGTCTGTACAGTGATAATCAAGTTAAAAAACAAAGTTGTTTTGGGCCCCATTGATTTGTGTGGGCAAAAAACAGCAAGTAAATGATGGGTGAATTTATTTTTGTGTGTACTTTTTCAGTTTAAAATTGAAACATATATAACTTTAATTTGTATGATTTTGTTTGATATTTTTCAAATATTTTATATTTGTACTTTTGGTGCTATTCTGGATTGTGACTTTTTTCTGTCATTATAAAATGTATGTTCTTAAACAAAAACTCGTGTTTCCAATGTCGTATGCACTTGCACGCTCTCCTCGGACTTGGATAAGTGACTATGAAATGAACATGGCGCAAGTTTCTTTTCTCCACCAGTAATAGGTTAAGACTTTCAAATAGGATGAGAGCAACATGATCTTTGAAAATATTGACTAATCAATGAAAAGTAATTTACAGTGATTACCCTTCTACGTGTGAAGATCTTTTAAACAGTGTCAAGACTTGTAAACCATCCCCCCTTTTGCACCCGAAGCTTTCACATGGCAAAAATCCATACCCAGCAAATACAATCTCATTTCTCCCTCCACCCCGTCGCTTTAAATAGTCCATATTGAATTAACTCCATAAAAACGGAGATCGATCTTTCCATTGCCCATCTTGATACTGCTGTTCGCACCACTGAACTCATAATCACCTCTGATCCAGGCAAGGCATTAGTTCAGAAGAGAAAAGCTTTTCCCATCAACCAAGAGTCGCATATATCCGACCATCAGACATGCAACTCCTTGCTAATATCAGCTGGTGTCTCATTATGCCAGCTAATGGGTCAGTGGGTGACACAGTAGTTCAACTTAGAATCTTAGAATGTTGTACCTAAATTCATTTTCTTAAATCCAGTTTAATGGTTATTGATAGCCACTGATTTTCACAAGTAGAAACATACTGTGATTATGTGAAGTGTTCAGTTTGGAGAGACCCTTCTTAATAATGAACTTTGTCAGTTGTTTTTGTTCTATGTACAGAAATTTCTATAGGACTTGTAAGGGAAATGGGTCAGTTTACCTCAAAGGGAATCATTTATGATTTTATGGGGAATTTGAAGAGAATCACTGTTTTACGGCTGATCACGGAGTCGGCCGATTCACTGAACGAGCCGTATAACATCAACTTTGCATTGGATGTTAAAATCCCAAATATAGTGAAAACACTATTTAATAGCACAGTAACAAGATTGGTAGTTTAAGACATTAACTTGTAAGCACTAATCACAAGATACTTCTCTTTTCAATATAAATAAGACTATTGGATAACTCCTAAGGCATGTAAACTAATCTAACACATGAACACACGCATTCACAAGCTGCAGAAAGAGAGAAAGTGAGGAAAGGATGAGTTTAAGAGAATGAAAATGTGAAATCCCAAGTTTATCGCAGTATGTGCTATTGCATAGACCTGAACAACCATCAATCACCTAATTAACCCTCAAATTGAGTTTCTCAGTGAGGCTAAAATTTAAATGCCCCAGTTCAGCCAGAATCTGGAGTTTGTACTTGCGTTGCCTTTGTGTTAAGGGATTTCCTTCTGTTGTGGTCTTTGCAGAAAGGGGGTTTCCCAAGTTGCTGATTGGCTGGAAGTTCAGTAGTCGTTGAAGTGATGTCTTGGGAAGCCAATGGTTTTGGAGTCAGTTGCTGGTTGAAGTTTGAAGCGGGTGCAGTCGGAACTGGACTTTGCGGCAAACCTAACTTAACGAAACTCTCTATGGAAAGAAAAGAAATTAAGATCACGGTGCAACATATTAGTATTCTAAGAATCTTTAATAGTTTGTATATCAACTTCCAATTCAGTTAATATGCAAAACCTTGAAACCATCAAGACTTTTCATCCGAGACTGCATTCCGGACACTCGCCAACGGCCAAGGAAGTGCAAGTACTGTACATCTAACTAAACTAAACAGAGGTTTAGTATAAGTTAAAGACCCCGTTATAAACGGCGCTGATGGTTTTACTCAGGCGGTTAACTGACTCTTTCCATAACTGCATTCTGTTTTCTCTAATGGCTTCATTCATCCACTTTAGCTCCCCTTTTGTATATACGCGTGAGTGTATGTATGTTTGTTTGTTTGTTTGTTTGTTTAGATTAGTTATGTGCATTTAGTTAATAAAAGTTGTGTACACAAATTACTTGAGTTTCTGGTTCTGCCTTGCAAATGCCTCAAAAATCGTAATGTCCTTTTACGATTTTTGATCCTTACTACATGCTCTAATGCATTAATGCTTAGGAAAGTATTTTCTGTGGCAACGAAAATATCCTTTCTTAGAGTTGATTTGAACTTACACTGAATGTTCGCAGCACGAACAGATCAGTTGATGGCTATTTAATTCTGCTACAGTTATTACTGTTAGCCGATATAAATAATTGTAATTAATCATAATTAATTGTAATTATTTATATTTCCCTTTTGAGCTGATTTGCTACACAGAATATGATACATTTGACAAAGATTGATAGAATTTGATAGATTTGACAGATTGATAGTGTAGCGTCAGAACGAGTCAGACAAAACTAAGATTCGATCAGAGCATCGAAACATGAGGAGCTGAAATTCCAGGAGAACAGGACAACGTCGTAAAGATTCCTATCTCTGACTTCTGGAGCAAGCCTAACTAACAAGCCTCTTTCACAGAACAGCTCGCAACATTAAGACAAAAGAACACTTATTGATAAATGTTCTACGCAGGAAGGAGATCGTCAAATTTGGGGTAAATAGTCAAGATTAATGGTCAAAAGAGATGGCCATCACATGGGGTTCCACAAGAGAAATCACAAGCTTCTTTAGATTGACTTCTCCCCCACACATACAAGACAAAGAACCAGACTGAAATTCCTCTGGCCAAAGAACATGTCTTTTTGGTCTCGACAGAACTACACAGAGACTTTCTTTTTCATATGCACATAAAACCATCCTAAAAGGACAATGCTAGGCATAACACTATATTATGTATGTAACCACATATTAGACTATCATGTTTTAAGCATATATTATGTATGTCTTTCTAATAACTATTGAATGACTTTAAGGTTAGTCGTGTTTGGTATGTATGAGTTTGACATTTCTAGCTTGAAATGTTTCTTTCAATTAATTCTGTGTCAAATGTATCATATTCTGGTCATAGAAATCATGTCCAAAAGTATACTTTGCAAGAGTGTGTAAAATTCAGACCATGTGACTGATAACAGGCTGATTTATGATGGAAGGAACAACCCTAGCTAAGACAATAGCCTATCTAATTGGTCAAAACACCAAATGGGATGTGTCCCAAAAGCCGAGTTTAAGAACTCAGGACACCATCAAATCTCTCCTCTTCTCTTCCCTTCTACCCTTCTTCTTCTCGCCGCCGCGTTTTGACGCTGTTTTAGCGCTCTTTGAGCGTGCTCTGGCCTACAGGCCAGTTGCTACTTAACACCACAATGAGAAGAAAAACCACCTAGTCTCATTACTCATTTTATTCTTTTACTTTAGTTTCTTTTCTTTCCGTTGAGTCTCGTGTTCAAAAGTTAAGTTTGCCGCAAAGTCCAGCGACTGCACACGCTTCAAACTTCAACCAGAAACGGACTCCAAGACCATCCTCAGCCAACGGCCCAACCATTGGCTTCCCAAGACATCACTTCAAAGACTACTGAACTTCCAGCCAATCACCAACTCGGGAAAACCCCTTTCCTGCAACGAAGATGACAGAAAGGAATCCCTGTAACACAAGGCAACGCAAGTAAAACAACTCCAGATTCTGGCTGGTGCATTTCATATAAATTTTAGCCTCATTGAGAAACTCAACACGAGGGTTAATTAAGTGATTGATGGTTGTTCAGGTCTATGCGATAGCACATATTGCTGTAAACTTGGGATTTCACATTCTCATTCTCTAAACTCATCCTTTCTCTCTTTCTGCATCGTGTAAATGTGTGAATGCGTGTGTTCATGTTAGATTAGTTTATGTCTTAGGTTTATATAAATAAAGTCTTATTTATATTTTAAAGAGAAGTATCTTGTGTTTTGTGCTTACAAGTTAATGTCTTAATCTGCTGATCTTGTTACTGTGCTTATTAATAGTGTTTTCACTATATTTTGGATTTTAATATCCAGTGCAGAATTAATGTTATACGGCTCGTTCAGTGAATCGCTCAGTGATCAGCCGCAAAACAGTGATTCTGTTCAAATTCCCTGTAAAATCATAAAGGATTCCCTTTGAGCTAAATTAAATTATATTTATGTATCAAACCCCTTACAATAGAAATGTTTAAAGCATGATTTTTCACGCTCATACATACCAAACATGACTATAAACCCTTAAGCTATTCGATAGTTATTAAAAAGACATACACAATGAGTGATTAGACCATGATAGTCAAATGTGTGGGTTACATACATAATATGGAGTTATGCATAGAAATGATTAGTTGCTCATAAGTCCTTTTAAGATGATTTTGGGTGCATATGGAAAAGGCAGTTTCTGTGCCATTCTGTGGATGTGAGAATATGTTCTGTGAAGACCAAAGAGGTTAAAAGGTCTCATAAGGAATTTCAGTCTGGTTCTTGTCCTGTCATTTGGTTAGAAAACCAATCTGAGGAAGCTCATGATTATAATCATGGATTTACATGTGATGTTCATGCGGTGCATCTCTTTGATCATCAATCTTGGTTACTTGCTCCAAATTTGACAATCTCCTTTCTGAGTTAGGATTATCAATAAGTGTTCTTTGCATCAATGTTGTATGATTTTCTGTGAAAGAGGCTTGTATGTTAGGCTTGCTTCAGACGGGCTTGCACTAGGGATCTGATGTATGACATCCTGTTGTGTTGTCCTGGGCCTCTTTGTGGAATTTTGCCATAAACACCAATCTGATCGAATCTTAAATTGTCTGATTCATTCTGATATCCTACAGACTAAACTGTTCACTCTTTCACACAGTAACATTGAAGGAAAATTAGGTAAAATAACCATACTTCACGCACTTCATTGTTACACGTATTAATACCTTAAAGTATTCTGAAGCCATATGATAGTTTTGTGTCAGAAATTTATTTCCTTTTTCGTTGATGGTCTTCCTTTCAGGAGAGTTTTTAACCACTGCGACTGAATCTTTTAGTTAGTGGACTGAACTTAGAATTAGTTTTGTCTAATTTGTGAATGAATTATTCTGAACTACCTTAAGTGATTCATTGAAAAGATACGACTGGAATGATTTGTTCGGACTGTGTCTCTAATCAGCTACTGATGAATTGAACTACTTATGAACTTATGATCTCAACTACTTATGAACTCATGAATAACAATTTAAAAGTCAGTCTTTTTCTCATAAGAAGCCTATGTTATGGCATTTGCATTTGCATCCATTTTGAAGCTAAGAAGCTTCAGGCCCCTTTCATGGTAATTGCATGCACGAAAGTGACCAGCATGCTAATCAAAATGTCTCTTCTTTTTTGTGTTACATAGAAAAAAATAAGTCATACAGATTTGAAACAATGTTAGGGTGAGCAAATTATAAGAATTTTGATTTTTAGGTGAACTATCCCAATGATATGAATGAAAACAGGCTATTTTATGTTGTTTCCCCATGACATTCCAGATCCATATGGAATTATTTGTATCAGAAGTCCTTTTTCTAATCTTTAGTTAATCCTTATGAACTTGTGTCTTAATTGATTCATTGAAAAGAATCATTCATTCATGAATCAGATATCTTTACTTCTCTAATGAACAGCTTATGAACTCATGAATGCACTTAGCAGAAACGGGGCAGATGTCAAGCTTTTCAGTGAATAACATTTTAAATTTCAGTCTTTTTCGTTTTAAAGCTTAAAAGCTTGAGGCCCTGTTCATTGCATGTACAAAAGTGGTCAGCATGCCAAGCAAAATGTCCCTTTTTGCGTTCCATAGAATAAAATAAGTCTTACAGATTCAAAACCGCATGAGGGTGTGCAAATTATTTTTGTAGCAAAACAATCCGTGTAAAATTGGTGAAGATTTTATACTGTTTCCCCTTCGCTTTCCAAATCAGCCCTGTCAATATCAGTAGCTCAGTTTGCTGTAATCAAGCCACCGTTTCGTCGGTCTGCAGTTCCCTTTTTTTATGCTTTTCATTTGAACTGCGTCTTTAAGGTCTGGCAGTTGTGGGTTATCTAATGAATCAACCATGGTGGAGAACAAAGACAGTATAAAACATTTAAATCATACACTTGTGCATTAATGCTGACAGTCAGCACTGGAGGGGTATTTGATGCGATGAAATATTCTTGTGACTGAGAAACAAGAAAGCCTGTATCAAAGCAAACAAGAATAATGGAGCGAAGAATGACACATTCATTATTCATCATGGGGCTTTCGCAAAAACATTTATTTATTCATCCACCGGCTTATTTATTTATTTTATTTATGAGCGAATCCCACACCGCGCACGACAGCAGACGCAAGCCACGGTTTAGGCTGCGCTTATAGGGACCCACGCCACAGAGTTTCTCTCGCTATTTACGCAACTTTGAAAGCGTTGTTGTCGGTTTGCTGATAAATAGGTAAAGGTGAACAAGACAGAATGAGAAATGAGGATCGGCTGGGGTTTTCACCTTCTTTCGCTCTGTTATTGCCATGTGCACACCATGATGTAAACCGTCGCCTGGAGTGATGAAGCAGCGTGATTGTGCCGAGGAGATGGAGGATGTACCTGATAAATCCAGAGGTCTGGTTTCGAGATTTCTGCTGCGGGATGTTCGATGCAGAGCTATTACGGGCTGCGAAGTAGCTTTGCCCCTATTACCACATTTCTCTGTTATCACAATGGAGATTAATTTGCATGTGTGCCAGACACAGGCTTTTTTTGAATTTATTTATTGCTTTCCAGTGGCAGGAAATTTCCCAAATTTGATGAAAATGTGCACATACTCAATCTTCTATGCATCAGTCATATGGGAGCCATCAGACAAACATAAATTAGAGAAATGCATGGTGAAGGCCTCATTTATAAAAGCAAAAATAATCACAAAACAGTGAGCCCTCAGGGATCTCAAATACAATTTTCATTTGCTTCAGATCCTTCATTTTTCTCCTCTGTCACTTTCTGTACCTGGTCTCCCTCATCTGGGGACGATCATTAGACTAATTAGCAGGTAATCAATGTTTAATTAAAACGAGGTTGTTAATGAAAATGACTGGTGGTGCAATTTTGGACCGACTCTCTTTGTCACACCATCCTCATGTGAAATAGACATTACAGGAAAGCACTTTTAGCACATTCGTACTTTTGATGTAGTTAGACAGAAGTTGTCGCACTCAGTAACCCTGTTGTGTACCGCAACGATTCCTTCCGACGTGAGAAACCGAACCGCTTTGGAACATCGCTAAATCTGCAAAAGTCATATAATATTTAGCACACCTGTTGTTCTTTTCATTAAGCTAAGAGACTGTAGTGGACTTTTAATTTCTTTCAGTTTAATTCGATTCAAATTTTTGCAATTGCACACTTGTTTGTGAAAGCGGCTCAGTTATTACACAATGTGTGTGTGAGCAAATGAAACATTTGATAAACTGAAGCATGCTTACTGCAGAGCTTTACGCTAAACACTCCTACGTGCTACTATTCTAGTACATACTAAAAAAAAAAAAAAAAGCTGAGGCATTCCCGGTTGACAGGTGAGAACATCCTTCAGTCAAGGTTATGAGATGGGCTGGGCAGAGCTGAATGAGTTCTCAGTGATCATATACCCTAATTTGAACAAAGCATAATGAGGGGCTGTAATAAAACATCTGTTTTAGCATAGTTGGTGATTAAAACTGACCTTTGAGTAAGACAGGGAAGTGCTTAACGACTGGAGTGGTATGCAAAGTGAAAAATGAATGCATTATCAATGTAATTAATGTCTATGGTGGACCTAAAGGCATTATGCAAATTGCACTGAATCTTAATGCCTTTCACATCAAATGTTCCGTCTACTGATTGCCCACAGACTTTCTTCATGAAGGTTCAGTTCTGCATTAACTCCCCAACCTTCCTAAACTTAGTCATCTCAAACATCTTCAGAGTGGTTTAGATGTGGTGGAGAGGCAAAGGGGAAATGCCTTTAGTATTAAAATGTGTATGTTTGCCATAAATAAATGCCTTTTCGGAATCTGTATGCTGTGAATAAGTTGTTGTTTCCAGAATTTAAATCGTACCTGACCACCTTTTACCTGTTACACAACATTTTGTTCATCAGGATGTACGTCAGTAGTGCAATCAACAGATTTATAAACCTCCACCAATTTCTAGAACAATTTCTAAGTTTAATAAAGAGTAATTTTTTAGCTATGTATTTTTCTTTTAAGAGTATTTGGAAAAAATAAATAAAATCAATCAAGAATAGAGACTATCTTTCGTAAGTTCCCCCAGAAAATATTTCTTCATATTCATCTTCATTTGATTTTAAAAGTCATTTCCAGTCATTTCTGATTGTTCCACATGTGTTGATGGCTGTTGAGAAATTCATTTTTAACAGTGATTCAACCCTGGACTGAATTGTATTGTATTGTTAGAATTCATTCAGATCAGATCATTTTATGAAACAGTATTTTTTTAATAATGATTGATAAATGTTGATTTAATAAATGAAGTCATGTTCGACTATAATTATGGCAAAATATTTGTTAAAGATGTCCATATTATCAGACATTAAAAAAAAAAAAAATCACACATTTTGTAAAACGACTTCATTAGGGCTGTAATGTCATCTCAGAATTGTTTGGTTATACATTCATGTTGAGGGATTTTAGTTAATTGGACAATTATTATGTACTAATGGTGTGACTTGATTTCTTCCTCTTGACTTGTGTTCTGTGACTTCTGAAGTCTGAGAGTCTTAATTAATTAAAATACCTCGATGACATTAATGAATCAGTATCAGTGCATCTTATCCACTTATTATTGTGATTCTAGTGAATCTATGCAGACTTTAAAATTGTAAAATACACTGCTTGTCATCTAAACGGCTTGAACACTGAGTGATTCTCAGAAATAAAAAGAAAACATCCTTCCATGTCAAATTAAGATAGCAGATTCCACCCCCAAGCCCTGTCTAGGCTACATTCATCTAGCAAAAAGTATTTCAGGAAAACAGCAGTTATACTGTAAATAAATTGCAGGCTGAACGAATGTCTTAGAAATGCTTTGTTGGATTTGGGCTAAGACTATGAATATAGTGATTATTTAACAGCACAATGGATGGGTAAGGCCTGCACCAATGCCACAAGTTGGTAAAACTATAATTGTTAAATTATTTAATACAATTCATTGAATTATTAAGACTGTTTTAAATCTTATTATTTTTAAGTTTGCCATGAATGTAGCCTTCAATGCTGATGGCATGAACTTACAAATAAATAAAATTTCCTGCTTGCACAATTTAAATTTTAAAATGTCAGTTTTGACCTTAATCTGTGACAACATAAAAAAGAGCAACATTTTGACACATTTTCATAACACAGAAACATCTTCATCTCACACCAACTCCAATAAGAGCTCTCCACTCCTTTTTTTGTTTTTTTTTAAAATCCTAATGACCCTTTGTGTAAAATAGATTTCATTAATCTGGACAGAAGAGCTCTTATCCTAGCTGATGTGCTGTTCACTTTGTATTCATTAGAGCTGCGTACTGTGATAATGCGGGGAGAGGGGAGTTTTCCCGCGCCCCCACCAAGGCCAACTTTTTCATCAATGTACCTGCAGTGCGCTTATAGGGATTTAGATTACCCTGCTTCATCAATAAGCTGCACAGGTCATCGATGAAATTATCCTTTGAATACAATTAAGGAAGTAATAAAGGCTTTCATTGTCCTTGACAGATTGATGGTCTTAATCTTTGGGGCGAGAACATTACCTGCTCATACCAATGTGAGGTGAAATGTCCCCATATTGCCTGACATAAATATTACAGGTAAATAATGGTTCTGAAGTATCCGTGTAGCACAGAGCTGATGCTTTAATTTGATTTGATGTGGAAAAAATTATATTAATTTACATGCTCGCAACCTAGTGTCACTGATTAATTACAACTTGTTTATCTCAAATTATCTACATTAATTAGACACATGACTATGTGGTGACCTGACAAATGAGGGCAGTGATATTAAAACATGTTTTTATGCCAGAAACCGTTCTCCTCCCAAAAGCGCTTTCGGGAAGATAATTAACAGCCGGAGAAGAGTTTCCATGCTTTATTAATGATTTATTTTGTGCAGATCACCATGCACCTTTTGTAGAAAAGCTCAGAGACGGGCCGGACTCGAAGCGAGAAGTAAATCCGAGCCGCTGTGAGTTAAATAGCATTTCGGGCTCTCTCAATAAATAATTCACTCTCCAGCGATCGCACCAAATTTAATTAGCTCTTGTTATCCTGATATTATCAGGGCCTCCACGCTGGAGCATCTCTCTCTGCATCAGGGCGAGAGGACCTCTCGCTGCACACTGCCTCTGGGTCACGGGACAAGACGCAAACACAGTCATGCAGCGGCACACGCGCAAACACACACCTCTGCTGATTTAGTGCGAAGCCAGTTAAAGATTATTAAGCAGAACAGGGAAAATGCACATTGCACAGAGGGCATTTACAATAGAGATTGCTCAAATTTCAATGGGGTCACGGAGTGTCTTTTGTGGTGCGCTGTGTAATTGGTGTAACTGAGATTTAGTTTGTGGAAGCGCAGCAGCAACACTTCTGTAACAAATGTGTGTGCCGAGGAAACAGTGTTTTTTTTTCCCAACCTCTGCCTCTAAATGATTTTCTATTGCTGTTTTTCTGTTAGCCTCAAAGGATAAAGGATGTTTTAGCTCTGTTTTCTGCCATTAATATTACAGATTGCCTGAAACATATTTGAGAATCAGAATGTTGAAAATGTTCAGAGATTAGTTACTTGACATGTTTTTGAAGTGCTAATGTGATTCTTGTGGTAACTCCAAACATGGCAGTTGTTTATCCTAACAATGAGATTCAGTTAAAAGCAAATGGAGAAATCTTCTGCAGCTTGCAAATCACATGTGTCTCCTCTTGAATTTCAGTGTCTCCAGTGGCTCAGATAAGCGTGCAGTCAAAGATTCCATGAACTGAATCATTTACATTTACAAAAATGAAACTGCATAATAAATGTGTAGCTCTATACTTATATTAGGCGTCAGTAAATATAATTTTGCCAAAGTTGCATATTTTTGTCCACATGAAGAACTTCATGGAAAATTTGTAGCGAGATCTTCAAGTAAAGCAAAGTCTACCAAAAACAGTTCAAAACAAATTCAAATTTCTTATTATTGCTATTACATATTTCAATTTTACAATTTGTATGTATGTATGCGTGTACATACACACACACACACAAATTCATTAAAAAATAAAATAAATGATGATAATTTATTATTGTTGCTACTACATATTAAAACAATTTGTGTGTGTGTATTTATTTATTTAAATTCTGGATCAATTCAATTTCTAAGGCCACTGCAATTATGTGTTGTGGTTTCAGATTAATTATTTAATATAAACATTTAACATTTTTTTTTTTTTTTTAGCAGATTTAGAATAATTTAGCTACCTCAATTCAAATTCATGAATAGACATTTAAAATGTTGAAGGTGTGTATGCGTGTTTAGTGAATGAGGCCCATGGTCTTATATCTTTATTTCTTTCATTTCCAGTTTTTTGTAATGACAAGATAATTTGGAATTGAGCAGAATCAGTATATCACTTCAAGCTAACATCAAAACATCACAAGACTTTTACAGAGAAGTGATAATGTTTTGCACAATGTTTTAACCACTCTCAGTCATGTATAATGTCATTGGCCACTGAACTGTCTGTGTGCTGGAGCTGTGAGCTGCAGTGGCATGGTGTGATTCGCCCAGGCTTAATTGCAGTGATTGTGAGAGCGTTGTAGCAGTATAATGTGGTGGTGTTCAGGGAAGCATAGAGCCGTAGAGCGATCAGTTTGAGGAGGTGACTGGTTGTGAGTCAAACACACACACTCCCTCTCTCTCTCTCTCACACACACACACACACACACCCTTGTCAAAAGTGAGGATGGAACAGAGAAAGACAGCAGCCCTAGGAGTCTAAAAATTGGTCTAACCTCATGATAACTGGATTGTGAATTTTTTAGGAGGATTTTCGGGCATATTCAGCAGTATTTACATTCCAGAAAGGTAGTCATGATTCTGTTAAAGAAATAATGTGGGTTTAATACAAATTTTTGGAACAGTTAAATGCAGAAATGTGAATCTTATATAATAAATAATATATGATATTATTAATAAGTATTATATAATAAATAATATAAAAATAATAAATTATTTAATAATAAAATCACTTTAAAATGATCCTTGTTAATACTTGTTTTATTTGAACTATTAAATTGTTCATTTTATTTATATAGTTGATAGTGTTGCATGGTCATTGCAACAAAATTGTAAAATTGAATTAAACTTTGTTGAAAAAAAACACACTAGTGTTTTTCCCACACTAAAATCATGTTAGCACATTGTCGCTATATACTTCAAATTATGTGGATTTTAATGTTTACAAATTGGAGCCATTCACTTTTTCATAAGTTCCTCACTCTATCTAGATTTTTGTATTATCTTATTCAAGAAAAGTGAATAAAGTTTTTTTTTTTTTTTTTATATTGATAAATATAACATATTGAAAAATACTGTTTTCATTTTAATTGATGTTTTTCCCCCCCCCCATTATTGTTTTTTGAATATGTCTATATAGTTGTTATTAATTTTTATTTCAGTTTGTTATTTTAGTATATCAAGTTAAATGAAAAGGAGAATTGTTGCCTTGGAAACTAGCTGAAATAAAATAAGGTTAAGTTTATTTTATTATAGTTAACGTTTCATTTATTTCAAGTAACAAACATTATTATTATTATTATTATTATTATTATTTTTCATGGTTTTAGTTTACTATAGTAACTCTGGTGGTTATCAACATTGTCAAATGCTGTTGACTTTGAACCCTTACTAAGAGCCAATATGCACAGTCATTACATTATATTACATCTCTTTCTGATTTTTCCGCTCACACCGTCAGCTCAGCTGAGAGCGGCCTGTCCCTTCCGCTAGTATCGGCAGCTTGACATGATCAGGAACCGTAAGTGTCTTACGAATCACTTCTGCATACCTCATCACTGCATTCCTTTACGTTTTCAGCAGCCATGTTAGTTTACCCCACTTCACCCCCCTCACACCTCAAATCTTGTTAGTCATTCTCCAAAAGCGTCAAAGACATCTTTATTGCGTCTGGGCTGGCAATGTTTTTTTTTCTTCTTCTTCTTCCAGTGTGACAAGATAAAGGCGAGTCTGCACTTCAAACAGCTTCTGTTGGCTGCGCAGGAATAACAATCGGCGCTTCATTATTTATTTTTCGCCTCTGTTGTCTCTGGCAGTTATCTTAGCCATACGTCGTTATCCAACAACCCCCCCCCCCCCCCACACACACACGGTCCCCCCAGCCCCCTCCCCGACAGTCCTCCTCCCGTTATTATTACGAATTCAAAAGAAATACTTTCTGAAGTGTAGCGAGCGCCTGGGGAGCTGATTAGCTATTTACAGATGCCACCCACAAAATCCCATGACCCTTGGAGTGGAGGCTGCTAGCAGACAAGCCAATTAGCAAAGAGAGAGGCTGCAGTCTGCTATTAATGCCATTATTCTCTCTATAATGTCGGCTATTGTTATTCTTTGTGTAGCTGTGCGGTGGAAGCTGAGGGCACCTGCGTGAACCTGTTAATGGAGGTGCTGAGTGCCGGTGATGGGGCTGAGAGAAGGGCAGCCGTGAGTGGGGAAATCCCAGTTTAGTGGCACGTTGAGCAGGCCGCTGCTTTGGGATCCATTTCAGGCCCACAGCGTTAACAGGATATGATTAGTGACTGCTGGGAATCCACACTGTGGATGAGTGAAGACACTGGGGGTTTATTGTGTGTATGTCTGAGGCCTGACTGCTCCTGTGTTTTCCTGTTTTTCACTAAAAAGAAAAAAGAATAATGTAAGGTCCGTTCAGATGTTTTCTTGCATCTGCTGCTGTTTATTTTTAATGGAAATGTTAGATAGTAAAACTGTTGTTGTAGTTTTAAAAACATATTTTGTTTATATAAAACTTCTAACTTCTTTCTGAAAATCTGTGTGAGCTGCTCAACAAGAGCCGAATAAAATAAATTTGCTGAAATAAAATGAAATTCATTTTTGTTAATGACTTAAAATCATGACTTAAAAACATATTTTAAAGTGGATATATTATTATCTATTATAAGTTAGGGTTCCGTAGGATTTATTTTAAATGCATTAAATAAATCAAAAGTAAAAAGTCCTGAAAAAAAAATGTATCACAGTTTCTGCAAAAAATATTGAGCAGCACAGCTGTTTTCCACATTAATATAAGAAGAAGAAGAAATGTTTCTTGTGCATCAAATTGGCATATTAAAATGATTTTTGAAGGATTATATGACACTGAAGACTGGAGTATTGGCTGCTGAAAATTAATCTTTGCCAACACAGAAATAAATTACATTATTTACATACAATATTCTAAAACAGAAAATAATTATTTAAAATGTTAATGTTTCACAATATTACTGTTTTACTATATTTCTGATCAAATGAATGCAGCCTCTGTGAAAGAGACTTAAAAAATGTGTGTATATATATATGTATGTATGTATGCATGTATATATGTGTGTGTGTGTGTGTGTGTGTGTATATATATATATATATATATATATATATATATATATATATATATATGTATGTATGTATGTATATATATATATGTATATATATATATATATATATGTATATGTATATGTATATGTATATGTATATATGTGTGTATGTGCAGGGCCTAAAACTAACTTTTTGTCACACCTGCCAATGGCCGGTGACGTGATAAAATTTTCCGGCCAAAATATTTTTTTACCGGCCATGAAACTCTTTTTGAAAAAATAAGCAGTCATTACTACTACAATGACTACAATGTTTTTAATTTGTCCTTTACTTTACATACAAGAAAAAAACAATAAACAGATTTATCTTTTTTTTTTTTTTTTGGTGCCTAAAAAACGTTGAGATTCTTGTCTTTTACATGTTTTCGGCAAACAGAGCAGGCCATTGTGTTACGCATGTTTTACACATAGGCTACTCAGTTTGCAGTGCGTATGTGGTCCGTATTTTTTCCACACCCATATTAACAGATTAGAGCAGGGCTATTTAGTTAGCTTCATTTGAGGGCCGGATTATCGAACTGAAAATTTGAAGGGGGCTGTCCCGATCTCTTTCTGGGGGGGACCTATAAAATTAGAAATTAAATTGAAATCTAAAATTTATAAAAGGTTAACATGAATACATTCTTTAATACACAATACTTTCAATACATTCTGTCATTTTGTTTTGTAATTAATCATGATTAATCACATATTTATCTTGTCATAATTTCACATTGAACCTAACAACATAAAGATAGTATATTTTAAATGTTTTCAATGGCATCTTTTTTGCTAAGTAGCCTGTTATGATACCAATACTGCTACTGGTGTCTCTATTAAATGCATTTCCCCTCAATTTTACCTATTAATTATAGCCATTCAACATTACAGTATAATTGAAAGCCATTATTTTTAACATTTAATAGGCTCTGAACTATTAAGTGCTTTTAAAACAATTTTCAAATAAAAAGTTGTAGGCATAAAATATACAGATTAATCTTTATTAATCAGCGACTAGAGCAGTCGAGTGATTTCTCTTTTTCTTTTGTTCTTTGAGTTACATCAATGACAGACTTCAGCAGGTTTCACTTTAAAAGCAGCACTGTCTCTTTAAAACCTGACGCGGATCTAACACATATCCTATTTTCTCCAAAGTCATTTAAGACTACGTTTACGAGGTAACTCGCCAAAACCACATATTTTGACATAATTGTGTGTTTTTGTCCGTTGAAGCGCTACTGGTGCGCTGTATAAAGCGGCTCGGTGTATGTGTTCAGCCGAACGAGCAACCTTTCAAACTTCACTGCACCGTGAACCCAGGTATGTGTCGCCATTACATTCTCGGGTTATGAAGGATAAAGAAGGGAAAAATTAATCTTAAATGAAAATTAAATGAGCAATATCTTCTCAGGTAAAAGTTATTAGAACCGTGTCTAGGGACAAGCTGGCCATCACACTGCTCTGATCTTATCAGCCCGTTTGTATCCTATTATTTGATTCGCTGTTGTCGCTTATGACAGAACAGCTAATCACGAGGATCTTGTCTTCGGAAAATATTATTTTATTCGCTTACGTCAGAAACAGCGGATCCTTTTTAAAACTGGCTGTTGTTCCCGCTACACTGCATTGCTATATTTCAGAAAATGTTTTACCCGCCAACTGGCGACTGACACAGTTACATATACTCGCCAACGTGTGTGTGTGTATATATATATGTGTGTGTGTGTATATATATATATATATATATATATATATATATATATATATATATATATATATAATATGTATACATACATACATGCATGCATGCATGCATACATACATTTTTTAAAGTCTTTTTTCACCATATATATATATTACAGACATCAAACTTCCAAACAGTAGTGTGCTTTACTTTACTTTACATTACATTACAGTATATTATATTATATTATATTACATTATATATTATATTGTATATATCAGTCGATAACTAGTGGCAACATGAAAATGTATAACTATGTTTAACTATGCGACATACTGTGGTATGTTGGTGATATGATGTCCAGCAACGAGGCCGGCAACAATTACCACAGCAACAAAAGCAGCATTGATTTTACTGATGACGTTGATGCTGAAGCATTAATGACGAGGTGAAGTAGTACCAGGTGTAATTGATGGGACACGTTCTCTGATAGCAAGTCATGAATTACATCACAGTGCTAAGATCAGAGTTCAAATGGCTAATTTAGCTTTTAATTGAAATCAGTGGAGTGTAGTCTACCCTGACAGCATTGAGCGCTCAGGGGCCCACAGGGCTGCCATTGAGTTTCCACACTTTATATCCTTAATCAGTTAAAGACGTCTCCCAGAATAGAATGCTGAAACTCTTTTATGAACCATATTTGGGTTTTATATCATTTTCAAGCCTAGATTTCCAGGCCAATTCAAATGTGGAAATTGCATGGTGTAAATCAGACATCAAGTGTATTTGGTAATCATCAAGTTTAACTGCAAGCAGGCAAAATATGTGATTGCTGAATGTGCATGAGTCTGTATGTATTGTGTTGGAGAAATGGTATAAATTTAGTGCGGATTAGAGATTGAGAGAACGATGGCGGAAAAGAATAGAGGGCTATAGCTGCCTCTCGTCTCTATCGTTCAGTACCTGTCAGCCTGCGTTAGCGGTCGGAGCCTTCCAAGAAGGGCTCGCGTGAAACTGTCAGTGCATCCTCTCCACCTCCGCGTTCTGTCTCTCCTCCTCCTTCTTCCTCCCCATCCGTCCCTCCCACCCTCATCTCTCTCTCTCTCTCTCTCTCTCCATCTCTGATGTGTTCTTACAGTGTA
Organism: Acrossocheilus fasciatus; assembly: GCA_036784905.1. NCBI lineage: Eukaryota > Metazoa > Chordata > Actinopteri > Cypriniformes > Cyprinidae > Acrossocheilus > Acrossocheilus fasciatus. The sequence goes on from CM071949.1 coordinate 22,258,752, forward strand.
AGGCGCAGCCAGTGAGTGAAAGCCCAAGCACCCTCCCCAACACACACACACACACACACACACACACGCACACACACCCCCTCCGCTTGTGTGAACGTAAACACACATACACACACCACAGACGCGTGTGGTTGACCGCACCGGGCTCTCGGCTATGTGTGAAGACACGCGCAGCACGCCAAAGAAGCAGCACTACTGAATCTGACGCTCGCTTTGTAGCAGGACCGCCAACCAGATCGCATCGAAAACCATCCTACTTTCTCTCTCTCTCTCTCTCTCTCTTTTTCCCCTCCCTCTCTTTTCAGTTGCACTTGTGTGAACAGAGCTGGAGAAAAGGAAATACCCCCCCATCATCATCTCTCTCTCTCTCTCTCTCTCACTCTCTCTTTCTGTCTGTCCTGTGGTGGGATAAACAGTGAAAAGATGAGCCTGTGATACAGCACCAGACCTGAGTGACCTGACAGCTCAAACTGTGAGTACACGAGTCTCTTACTTTCACTTCCACACCGGCACACACCTTCGCCTACATGCAAACAGCATACAAACTCTTTAATTGTTATATGTGAATAAAAACAGGTGTATTTTCAGCCGGTGCTTTTTAACCTTTGCTAAAACTCTTTATTCTGTGCGCTTGACATCAGATTGGTTGTTTAGATTCGCGCTGAATGATTGGTTTCATTTTGATGAAACAAATATCCTCCGGCAATCTCGGCGCTTCGTGAATTTAAGTGGCACTTAACGCATCCAGAACTGCGTTTTCTCACATGCGTTACTCAAAAGTACACCTCGCTTTTTATTTATTCCTAAAACGGGGCACTTATCTGTCACGGTGTACCTCAGATTCTTGCTTTTATACGAGAAGGCAGGGAGTCAAAAATGTAAAGACAGAGTGTCATCCAGATCTTCATTTTAAATCAGATGGACAGTGTGTTTATGACATGGTGCTTTTGTTTACTTTGAATACTTTAGATTCTTTTTTGTAAAAGTATGTCTTGTATCTTTAGTCGTTTTAAGGATTCTTTGTCATGCATTTGTGTTGATTTAACAGCTAAATATAGAAAGGAATTTAAAATAATGATAGGTTGTGTTTTATTATATAATTCCTTTTGTGTGACTGTGCATTCTTTGTTTTATCATTTGGGTGTGCAGTGACACGCATTAGCCTTTACTGTGTGTTGCAGTGTATTTTTTTTGTTTTGTTTTGTGTGTTGTTGAATGCTGGATGAGAAGAAAGTGTGAGGTTTGCCTCCTCTTCGGATGACCGGCCAGAGAGTGAGAGAGAAAGAGATACAGACAGTGAGACAGAGAACAGCGTGTCACATTCGACTTGCTTGTGACGGTTTGCTCAAGCAGTGTAGCATAGCTGACAACTAAAGCGAGAACACAGTGTTACCCTTAGCCTGTGAACAGCCTGGAAACAAAATGAAGCCTTTTAGGAGTTTTTTTGTTGTTGTTGTAGGAGTACATATGAGCTTGATTTTTGTTTTTATTTTCTATATTTTTTTTCCATTGGAAAATAGTGAATGGTAGGCATACGCTAACCAATATATTTAGAGTGCATATACTGTATAACACATGTTAACATGTTATTTTATTTGTAGATGGTTTTTAAAATATCTTTTTAAAATATAAAATGGAATGTAGAACTGTAAATGTATCGCTACTGTTCTGTACATGACATCATAGGATAGACTGAAGAAAAGTTTCTTATTGGCAGTTTACATACCGAGCTGTATTGGTAATAGCTAGTTACATTGCATTTCTCCACTACACACCTGAACTTTGCACTTGAATAGTTTAGCATATTGTATATTCATAGTCAATGTTAAAGCCGTTTCTGTAATCCTGCACATCATTTCATAGTCTACACAGAGTTGTGTACACACAGACTAATATAATTTTTTTAAAGGCGCACATTCTAATCTTATTTAGTGTTGATTGTCTGTTGTGTAGTGTATTTATTCTTTACATTTCTGTTTCATGCTGTTTTTGCACTGTCTGGGTATCTGCTGTGATGTCTACTGTCTTACACATATGAAAGATCAAAGCAACCAAGAAATCCATTTCACATTTACATACAGAGGGCATTTGCTTTGCTTTGCTTGGCTTGCCAGTAAATTTTTATTTTCAACATTTATAGCAATATATAGGAAAAACATACTGTTATAGCATTTTATTTTATAAAAAAGAAGATATTTTCAATAATTAACATGTTTCCTATATATATTTGCAATATATAAGAAAAATATAGGTTTTATTGAGCATGTTCTTTCCACAAATAAATTAAATAAAATTTAAAATTTTATTTTTAGAAAATAAATATATTTGTAATTGCAATAATAGCTGCAATAAACATTTTTATTATTAGAATATTTTTAGGATGTCAGAATAATATAATTTGCCGTTTTATTTAATATTTTCTTTCCAAAAATAAATTCAATAAATAAACTTTTTTTTTTTTTTTTGTAACTTGCGGAAATAGCTGCAATAAGCATTTTTTGCTGGACAAGTGTGGCATAGTGCAAAGCATTGAAGTCCTTGTAGTAATTCCTTGTAGATTGTTACCAAGTACATGATTAACAAATTATTGGAATATAAGAGAGTAAACACTGGGGAGAAGTTGTCTTAACTGTCCCGAAACTGTCTTGCGAGTGTCCCATTCTTATTTTTATGTCCTGATATGGCAATAAAATACTTTACTACTACTGCACAACTACTATGACAGTCTAATAGAAACCAACATCTTCTGGCAGTTAATCGAGCTCTCCACCTTTTTTCTCTCCTTTTCTCACTCTCCGGTGTGTATGCGCTTGTGTGATTTCACCATTAGGCTTGACTACTGTGCCGTTTCTCGATATGATGACAATTTCCTGCTGAGGCACATGTCAAATGAAAAATGGTATGAGATGTGTGAACCACATGGTCAGAAAGGTTCACAGCTTGTGAATGCAGATTTCATTCATCTATATGTTAGCAAAGAGCGTAGCACTAACATGAAATTAGCTTTTTACCAAGCTTCTTGATTTCAACATAAAATTGGCATGTTACTTAACTCCATCCCAGCGTGAGACTCTGGCTTTTTTGTTGAAGGATTTTGCGTTGAATGCTCATGTCAGAATGAGCTACATAGAAGTTAGCATCTGTGTAATAAATGCTTGTGATGGCTTTTAGGTGAACTATTCCTGAGTTCTATAAAACAGTTCAATGTGTAAAGCACATAAAGTAAGACTCTGTATCGCTTTTCAGGGACCTATAACTTAATGTATGCTCTTCGCTTTTCAAATTGCTCTTACAGCCCTTCAGTGAAAAGCGCATAAGAAGTGATTGACAGGTAACTCATTTATATGCAATCGATAGTGATATTATAGCAGTTGTGTATAACCATCTAAAAGAAATTATGATAGTTTTATACTAACAAAGAATGTCATAAATGGTACCAAATCGAATCCATTTCATCACATTGGGGGACTGGACTGGCAGTTCTTATATATTTGGCATATACTGTATATTATATTATATATATGTGACCCTGGACCACAAAACCAGTCTTAAGTCGCTGGGGTATATTTGTAGCAATAGCCAAAAATACATTGTATGGGTCAAAATTATCCATTTTTATTTTATGCCAAAAATCATTAGGATATTAAGTAAAGATCATGTTCCATGAAGATATTTAGTGAATTTCCTACTGTAAATATATCAAAACTTAATTTTTGATCAGTAATATGCATAGCTAAGAACTTCATTTAGACAACTTTAAAGGTGATTTTCTCAGTATTTTGATTTTTTTGCACCCTCAGATTCCAGATTTTCAAATAGTTGTATCTCGGCCAAAATTGACACTTTATGACTGGTTTTGTGGTCCAGGTGGTCCAGGGTCACATATATATAATTGTGTGTATGTGTGTGTGTATATATATATATATATATATATATATATATATATATATATATATATATATATATATATATGACAATTTATACATATATATATGACCATTTCTTCTCTAGAATGGCGTTTGTCTGTCTGGGGTCCGCAAATAGGCATAGTCTCAGTGGGGGAAAAAATCTGAATTGAACAGAATGCTCATTGAAAAATCATGGCAAGCAATATATTTTTTACAGCTGCCTGGGTTCCAGAAGTATATTCATTTATTTTCTCCACAGGGATTTAAGCAATTCTTCAGTATGGAGTAATTCAGGAAAGAGTTTTAAACCTTGAAACCAAAACAACCAGCTCTAAATGAATCACAACATTACATGATTTGATTCCAAGATAAAAGTTTTGGAAAATCAGACAAATAATCAGACATAATCAGAAAATCAGACAAATCTCCCATAAAGCACTGCAAATGATGTAATCATATCAGCAATGATGTATGATATAAAACTATTGACTTAAACTCATAAGCACAAAAGTACAATATATTAGAAGTTTGTTAAAAATATTGACATGTGTACTTCTGAAGCATTTACCGTCGCTTAACATCCTCAGCACTCACAGTTGAAAGATTTGTACATTATTGCAAAAAACCTATTTCCCTATAGAGAAAATGAATGTTTTTTTTTCTCAACCTGTTCAACAAACACCCTCAATATGGTATCAGAAAGCAGCTTTTTTTTCCTTTATGTGTGGGCATTTTCTGTGTGCTTTCCGTTTGCACTTTTTGTGTGCATATGACCAGGATTTAATCTGTCATATCCAATTTATTCAGTCTTTTCTATAACCTGTCTTCTGCTGTATGGTGATAAACAGGTGGTAAAAGGGCCATAGTGTTCCCATGGGAATGTAGGTTTAAGTCCAGACTGTCATGTCTTGATTGCACACCCTCTTTTTCTCCCTTTATTTTCCCATCTGCCTTCACTACCATTCAGTATAGAAGGCACAAAAAACATATAAGTACATTCACACTTATATGTATTAATGGTATATAATATCATCACAGTATAGCCTTATATAAATGAGTATGCTGAAGGACAAACATAGCTCTTCCTTTCGACACAACGCATAAATCACCAAAGTAGTGTGAAAATGCACATACGGATTATCTGCCATCATCGAATTCACATATTGACAAATTGGAGCCATAGCCATATTCGTTCATAATCTGAACCTAATGATGTGTTGGCTGAGTGTGTTTGGGAGGTGTTAGTGCAGGGTTAAAGGGAACCACCCTGACCTCACCTTGGACCCCTCGCTGTCACAGTCACCCGGTGAGTGACTGATGCAGGACTAAAGGACCTACTTGTTTATGTTCAATGGAGAGCTTTCTCTCCCGTCTCCCTGTTTATTTATGAGCCCCTCTCATCCAGCCTGAGCGAGGGGAGATAAATCTGTCACACTCAGATCTACTACCGCTACAACCCACCCGTGCACACCAGCTTACTCTCACTCTCTCCTTTAGTTAGGTTAGAGTACATGAAGACAGCGTACCAACATTTGTATGCCTTGTGTTTATCACAGGGTTTTAAAATTGGGTGCAACGGGTCTAAAACCCCCCTTAAGGAATATGTTTTGCTAAATAAAAGTGCCAAAGTATATTGTATTATATTATATTATATTATATTATTAAAAATGGTATAATATTTTTCAAATAAGTATTTATTTAATGTTTTGTTTGAAAAAAAAAACTGTTTTCAATTCATAATAACAGACTGTGAGTTTTGCTTGGTAATCTTGTTGAAGGTTCCATGACAGACGTCCGTTGGCTGTCTGCGTACAACAGACACTGTGCTTACAGTCAGCTGAGCATTGCTTCATTTTATTATTTTTTTTTTTCTCTCCTAAAACATAGTTTAGATAGGAAACAAGATTTATGTGTTTGAAGTTCAGAGTGATCGGTGGGTCCGGAAACAGTGACTCATCTTCTTGTCATATTTTGTCATGATGCTCATATTTTTGGATAGAGCCGCATTAAAGGCCTTCTGCTTGATCATCTGTCTGTTTAGAAAGCCACCGGAAGTGCTGTCACTCACAGCATTCACACCATTGAGCACCTGTTACAAATATTTGCAAACATATTTTAATGGAAGTTGAACATTTTTGCAAATCGATGTATATTTTTATATGTATTTATTAGCTGCAATGATGATGCAGTTTAGCTTTTTTTTAAGAAATGCTTTTATTCTGCAAGGCTGCATGCAAGGATCACATATAACATTATATATCTGCTGTTTTTTTTGTTTTTTTTTAATGATTTATCAAAGTATCCTGAAACAAAAATGTCAAGGTTTCCATAAAAAAAATATTAAGCAACACAGCTGTTTTCAGCATTGATGATAATAATAAGAAATGTGTCTTGAGAACCAAATCAGCATATTATAACGATTTCTGAAGGATAATGTGGAGGGAATGGCTGCTGAAAATTCAGCTTTGGCACCACAGGAATAAATTACAGTTTAAAGTGTATTAATTTAGAATATAGTTATTTTAAACAGTAATAATATTTCAGAATATTACATATTTCTTGACCAAATAAATGCAGCTTTGGTGAGCACAAGAGAGTTCTTTACAAAAAAAGGTACTCAATGGACTAGATTAACATTGTAGCTATAACAGACCAAACTGTGCATCCCACATTTGTTTTTAAAATTTTCAGCTGGCCTGATGTTGTCGTCTACAAGATTATCAGTCATTGTTTTCCCATCAAATTGTGAAAGTTTAAAGGGAGCCAGGCTCAAAGGAAAGCTTTAAAAATGCATCTAACAGCAGCAACAACCTTTGGCGACGTGTGTTGATGACAGCTCTAGTGTAATCCCTCAGTATTCAGCTAGGCAACATTTCCATATGCGACTGCCAAGACCATAGAAGTCGAATCCATGCCCTCCAAGGAATGGCTTTGATAGTCAGACTCACAGAGATTGTGTGGTCCTAGACTGGATAATGCTAGTGCTATCCGTGAGACTCCCGGAAAAAAAAAAAGAAAAAAAAAAAAAACCTCACAATGCCAGTTTTGAAGTGAGGAATGGGGCGAATACAGTATGCAATATCTTAAGGAAGGAAAACATCACAGCAACACCTGGTTAGGGGTCATAACTTTTCCACTGAATGCACAAACTGCGTCCTAAACGGTATACCGGAGCTGCGAAATGAGGGACCAGTGTTTGGACTGTGCCTCTGAAACGCCCTGACAAAAGACAGCTTAGCCAACAATTTCCTCTCCTTCACAGAGGGGGGAAATAAAAAAGCAGACTGGCTGGGGGAAAGACTAGCTTTATCCACAGTCCGTTTGATGTTGGATTTTGTGTGCGTGTGTATGTGTGTGTGCAGGGCAGCACCGGTCCTGCGAGAGCATTGGTTATCATTGTGTGTCAAGGGAGGAATATGGTCGCCTCTGGCCCCTGGAGAGACACTCCTGCGTCGCCCGAATCCACCAAACAGGCAGAAAAGCTAGTTAACACAGCAGCCGTCGCGGACACACAGACCCTGGCCATTAGTGAACGTTCGCTCTCTCTTTCTCTCTCTCTCTGTGCCGGGTCTGGTGGCAGTGATTAGAGCGCTGTGGAAGCCGCTGTAATAAGGACGGGGCTACGGCTTTTGCGCTGGCATGATCTGCTGTGCGGCCGTGGCGGGTATTTCAGAGGGCTGCGGCGGGAAGATAGGGAGATTGAATGGGGGCGGGGGGAACTGTCCTGAGGTGAGAGAGGAGAAAATGGGTGAACTGGTATTAGTTGGTAAAAGAGCTGGCATGGGCGGCAGGGAAAGGAAACACGGAAGGCTGATGGGCCTAACGGCACAATTCTCCTTGGATATATACACAGTCTCACCTTCTTCTCTCTACAATATCCTGTGTTTTATCAATGGTATAATCATTGCCACTTACTCTTGTATGAAGGTGTCAGACGAGCAAAGAGTTTGAATGGGATCTAAATGAGAATTAAGTCAGTACAACTCTGAATTCTGATACTTCTTAGTGAGTCAGGTAGCTTAACAACACTTCTTTTAGTATAGTTGCAGTTCTCTGTTCGTTTTGAGTGGCTACAAATCATTAAATTAGTTTATGCTAAGCTTCATGAGACTAGGCTGCCAGTGGTTTTGGGAAACTCATCCCAGATTGGTTCTTTAAAGTTGTTAGACAGGTTCAAAATAGGCCCTTTCGCACCGCAGGAACCTTTTCATAGTACCGGAACTAATTGTGGAACTACCCACTTTTTGGCGTGTTCGCACCGCGGGAACTAGGAACTGTTTTAGTTCCCGGAACTCGTTTGGAGGAACTAAATTAGCTCCTACTTCAGAGTAGGGTCTAAAACAGTTCCATAGGAACTATCGTACGTGTACGCTGATTGGCTAAACGCGTACGAAAACGCCCTCACCCGCCATGATTTAAAACGCCGTGTAAACACATACTGTGTAAACATCGCATCAACTTATATTTTGCAAGAATGGAGAACAGCGATAGATGGACGGACGCTTAAGTGCAGGCACTTTTGAACATTTTGGACTCCTTTCCGATCTTTCAATCGCTTGACGTATAGCCTAAGTTACGTCGACATTCCATGTCCATTATTGTGAACCCCGCGAGACACAACAAAAACACAGCTCCGATCACAGCGTCCTCCATCCTCCTGTTGTTAACGTTGTTCTTCTTTGTTTTCGTTGTTGAACGCCGTGCACAAATGATGTTGCTGTCGACCGGCTTACGTCACTTCTTAGTACCCACTGTCGGTGCGAATGCGACCCTTTCAATGGTACTGGGAAATAGTTCGCGCAAAATCGTCCCAGTACTTTAGTACTGTACTTTTAGTTCTGGAACTAAAGTGGTGCGAAAGGGGCTATTGATAACGTATGAGTTTGAGACTGATTTGTGAACCTTGTGAAAGAGCTCAACTTCACCTGTATTTATATTTCAGTATAATTTTGTGCCCTCTACTTTTCAAGCTTTCATCACAGTATATCCTGCAGTTGATTGCAGACACAACTCAGAAAATTGAGAAAAACATTTAATTATTAAAAAAATTACAACACTATATGGCAGCTTTCATTTAATAGAACCAAACATGCATTCACACAAGTTGACCACCCTAAAAATGCAGTTTTCTACAGTGATTTGGACTAAAAGTGCAAACGTTTGTTATTATTTGGTGTCTAGTATTGTTTCTGATTTTTAATGTATATTATTGAAGTGCAAGCTTAATCATTTTAAAGATTTTGGACCACAAAAGAAGATATTTTGAAGAACATTGGTAACCAAACAATTTTGGTGACTGTTGACTTCCAATGTATGAAGGAAAAAAGGGTCACACTTTATTTTTTGTTATTAACAGACCATTAATTACAACTTTTGCCTCAATTAGCTACTAATTTGCTGCTCATTAATAGTAAGGTAGTTGTTAAGTGTAGAATTAGGGATGTAGAATATGGTCATGCAGAATATGTGCCTTATACGTGCTAATAAACAACCAATATGTTAGTAATAGGCATGCTAATAAGCAGCTAGTACTAGTTAAAAGCGAGAATTGGTCCCTAAACTAAAGTGTTACTGAAAAAAAAATCTTATTTTGAGATATTGCATCTTCTTTTGTTACACAGATGAACGAATATCAGTTTTGATACAGCATCAGAGGGAGTAAACGATGGCAATATAATATTTTTGGTGTACTATTTCTTTTAAAGGGACTTTGGACATAATCAGCTGTATCCTTTTTTATCAATAGAGATATAACGGTGTGTTCAATTTGTCCAGTCACACCTGTGAGCTGTAAGTGTGGCTTAGCACAAGGGATGACAGATGGTCAGGTTGTTAGTGAGTGCAGGGTTTGACCCGCCCCAGCATGAGGAGCAGTCGACTGACAGCGGCCAGTGCATCTGCAGGCAGATCCCATACTCCACTGGACCGTCCCTTCCCCGCATGGCAGCCAGGTCTGGCCTTAAACACTCCGGAGACTCGCACTTACTGTTCGGAGCATTACACATCCCTGAGAGGTGAAAAATGGCCAGTGTGTGTGTTCACTGAGAGAGAGAGAGAAACAAAGAATGGTGTCTTCAACAAAAAATCTCACTAACAGCCGCATTGACTTAACACATACAGACATGCTGACTGAACACAACAGAGAAACAAACACTGAGCAAATGTACGCTTTGTATATATATGTGTGTGTGTGTGTGTTCGTATTGATTTATTGTATAAAAGCATCACAACATAAATTATAACATGCATCCTTTTGATTGCATTGAAATCAGAAGCAAGAAAAAAATCATTTGAACTTTCAGCAGACAGATTCTTTAAAAGACAGATTTAAAGATTTAAACCCTGCAGTAAATCTTATCACAGCTTTTTGCACTACATTTTAGAGATCTAAATAAACATCTTTGTTTAGAAGCCCTTTTCAATAAGATACAAGGTGCACAGTTACTTTGACTAGATGCTCTCGGAATATTACCAAGTTAGGTTTACCCAATTAATATGCATGAATTAATATGAATGAAATATTTTTAATATTAATTGAAATAAAGCTGAAAATAAAATATAAATATTAGATGAATTTTTAAGCACTGAAATTACTAATTGGAAGTAAATGAAAACTAAAACATACGTAAAATTGAAATAAAAATAAATGATATATATATATATATATATATATATATATATATATATATATATATATATATATATATATATATATATACACACACACATATAAGCACACATAAAATTGCTAAATATTAATCTAAATTTAAAATGAAAAATATAAAAATAAAAATGAATTCAAAATGTCAATAAAACAAAAATGACACTGATTTGATATTGCCTTGAAATGACTATATATATTGTATGTATATGCTATGTGTCTGTGTGTGTGTTTGTGTGTGTGTGTGTGTGTGTGTGTCAATAAATTAATAAATTAAATAACAAATAATAAAAAATACTACTACTAATAAATAAATAATACAAATAATAATAATAATACATAAATTAATTATTAAATCACTAAATTTAATTTTGTGCTGCCAAAGTTTACTTGTAGCAAATGACTAAATTGTAATTTTTTTGGTTTCAATTTTCATTCATTTAGACAAAATACAAAGTATATAACATTTAAAAATTATAAAATAAAATTTTAATTGCCATTTAAGAGACATTTTTCAGTTTCTGGCCATAACATCAAAAAAATTGTCAACTTATTGGTATCACCCAATTTTAATGTTGGTGCATTCCGAGTCTTGATTTTGTGTGCTTTCCTTTCCTGTTATTATTATTTTATATTATTATTATTATTTATTTTTATTTTTTTCATTTAAACAGACATCCATGACAAAAGCCTCAATGTATCTTGTAAATCAACCACAGACCTCCTGGTATTTTCTCCTGGCTATTTTTAGCCGTACCTTTTCCTATAGCTGTGGCAGGTAGCAACTGCAGCATTATTAGCAGTAGTTGCATCAGTGGTAGGAGCTTAGAGTTCACTACCAGTCTTGAACCGTATTGTTGATATAGTGATAGCACTAGTCACAATAGGGATGGTGATAGTTAGCCGAGGTTCTGCCCTGGCTGGCTAGAGGCTGTGTCGAGCAGCAAGGCCCTTGTGCCCGCTCTCCCCGTACACTGTCTCTGCACGTGTGCTTTTATTTAGCAGGAGCTGTCATCTCCCATAAACCCTCAGTGCGCTTACATCCATTGCCTCTGCCAACTTCTCTGCGTCAGGCACACTTGTTACAGGAGAGAGAGCTGACAGCTCCGGTCCAACCGGCCGCTCACTATCCCTGGAGAGAGAGAGAGACAGGGAGAGAAAGAGAGATATTTGGTAGCATGTATTAACCCTTAGGCCAGAAATATACCTTACGTAAGTACGCAAATGCTGTACATGCTTAACGTACGATTTTGCGTCATTCTGGTGGTAACAAACCTCAAGGGAAAGATGGAGTTACCATCTAGTGTGTGTGCCACTAAACAGGATATGGCATTGTTCACGTAGCTTGCTATAAACATGTTGACTCTAGCTAAATTGTTCGGCAAGATTATTACTGTGCGCTATAGTCTCCATTGCATGCCAGGACTGTCATAATGCCATTTGGTAGACTAATAATTGTCATAAAAATAATTGCAATATAATGCAAATATTCATAATAACATAAAATAAATAAATATAGAATCAAATTTAAAAAGCCTTTAAAAAATTTGTCATGAATAAATAATGCATTTCAGTATTTTAAATATGTATGAAATATTTATCTGTTCTATTATAAATAGATTTTATCTATAATGTCCATGTTCACCACATCTATTCTGTTCTGTTCTATTCTATTCTATTCTATTCTGTTCTCTAAACCTCTTGTCTTATGTAGAATTGAGTGATGCTGAAGAATATATTATATTGTTTATATTATTATATAATGTTCTATTACAAAAATAAATTTAAATAATACTAAAATGATCCCTGTATTATTCTTATCATTATTATTATTATTATTATTATTATTATTATTATTATTATTATTATTATTATTATTATTATTATTATTATGTAGGGTCAAAGGATGCTGAAGGTTTTATATTATATTATATTATATTATATTATATTATATTATATTATATTATATTTATTATATTATTAGATTATAAAAAATAATTGGAATCAATCTTTAAAATCAATTCAAACAATATTATTATATCAATATAAATTATTATTATTATTATTATTACTATTATGTAGGGTCAAAGGATGCTGAAGGTTTTATATTATATTATATTATTAGATTATAAAAAATAATTGAAATCAATCTTTAAAATCAATTCAAACAATATTAATATATCAATATAAATTATTATTATTATTATGTATTATTATTATGTATTGAGGGATGCTGGAGATATATTATATTATATTATATTATATTATATTATATTATATTATATTATATTATATTATATTATATTATATTAGAAATGATATTATTAAAAAAATTCAATCAATTTCAAAAATCTATTTTATTATTCATATTTTTATTATTATTATGATGTAGGCTTAAGGGGTGATGAAGATGATATTATATTATATTATATTATATTATATTATCTAAATTGTATATTAATGTAATATGAGTATAATATAAAAGTGTTCATTATAAGGAGAGAGCAAGAGCGAGTTTTTCAGTCCAGGGTAAAGTGTGATGGTCAAATGGTGCCTGTGGATTGCTGTACAGATAGATGTGGTCAGATACTGGCAGTGTTGAATTCATCAGCATCTCATCTCGGCCACATGAAATAGTATCATTTTAGTGCACATGTAATCACAGCCACATTTATGCAGAGGTCACCGTATCTTTTTGCAGAGTGTAAAAAGCACAGCTAGGGAAAACTTCTCGTGTGTCTAAAACGGCTTCTGTCGTTCCTTAGCAGCCATGTTTGCAGGAGCTAAATAAAGAAAGCATGTAGGAGTGAAGCTTTCAGGACTTTGGAAAGCTTTGGAGCGGCTCCCACCAGGGGCCAGCCACCTCCTCTATGTCAGTTAGCCTGCTGGTTAATCATCAAACAAACTACACACAGACAGAAAGCAACAAAAACTTCTCTTCGCATTTTGTCACGTTCCAGTCTCCTTAAGCCCTCGAACGGATAGAAGATGAAAACGCACGAGGCAAGGCGTGCTGACAACGCGAGGACATCCTTCACATTCGGTCCAGTGTTTCCATGAAGTTACAGCATGAGGTCTTCAGGTTTGAATACAAATCATCGTACGGTCTCTGTTGAGTCCTTCTCCGCAGGGGCTTTCCTTTCAAGTGTTCCTTCCAGTCCAGAGAAAACCAGAACGCTTTTTTTTTTTTTTTTTTTGCTGAGATAACCTGCCTGCCTTGCTCTTGGGTATGCAGAGAGAGTTTCTGCTGCTTTAGTGTGCATGCTGTTTACTTTTAAGTAAAGAGTTTTAAGTATGCATTTGCAGACTCCGTTGACAATACATTATCAAGTAATTTTTGCTCTGCGCCCATGCTTGTTTGAGTGTGACATTTGCAAGCGTCAACATGGTTTAAATTCAAACTAAAACAATGTCACTGCATGCGAAGTAAAGTTAATGAGGACGCTTTGTTTTGTTTCAGAGCAACTTGCTGACCACCTTTACAGGACTTGAAGAATCAGGATAATACAATCCACAGACAGATAATTACAGCGCAACCCTGAGCGCAATGCTAAACAGAAGACCTTTATTCACTACGGCTCCAAGCTGAAAATCCATAAATCACAACCGCTGTCGCACAATCACTATACTCTATATCGGTGTTAAAATCCCTGGATTTGACATTACCCTACTTCGCTTGTCTTTATATGAACAAGATGGCAATATCGTATGTCCTCAGTATGCGACTTAAGCTAATTGCGTTTTTAATTAAACTAAACATTTATAAATAAATAATTCTATATTGGTTAGTACATTTTTAATAGGCACTAATGCTCACCAAGGCTGCATTTATTTGATCAAAAATACAGTAAAATGTCATTTGTCAACTTTTCTTTCTTCAGAACAATTTTGTTTGTGTGGTATTTTTCCATAAAATTTGAATAATTATAGTAACTAATTATGTTGCTTGTTATTATAATTGTATAATATTCTAACATTATTATAATAAAAAAAAGTTACAAAAAATATTAACGTTAAAAAGTTATTTTAACATATAATTTATTATTGTGATGGCAAAGCTAAATTTTCAGCAGCCATTACTCCGGTTTTCAGTGTCACATGATCCTTCACAAATCATTCTGTTATAGTAATTTGGTGCCCAAGAAACATTTTTTACTATTATCAATGTTGAAATCAAAGTTGTGCTGATTGATATTTATGTGGAAACCATTATACAGTAATTCTACTGCCACTTTTGATTAGTTTAATGCATTTTCGCTGAATAAAAATTTTAATTTAAAGTTATTTTAAAAATATGTACTGACCCCAAACTTTTGAACAGTATAAAATTATATATAATTTTATATTTTACATATATATTTTTTAAATATTAAAATTAAATACAATTTAAATAAATTATTTATATATTTAACTTTATTTTATTATGAAAAATATACATGACTTTGGACCTTTTGTATACCTGTGTATATTTTTCCACAGCCTTGTTTTCAAATTCAGTTTATTAATTAAATACAGCATTCACCCTGACTAAGGTCCTTTCACTTGAAATATCTGATGTGCTGGTTAGTTATAGTCCAAAATGTTCTCTAGGGTCTTCTGATCGTGTCCCTCTTGCTCTTTCACGAGTCAGGACAAAGACTTATTTGAATGCAACCTTCAGTGTTAACCTAATTTGAATCGAAAGTTTGAGTTGAATTGATTTGAATCAAATTACTCGCAAGTGAAAAGGCTTTACCTCTGTCTCATCAGGACAGGGCCTTGTCTGTTTCTTTTTGCTCAGTTCTTCGGGCTGTCATCAGCGTGTCAGATAGAGCTGTCTTATCCATCACTGAACTCTTCTCTCATTGTTCTGACCTGTGGAATAGATTGTCTTTGAAAATAACATGATTTCATCTGACCTTCCTTATAAAGCCGCATGTAGACACTTGTAGTGTACATCAGGTCGTGTTGGGCATTACAGACGGCTATTTTATTGAAATGGAAAGCAAGTCGTCAAGCAGAACATGTGACTCTCATTTCCTCCCTGTGTGTGTGTGTGTGTGTGTGTGTGTGTGTGTGTGCGTTTTTCATAGATGTACTCTGGCACTGTTCAGCCCTGGCCTGTAGCCGGCTATGGGACAGGCCCGTCGTGTGGGGAGCAGGAAGCACCCCACCGGCCCTATGCCTCAGTACCAGCAGGAAGAAAGGAGATTCTGCACCTGCTATAGTGCAAATCCCCGCCAATCTCCAAAGCCAGAGTCCTCCTTTTGTCCTTGGCCAACAGTGGCTGCGTCCCTTACTGTTGGGACGGGACGGGCAGGTGCTGCCGGGCCGATCGCAGTGGTTGTACATCATTGATGTCAGTCATCGATGAGCGCCCTTTTTTTCTCCTCTCGGGCATTGATTGGAAAAAACATCAAAGTGGAGCCCAAGATGTGATCAATGGCAGCCAGGACCATCCTGGAATCTCACTGCGGGCTGGGGGGAGAGAATTCCATGGCGCCACTTCTATCTCTCACACCTGTATTTGGATGGCGTTGTTTTCCAAGTCTGTTCGTCTATGTTTATTTAGTTACTTTGATAGTGTGCTTTGGTTTCTCCCTTTTGTTTCTTTCTCCCTTTATCTTAATTGGGCAGAGGGTAAATAATAAGCGTACAGTATTACACATTTCCAACATTACTCCAGTGTATAGAGGCTGTAGGGAATTGAATTAACAAACATTCATATTATGACGGGACTGAGATGACCTTAGAATGTGAAATCAAATTTTTCTTTTTAAGGTGTTTAACATATGAAACCTACTGATAAAATGATTCCGAAAAAAAAAATATATATATAAATCTCGTGTGGCATTTTTCATAGCATTGAAATAACTCCTAAATAATTAATAACTATAACTATATATATAAAAAAAAACTCCATAATAATTAAAAATAACTATAATTGTGTTTTTAGAATTGTACAATAATATAATATAATATAATATAATATAATATAATATAATATAATATAATTATCATTCAAAATTTTGGGCTCAGTAGTGTTGTTTTAAAGGCAAAGTATTATTTAATTTAAAGTTCAGAAAGAGGGTTAATATGGTCTCATATGGTCAAATACTAACCATTCTTTGGAGACCCTAGGGAGAAAAATGATGAAATATGTATGATATGAACTCTTTCATGAAGATGAAGCAGACCCCCAACAGAGAAGCGTTTGCCTTTATAGTATTTAATCTATCCCTTAATAATGTTTAACACTTAGCCTTTCTGCCTAACTTATACTGAGCGATTATGCAAGTTTTAAAATGATTGTATTCTAGACGAGGACACTGCGCGCTTGCATTTCTACCTTTCTGCTTGGTGCTCAGATCATGTAAAGCAGTTTGTTAATGGCTTTTAGTCTCTGATTTGCATTTATATTTGGAACAGCTCTTTACAATTAGTGTAAAAGTGTGTGTGGCGGGTCGCGCTGAAATTGGTCTTGAGTTCTGGATGAGGGGCAGGGCACCAAACCTGATCAATCTATCTGAACTGCTTAGGGTGCAAAGATTCTCTCACAGTCTCTCTCACTCATTTTTTTTTTTTTAACAACCCTCTAATCGATATCAGATGTTATCACAGCTCATCAACTGTGAATAAGTGACGTAATAGAGGTCAAGCCACTGAGGACTTCATCTGTTGTCGCATCCAGTCCAGTGACAGTGTTGATTGAGACACACATGTTCAACAGTAACACAGGGCCTGACTCTTGTGTGTGCGTGTGTCTGTGTGCATGGCTTGGTTTACAATCACAGTTCAGTGAGGGACATGAAATGATTATAGAGAAAAATGGAGCTCTATATATCACAGTGCACACCACGGTCAGCATATCAGTAAGAAAGTTAAAGAGACGAATGCAGGCCAACCGGCACAGAGCAGCAACGCGATAATGGAGCCGCAGCTCGATATTCCAGAGAAAGAGAGAAACTATAAAATCGGTGAAGAGGTCCACCTCGAACAGGACCTTGGAAATGGTACGGAAATCAAGCACAAGGCAAACTAATAAAATTCACCCTCCGAGCACAAACGCTACCCTGCTTCGCTTGTCTTCATAAGAGCAAGCCGGCAATATCGTAAAACCTCAGAATGCTGTGGTGAGGTCATGTTACTGGTTTGTGTTGTGGCATTTGCAGATTGACAAGAATATGCAGATGGTATGAGTGAATGAATTAAAGGGGACCATGATTGTCTTTATGGAAATTGCAATATTTATTTGTCTT
Organism: Acrossocheilus fasciatus; assembly: GCA_036784905.1. Lineage (NCBI taxonomy): Eukaryota > Metazoa > Chordata > Actinopteri > Cypriniformes > Cyprinidae > Acrossocheilus > Acrossocheilus fasciatus. The sequence continues at coordinate 22,276,559 of CM071949.1, forward strand.
TAATATAAAATTAATTTTATATTCCTATTCTATAGAAATTGAAATTCAGCAATTGAAAATATATGTATTTTAAAATGTCATTTTTTCCCCCCTGTAATGGCAAAGCTGAATTTTCTGGGGGTTTTTCTGCACCCATTATTCCAGTTTTCAGTGTCACATAATCCTTCAAAAATCACTCTAATATGCTGATTTGAAAATAGTTGTCCTGCTGTTTTTGTGGAAACCGTGATACTTTTTTTTCAGGATTCTTTGATGAATAAAAAATGAAAAAAACAACAGCATTTATTTAAAATATAATCTTTAAAACCATTTACTGTTGCTATTGATCAATTTAATATATCCTTGCTGAACATTTATGTATTTTTTTCAAAGACGTTTCTTATGATCATCAAGGCTGCATTAAAAATAAAAGCAATAACATTGTGAAATATTTCCGATTTAAAGGTTTTACAATTCAAAAGAACTGTTTTCTGAATAATTTAATTTATATTCTTGTATATTTATTATGTATATTTATTATTAAATAAGAATATATATTTTATATTTTAGATTGTAGTTTATTCTTGTGATGCAAAGCTCATAGCATATTAGAATGATTTCTGAAGGAACATGTGACACTGCAAACTGGAGTAATGGCTTCTTAAAATTCAGCGTTTGCCATCACAGGAATAAATTGTGTTTTAAAATGATTAATGATTATTTAAAATTATAAAAATATTTCATGATATTACGGTTTTACTCTATTTTCCATCAAATAAATGCATCCCTTGTGAGCATAAGAGACTTCTTTAAAAAAAAAAAAAAAAAAAAAAAATCGTAATTATTGGAACTTTTGACTTCTAGCGTGCAAATATAACACTATATGTTTATATATGTTTTATCTTCTGAATGATTTTTAAAAGCATTTTCCTTAATCTTGTAGTTTTGCTCATTCGGGCTCTTTCATCATTTCGAAAACCAAAAGGCAATTTAATCTTTTTAAAAAGAGCCATAATATGAGGATTTTCCCCTCATACTTCCCCCTTGAAATTTTCCCATTAAATTGTTCATTGTTCTATCAAAACGTATTTGTAGTCCTTTGTGAGTCCGCAGTCCTGTCACTGTTCCGAGTATCGAGTTTGCTGTTTGTGGCGGTCAGCGGGGTTACTGGTTTTGCAAGTCAAATACAGGAAGGTGAGGATGTGCTTATCTCTGGCTGACAAGTGCGATCTGTGTCAGAAATGGGTGCAAGGTGTACCCTGTGTGCTGGCCGCCCCATTCTGGAACTAACACTGATTGACAATGGCTTGCCACAAACTACCCAGCATCCTTTTTGCCTTGAGCCCCTCTGGCCCAGATCAGTATACAGAACCACACAGCTTAAATAGACAAAATATACTTTTAAATGATATGCTCAAGTTTTCGAGTGAATAAAAGTCACCAGGTTACACTTTTGCCAATTTGGATCACAAAGAATTTAGCTGCTCATTATTTTAATAAACAAGACAACATAGCCTATTATTTCACTGAAGTCACAGTGAAATATTTGTTTGTTATCCCGTCGATCCGCAGAGCTCAGAGGTGGTGGAATCGGTGGTAAAGCCACATTCTATTAGGTTCAGAAGGCCTTTCCTTCACTCACTGGGGGCCAGTCGCCTGGCAAGCTTAATACAAATTGTAATTGGGTGCCATAAATCGTGCACAGCGACAGAGTAGGTCAAGGCCCAGAGACAAGATTACTAAAGCATTACGGTCAATCAAAAGAGTCCTTGAATTGGAAGATTTTAATTAGAGTTTGGTTCTTGCGCGCGTGTGTGTGCGTGTGTGAGTGTGCGCCGTGTACTAATGCGTGTCTCTCGTTGTTCTCCTGAAAGTTTGTTGAAATTTTGGGAACTGAAATTGGAATCAATTAAATCCTCAGCGCTGGAAGTTAAATGCCAATGTGGATGCTAATAAAATGTCTCGGCTTCGGCAGTGTCAGTAATACAGTGATTAAAAATGTATCTTAATTGGCAATATTCGTACGATTCACTGCAATGCTTGGGTTAATGTTGGAGACAGGGAGACGTCCTCGGAGTGCTCCTCATAAACCCTCGTCTCCTGTCTCTGCCGAGAGAATATTTGCACGATGAAGGGTTTGGCTCTGTTAAGCCCCCTCATGTCTTAATGGAGCAGATCCCCCTAATCATTCTGTAATCTCTTTTAGGCTAATGTCAGCAATATGTTCACAGAATTATTGCTGATTTGGAACGCACTTTAAGATCGGGGAAGGAAAATCTTACGCTCGAGCAAGTGAGCTTAAGAAGTCTCTTGACAGACGAAAGGTAAATCTTCAGCCGTGTTTGTTTTCCTCACTCAATTTTACATTCGTAATAGGTTCAAAATCAGCTCATTGATTCCGAAGTGCTAAGAAGCTTAATGCTAAAATGTAACATTTGCACTAAAAGTTTTGAGTTCAGCCCTTGTTTGTGGGCAACGTTTCCTCGAGGGCGATTTGATCCAGTTTGCGTGTCACATGACAATATCAAAAGGCGTCGGCTAGCTTGGATGGGACTTTCAATCAGCAGATTTCCGAGCTTCATAATGCAAATGTTAAACAAACATGCTCTGAGGTTTCTGAAATGGCTCTGTTCATAAAAATGCATGAGTTCCCGATGTTATGCTTAAGGATCAAACTATGGCCATTCGCCAGTTCAGTCTCACTGGCCGTGGCGGCCCGTCAGAGGAGGCGAGGGAGGCTGAGCTTCCTCAAAAATGTATGCAGAATTAATGTAACAGTGAAAATGATGAAATTAGCCATTTACCTATTAATGTGCGGAACTAAGATCGGTATAATGCATGTATATGTTTTTTTTTTTTCTTGTGCAGTAGTGAGTTTTATTCGTTGCACATATGCTCTATCTATCTATCTGTCTGTCGGTCTGTCTCTGTCTGTCTATCTATCTATCGTTCTTTCTATCATTCATTCTCTCATTTTATCTGTCATTCTTTCTGTTGTTCCACCGTTTTGTTTATTGTTCTTTGTTGTTCTATCATTTTATTGATCGTTCTTTCTATTGTTTTATCTATTGTTCTATCATTCTATTCTTCTATGCATCTGTTCTTTCTGTCTAGCTGTTGTTGTTTTTCCTTTCTTTTATTGTTTTTTTTTCTTTCCTTTGTTCTATACTGCATGTATACTGCATGGATAGAGAGTCAAACTTGTAACCCGAAGGTTGTGGGTTCGAGTCTCAGGTCTGGCAGGAATTGTCAGTGGGGGGAGTGAATAGCCAGTGCTCTCTCCACCTTCAATACTGAGGTGAGACCCTTGAGCAAGGCACCAAACCCCCAACTGTGTGTGTGCACTTGGATGGGTTAGATGCAGAGCACAAATTCTGAGTATGGGTCACCATACTTGGCCACTCGTCACTTCACTTTATATGTGTGTTTAATAATTACAATCTTTTATTAGTATTATATTAATATAGTATTATATAGTTATTAATCTATTGTACATTTTTTAAATATCAGGGATGATCTAAGTATGTGAGTATAATTATCAGACAAAAAAGCTGTGTTATTAAAGCCTACTTTTGTGAACTGGTTTCATTAATATTTATTTACGTATTGGTTTCCTCAGAAAATTCCCTTACGGACCGCCACTGCTCACTGGAATAATTTTACAGAACATGCATATATTTAGAACACACCATATTACTACTTGAATATGTAGGAAATGGGATGTTGAGCCATGGTGCTTTTGTGGGCTTCATGACTTTGAGTCCAGCTCGCGTTATTTCTTCCTCTATTTTTACCTGCATGATTTTCTGTTCTCTCTGGACAGTCACAATAAAACTGGCAAACAAACATATAAATAGATAAATAAATAAAGAAATAAATCAAACAGCCAGAAATAAGTCCAAAAATAAAATATAAAAAGTAAATGCATATTCAAGACCATCAGTAACCTCTGAAACACTTTTGATGTATAACATAGTGTCGTCTTTTCTTTGCGCTTAGCCAGAAGTTTTAAAAAGTCATTGAGTGGTGTGTTATTCACACATGGTTTGGCCAAGGGTGGAGGAGAGGGATGTACCCTACTTTGTCTTGAGCATGTCGGGCTGTCAGGGTCTCTCTCGCTCCGTCTCCCACCTGGCCCAATGAGATAGCAGGTGTGGGGAGAGGGTTCCCAGAGGACTGCTGTAGACAATCGGCTACATTCTCTTCACCTCTCCCTTTCTCTCGCTGCATGACACAGGCAGTAATTCCCCCCGTCAGACAAATGTGAAGTTGGGAGAGGTAAGCGTCAGCACTCATGCTGAACATATGCATCATGACATATTCACCTCTCTGGTCTCTTGGCCGTATATTCAATTGGTGAGCTGCATCCGATGACATTGCCACACGTTTGCGTTCCCACTGTGGGTCGCACTCCCTCGAGCTTTTGAGTTTCTTTTTGTTTCTTTTTCTCTTTGTGAGACACTAAAGTGCCTTTATTTGCTGCATGATTGATGTATCTATGAGTGGTAGTTTGGTTATTTTTCTTCAGGCGTCTACATTTGTTAATATCAAGAGTTTTAGATCTAGCACTTGTATTGCTGCTTCCTCAAGGGCTATTGGGTTGTTTATCCATGAATTAGGATATTCTAATTCAAGTAGTGTGCCTTTCAGGGATATTTAAGACATAATAGCTTTTTTTTTTTTTAAAGAATGATGAAACCCTACTTCTGCTGAATTTAAACAATGTTACGTTTGCACTCAATTTTTCTGCTCCTTGATGTGTGACAGTAAACTATTCTCACATTGTGTCCTAACCAGGCGACAAGTTTCCAGCGACAAGCAATTTGTCTGTCCAAACTGAGCGCGAGACTGCTACACGGCGTGGGCTCAAGGTTGGCATGGTCAAGTTAGGTAGATCCAATAATAACACAATTCTACAGACAAATTCTACATTTTATTCTGTGAACTCCCATTCAAACATAGCTGTGTTCTGACTTAAAATCAAAGTAGTTAAGACACAGTCTTAGTGGCTATAGTCATGCAACTGGCCCTGTATGTGTGTGCAAACTCATTTTCCTGTGGCTTCAGAATAATCAGTGACTTGCCAATGCTTTTTATTATTTATTGTAAATACTATTTTCAAGGAATTAATAATTAATGTATTCAATTATTGTCCCGAAACTTGATAAAACAAGCTCAAGGATACAGATTGACTTTGAGTTTTGGGCTTGAGATGAAACTAGAAGAAAACGGTCAAAAGAGGGAACGGGAAATTTCAGAAAAAGGAAACAGAAGGGGATGCCGTAGCTTCGGTTCTGTGTCGATGACACCTCTCGAAAGCATTTCATTCATCAAGGGGAGAGGGCTTGAGCCTGTGTAAATTGCTGCAGATAAAGGGACAAACCTTGAAGAATTGGATTGTGAGGGAAAAGGATTTGAATTCCCCTCTGGTGATCGGTGCTGTACAGGGGGCCGCTCTCGTAGCCCCTGGCTACCGTTGAGCTTTATCGCAGAGCTGTTGCTATTCTTTAGCACACCACTGTTATTTCACCTGAGTACACTCGACTGAGGCATTCAAGTGTTCAACATGTCCTACAGCATGCATGATCTTTGTCTGAGGGCCCTTTTTTGTAAAAAGGACATTTTCGAATTTGTGTGTGTGTTGAATAAATAGCAAAACATATGAAGATTAAAAAAAAAGACAAAAAACTTGTGCTGAGAACATAACAACATACTGATTTGAAGCAACATGAAGATAATTGAATAATTTTAAAGATAAAAAGGAATTTTGTTGTGAACTATTACTTTCATAAACTCATGATCGTAACCTTGATGATTTCCGTTTTTGTTGTTTAGTTTTCATAAATGGTCTTTGTGGACTGGGAAGGGAGGAAGCTTTGCATTGGGAAAATTAGAATGTGTCTACATAGCAGATGTCTCTTTTAAACTCTTATCAAATGAACAAGGCAAAATCCAGTTTTTCTTGATATACCCCCTTTTAAAGCTGAATTATCAAATACGCTTCTAGTAATAAAGTACTCATGAGAGCAATGAAAGAAACTCATAAATGTTATATGAACCTATAATGTTTCTCCATCTCTGATGGCACCCACTGAGGTAGCGTGTTTGTGAAAGAGAGCCATGGGATGCATTGTGTAAGTTGCCTTTGTGTTTCCTCCATCCAGACGCCCATCCTGTTTGTCAGCCTTTCTGTGCTGTCTCACACTTCCAGAGGAAACAATGTCTTTGCATTAAATCCCCTCTGCATAGACGAAGCCATCCATGATGTTTAATTCATTCGCTAAGAGCCAGAGGACAGTCCTTGTAAAATTCTGGAATAAAAAGAAAATTTGGGAGAAGAAAGGAAAACAATTTTCCCCCTTATTTCCCCTTAGCGTATATGTATGAAAGGAATGAAGGCGCAAGACAACAGGAATCAAGAAAGGTGAACTGACTTAATGAGCTGAATGGTTGAGGAGAAAAAAAAAACCCAAATAAATAATTCAAGTGAAAGTCAAAGAGGAACAGCGGAGAAGGTCGTCTCTCACCTCTCATCTGTTTTTGCTTCTCTTGTTCAGGAGAGCCGAGAGGGTACAATGCTCCAGCGACATCTAGCAGCAGCGTCTCACTAATCAGGCCTTGATTAAACATCCATTCAGAGAGGCAGGGATTAGGGAAAGTCCCCTCGGAACCGGCCTGCTAGACTGAGAGGGAAGGGAGGCTGAAAAGTTTTTGATGTGTCAGTCATGCAGTCCGGTCATTGTTTAACTGTGCTCACCTCCCCAGCCGAGACCGGCAAACAGTTCGTCTGGAGCCACAGCGAAGCAATGCAATGGAAGGGCAACACAATTATGTCCATTCAGACGCTCATCCCAGGAGCTCCGCGTGGGCCTCGGAAAAGCTCCGAAGCACATGCAGAAAATCTGTCCAAAACGGGGTGACCCAAAGGAGAGTGGCCTGCTTTGTCGATGAAAGTTATCCTGCCCTTGAATAGCAGAGAGCAAAGAGTACGGCATTACAAGATGTTAGACAGCATGCCTGTTTATCTTCTGCTCTGTCATTCATTTGCTCTATTGGCTTATTGGAAAGCACACTTTTTGCATTTATTTAAATATTTTTTTCTTTTTACTTATGTTAACAAGTCTTAATGAGAAGATTTTTTTTCTGCTAGTTCAGATTTGAACTTGCCATACCAACATTTTTCGCTGACCCCAGTACAAAAAATACTTTATTTTTAGCAGCATGTTGTAAATGCATCGAAATATACATTTATAATTGTCATTAAACATTTATTTTGTATTATTTGATATTATTATTAAGCTAATAAAATACATATACATATATAATAAATATTAATATCTTTAATTATAATAAAATATTCAAATAATAATAAATATTTTATATAAATGTTATTATTGATTTGAAATTTTTTATTTTTTTATTTTTTTATCTAGTTATTAGTATTTATACAAATAGCTTAAACAACATTTTGGTTGATTGCTGTGTGCTTATTGTTAAGCTCTGGTTATCATAAGCATGCTTTTTTTTTTTTCAAAAATACATTTTTGACCTAACATATTTTACTGCAATTTTTCTTCCTTATCTGTTCATCTCTTTAAACAGGGCCTTTACAGGCTGAGATATCGCTTTATACAGTCCAAGGAAAATTCTGGAAAAGGTTAATGTTGCCAAAGGCAAGAACTCGCCCACCAGTGCTTGAGAGGAAAATGGAGTTCATTGTTAATGATCCGCAGAAACATTTAAATCGCACAGAGTTAAATTAACTTTGTGCTAGCTCCATTTGTGTAGCACCGCATAAAGCAGGAATTCAGCCAAGGAAAGCCTAAACACCATTTTTTACTTTTTACGCCATATAACTGCACTAATTTATGTCAGTATCTTTTTTTTTTTTTTTTTTTTTAGTCCATCTTACAGGTCTATAATCTTAGTGGAACATATTCTTCCACATTTTTTGATCTCAGTAAAACAGATGATGAATATAACAATTCAGGAGGAGATCCAGGGGACAATGTAGCCCTTAACACACATGACCTTGTTCTGTGGTAAACGGTGAGAAGCATGTTAAGTTCTGACTCTTGTCACAGCAGACGCTAGTGTTATTAACTGGATGTTTCTCTTGTCATTAAATGGTTCATTTCAAATCTGTGGAGATGACGGTTATGTCTAAATTAAATTATATGACTCCATCAATCAGCCAGAGATGTTTTAGGTCAAAACTACCGCTGTGGGGGCTCATGTTTGCGTGTGTATTTCTGCGCGATGGACTATTATATAGAAATGAGTGCGTGTCAGAGTATGACATTGCTCTGGGCCCTTTATTCTGCTTGTTACAGTGTTAAAGTATTTCATTTATTCAGCGTGATTCTTGCTGAGAGCTCATTTTTTTCTATCGGAGGGAGAGAGCAACCGGCACAGGAGGGGCGTAATGAAATTGCCCAAACGTACTTGCATCCCAGAAATCTAATCCATGTCTATTGTTTATTATTGAGAGACAGTCATTATTAAATGTACAACTTTGGCATCGTTTGAATACCAAGGGCAGGTTTTGGACCCTTTAAGCTGATGATTGCCCCTTTATCCAATTTGGAGGCGGTTAGATGGGGAGAGAATTGGTACTGTAATTGACAGAGATTGCTGTAGGTTTCAGTGCTAATATGCTGGTAGCTGCTCACAGGTCGTTTGTTTCCTTTCACGGCTGTGAGAGTAGGTTGAATAAACCTGCTTGGAATGGAGACTGTGGTAAGGATTTTTTTTTTTTTCCTGTGACCGCATTATACTGTACATATAGTAGTATTGCTAGTGTTTATGGTGTGAGCTCATGAATGATTGCTATAATGCATTTTTATAAAGAAATAGTTCACTAATAAATGGAAACATTTCAAAAACTCCAAACCCATGATATTTTTACTTCCACAAACCACCAAAGGAGATGATTTTCAGCATGTTCATGCTGCTCTGCTCTTGTTACGTACAATGAAAGTGAATGGTAGCCATTACTTTTTAACTTTTTTTTTTATGTATTTGGCCTATGCTCTACTGTTTGAGCAACAGGAATGCTGCCAAACTGTAAATATGTAAGTGTCATTGGACTGACTTTCTTCTGTGAAACACAATTATTCTCTTTTTATATAATGAACTGCCTATGCTTGTACATACAGAGAGCTTTCAAGCTTCAAAAAGACAAAAGCACAATAAAAGTGGTCCACACGACACGATTTAAGCTTCCTATTATTCCTATTTATTTACTGCTAATGTTCTCCACTATAACTCTCAAATCTCAACTGTACTATTTTTACATGTGAATATTTGATTTTGGCGCATCATGAGCAGTTACAAGTCACAGAAGAACAGATGACTGTTGTATGACTTGCAACGTAGTGCAAAAGCCGTATGGACCACTTTTATGGAACCTTTGGTCACCATTCACTTTCATTATATGGAAAAGATCATTTTTTGTGTTCATGGAAGAAGTTCTTATTTTTGGGTCCAATTTTCCTTTAAGCTTTAGATGTCTATGTGTGTGTGTGCGTTTAAATATACAATACTGTTGTCAGGGCTGGATGCTCAAGAGTTTGTCTCCAGATGATTGTCAGGGCTAGCAATCGATAAGGATGTGAAGTGGCTTATCTCTTGCATTGTGTCAATATCACCACCATCAGTGTTAGCCCTCTGATAAACAAGGTTTCAGGAAGCTCTCCTTAAAACAAGCATTGAGCACTAGTGGTGACATCTAATTTTTCCTTCAGGATCTTTTGTAGCACTTGATGACATTCCCAGGCCGAGTGAATGAACGGCAAGTACAGAAGCGATCGATTGGTCAATTATTATTTGATTAGTCATATAAAAGAACGCAAATGTATCATCAAAGATGCGATTTGCATGCACAGACTCGAGCCTCAATGGAAATCAAGCTTCTAGCGATAAAATGCCACCCTTTCATGCATAAACAAATTTAACTGGGAATTTTATGAAATGTTTGACTTTTTCGATAAGCGACAGCCTAAATCTATTTACACAAGCCTTTGTTGTATAAGAGTTAATGTCCTGTGAAATTAAAAATCTCACCAAAAACATTTCCAACTTGTAAAAGCAGCATGCTATCTATTTATGATATTCATGCTTGGCCACTAAAAAAATGAGCCATGACTATGGAAAAAATGCATTACCGGCAGATTCAACTTAGAAAACAGGGTCATTAACAAGGAAAGACGAGATGTCCAAGTGTTGAGATCAAACGTGCGTCCCTCCAGCTGCGCAACAGCTCCCTGTGATAGAAATCTGGTCTCGGTTGCTTTAAGATGTCAAATGACAAATGCTACAATTAGCGGCCATCTTAGCGGACGTGAAAATCTTCAGCAGCGGCGCGGCACTGTTGCTTAACACAGCCAGGCATGAAATGAATGCGACATTACCAGGAACAAACAGAGAATACACAGTCATTTTTTTTCTTTTTTTTTTCTACGAATCCCGGTAGCTAAACTGACCTCTGTCAGCCTTCGAAAGGAACATTTTATCCCAAAATCTGCGATGACAGCTGTCAAAATGTGCAGCTAATTCTCAGAAGCAGCACTAGATTTGAGATGACCTATGGTACGGTTTATGCTACACGAATTCCTCCTTCATCTTAATTCTAGTCATCCTCTATCTTCACCTATCTGCTCATCTCTGCATGTGAGACGGCTTCTACCTGAGGTCTGCTGTGGCATGTGTTATGCGGAAGGATCTGGGTGGTCTACACTTAGCATTCCGGGCAGCTGTTTGTCATTGTGAGTTATGCGGCTATAATTGCACAGTGCCGCTGGGCTAGACCTTGGGGAACGTGGCCTTGTCAAGGTGCATTCGTGGCAGGTTGCGTGGCTCTGCCCTTATTGATCAGGCAGGGCCTAGATATCTCGCTGAGCTTGGGCTCCCCCCATTGGAGTATTTACACAGCAGCTCATCTGAAGTAAAGCAGATAATTGGGTATATTAGAACCTGGAAGGAGAGAAACTTGGGTCACTCCTGCTTTAGTTTGAGAAGACTGTGATACTGTGTGGCATTTAAGAGAAAGGGGCTTCTAGCACCAGTGTTATTCTTATAACCAATTAACTAATATTTATATGCAGTTTTAATTTTATTTATATTTATAATCTGTTATACTTTTAGAAAAAAATCTCTTTGATTTACGTAATAAGAATCCCATCTTTGGCCATAAAATTATAACATCTGTACCAAAATTTCATATTTTTGCTCATTATGGGCCTCTGAAATAAAAGTATGTTTTTTTTCCTCTTCAGGTCAAAAAAAATCTGTTGTATCAAATATGATATAAAACATAAAAACACATGCAAAACTTTTTTTTTTAGATTTTCTGTTATATTTTGTCTAAAGGTCCAATAAACGTTTCCATTTCCAAACATTTTGTCTTACTATTATTTTATATGTCAGGTTTATTTTAAATGTCAGATATATCAAACATGGATATATACAGTATTTCTTACATTTTTCCATTAAAGATGCATGTACTTCACCCAAATTATTTCATACCCATAAAAGGTGCAATTTTTGTAGAATATCCTGGCCTCTTTTTTTTCTCTCCATATAGTAAGATTGAGAAAATGAGAAATGTCAAGCTCCAAAATGACAGAAAAACACAATAAAAATAGCTTTGTGTGAAAATCAGACCAAAATTTAAATCGTTATGACATCTTTCCTAACTCTTTTTAGTGTGTTCCTGTGTGTTTATGAGAGTAATAGTTTTGTCCACTTTTGTGAACAAATCTCTCTTTTTATTTTTTTTTATGAATCAGTTGATCCATTTCACAAAATGTGGCTAAATGATTCCCTCACAAATTGGACTGATTCTCGGGTTCAACTCAGCGGTTAACTCACTAGCAGGGATGTTATCAGTGAAAAACGACTTCAATTTCAGTCTGTTCAGTCTCACACAAAGATATCATATTACTTTAAAAGGCTTAACATAGAGCGCAGGTCATTTGGACCAATTTTAGGGTGCTTTTTTTGTCATTAAGGAGCATTTTGGACAGCTCCAGTCCTGTACTTTTATTATTAGCTCTTCAACCTTTTTTCTGAGGAAGAAAGTCAGTCAGTTTTTACATTTAAATCACACTTCTTCACAGTTAAATTGGGCTTGTTTGTTTGAAGCCATGCTTTGGAGTTGTTGAAACTTTGTTTTCATCTAAAGGAACCATTTAGGCCTGTTACCAATTAGAAACATTGATCAAACGGGCGCTCCTGCAGGTTATGTTCCATAGTCTTCCGTCAACGTCTTGTTCCAGAGTGCTGGGGGAGAAAAGAAAAATCAATAGTATGCTTTTATGTGCAATAAAGCTGATTCTTTTGCAGGAAAACTGAACCGTAATCAAGGTGTGTTAAACTGATGATGTTTATGAGGCAGTCCGTGAACACATATTATGAGGGTATAAAATGTCCCGTAAGAGAAATAGTTTGAGGCAGGAAGCAAATCAATGCTTGTTTATTGCTGCTTACACAAATATTCTATGTACGCACTTTAGATGAGCTACTTCTCTTGCTCTCTCTTTCTTATTTACCGTGCTTGGCATTTGAGAAAAGAAATAGCTTCATATGTATATTGCATAAAAAAATATACTTAAACTAGAACTATCGATTTAACGCATAGTAGATACAAGCAACCAGTGCAATATCAGACAAGTGCTGTTTTGTCCCGAATAGAAGTGCAAATGTGACTGATTTTATATAACAGTTCAATAAATAAGAACTTAATATTGTATATATTTTAGACACAACATTGTCTGTTTTTGCTCAGTTTTGCCAAAGCAAATATTACCTATTAAAGCCACGGCATCTCCATGCTCCAAACACACAATTTCTGAATGAATCCGCATTTTGAATGAATTGGGTGAAACAATGATTCAGTGGCCCATTCAATAAAGAGAGACTTTTTCTTCATTTCTGAATGAATCAGCCGTTTAAACGGATCGAATGAATGAATGAAGGAATAACTCCATTACGGTACTTATTCATCAAGACATTTACTGCCACCTACAAGCAGTTTTAGTTTCTTATTTGTAGTAACATTTCATTATAAAATAATTTCATATTCACATATTATTAAAAATCTAGGGGGAAAAAATCTATATTAACAAAAAACTAATTAAAGGGATGTTTCACCCAAAAATGAAAAATGGGAAAGCAAAATGAAAGAAAAAAAAATTATTATCTTTTTTATTTATTTTTTGGTAACTTTTCTCATGTAACAAAATAATGGCTTTAAATTGTCTTTAGTGGGTAATTTCTCAGCCAAATTTGATATGCGATTAATATGTGGTTAATTAGCTTAATTAATCGCCACGTAGTGTAATTAGTTGGATTAACAATTTTAATCGATTGACAGCCCTAATTTAAACCCGTTTTATGATGCAAGAAGTAACTGTTTATAAATTATTTTAACTTGTTAAAAAATAACTAGTAATTATCGATTATCTAATGTTATAATTTTCTGGCATTCTATTTTTCTTCTTTTTACAGGAGCATCTAAAAAATTTGAATATCGTGAAAAAGTTCATGTAACTTATTTCAAAAAGTGAAACTTTCATATATTCTAGGTTCATTACATGTAAAGTAAAACATTTCAAACATTTTTTTATTTTGATGATTAGAGCTTACAAGCTCATGAAGGTCAAAAATCCAGTATCTCAAAATATTAGAATATTTATATTTGAGTTTCATTAAATGACCATCCCTACAATATAAATTCCGGGTATCTCTTGTTCTTTGAAACCACAATAATGGGGAAGACTGCTGACTTGGCAATGGTCCAAAAGACGATCATTGACAACCTCCACAAAGAGGGTAAGGCACAGAAGGTCATTACTGAAAGGGGCGGCTGTTCACAGAGTGCTGTATCGAAGCATATTAAATGCAAAGTTGACTGGAAGGAAGAAATTGGGTAGGAAAAGGTGTATAAGCAGCAGGGATGACCACAAACTTGAGAATACTGTCAAGCAAAGCTGATTTAAACACTTGGGAGAGCTTCACAAGGACTGGACTGAAGCTGGAGTCAGTGCATCAAGAGTCACCACGCTCAGACGTCTTCAGGAAAAGGGCTACCAAGCCACTTCTGAAACAGAAACAACGTCAGAAGTATCTTACCTGCTTGAAGTCCAGTGTGAAATTTCCGAAGTCAGTGATGATTTGGGATGCCGTGACATCTGCTGGTGTTGGTCCATTGTGTTTTATCAAGTCCAAAGTCAATGCAGCTGTCTACCAGGAGATTTTGGAGCACTTTATTCTTCGATTCTGCTGACAAGCTTTATGTAGATGCTGATTTCCTTTTCCAGCAGGACTTTAGCACCTGCCCACAGTACCAAAACCATTTCCAAGTGGTTTGCTGAACTTGATATTACTGTGCTTGATTAACCAGACCTGACCTGAACTCTATATGGAATCTATGGGATATTTTCAAGAGAAAGATGAGAAACAGTCGATCGAACCATACAGACAAGCCGAAGGCTCAAAAGTGCCTCAGCAGTGCCTGTCTGTCTGTCTGTCTGTCACTCACTATTAAACATTCTGTCTCTTTCTATCACTCTGTTAAATGTTCTGTTGATCTTTATATCTATCATCTATTAATTGTTCTTTCAGTCTTTCTATCTACATTCTATTGATTGATTTATCTGTCATTCAGTGCATTGATCGTTTTATCTATTAATCTATCTTTTAATCTATTTCTCTTCTGTCTACCTATCTATTGATCATTCTGTCAATTTACTGACGTTTATCTGTTTATCCATTTATATGTGGACTGCTTTATGTGGTTATTCTATATCTTATTTGAACATCTTTTGTTAATTTTTTTTTTTAATTGTGCTATGGGATTGCTAGGGTGTTTTGGGCGTTTGCTTATTGACTCAGTTCAAAAGAACCCATCCTGAAGTCTCTGTGATGTTATGATTCCTAAATATTGTTTGAATCACTCCTTTAATGTGTGTTTATGGGTTTTTTTATGTTTTATGATTTGTCAAGCTAAATTAAAAGTCTGTTAGCTTTGAAACATATAGTGCACCTCTCCTCATCAAGCAACACAATTTGAGGTATCATTTAAGTCTGTAGCACAAATGGTTGTGTTAGATGTCAATTTGTCTGATTAATTGAGATTGTGCTAGTTGGCAAGATCTATCGCCAGAACTATCTCTGTGATCTGCCATGTTAATAGTGTTAAAATAGCCCTCCTCAGCAGACCACAGACTGTGTATGCGACCCAATTGACCTGTAGAAGCTGACCAGAGCCGAGAGTGTATGTTCACCTCCTTTACATGGCTCTTTACTGCTGAAGCCAGTGTCACATGCCCATCTTCCAAGATATTAGCAACTTGTCACGCTCTCCCTGCAGCTAAAAATATTCTGTCTGGGCTACTGGAGGGGTGGCCAAGTGGAACGGGATGACGGCTCGGCTCCCCTGCCCCTCTGATCAATCTCTCCCAGTCCCAAGCAGCAAGCTGTCCCTCCTTGCCTAGTGTGACCTTTACCAAAGCTTTTCCCAGCATGCTCGGGCTGTCTGTCTGCTGCCACCCAGCTGTCAGGTACCTCTAAGTCTCACCCTGCTTCTCTAGTGTGTGTACTTGGTCACGCCGTCCACAAAGACACATTCTGACCCCTTGTCTTGGGCTGAACAAACGTCACTGATGGCAGTGCCCACAATTTCACGTCCAATTATTTTTGGTCAGGAATATGAAAGATCCCTGTCATATATATGCATAGTGTTGATGTGTCATGCATTTGTTGAAAAAACAACAGGAATCTGAATGCTCCAACCATAGTGCCCCTTTTGCAGAGGTAATTATAGTTAACTAGTACTAATACTAAAGCTGAAACTAAAACTAAAATTGACTCAATGAAAAGAACCTATTCATTGCCATTAAAGTGAAATAACTGAACATAAACATAGGAGTCTGATAAAAAGTCTAATTTTAGAAGAATATTTCAGACCGCACTTAGAGGCTTTTGCGTCTGAACTCTTCATATGTATATATAAACATAACATTTTTCTTAAATGTATGCATGCATGTGTTTGTATTTATATATGCATAATAAATGTACACAGTACACACTCATATATTCTGTAAACAAAAACTTTATTTTGGATGCGATTAATCGCAATTAATCGTTTGAGTATATATGAGTGTACATGTATATACATGTCTGTGTGTGTGTGTGTGTGTGTGTGTTTCAACTGGTTGCTTCCATTTTCCATTTTTATTTTGTTTAACTTGATGTACTAAAATAATTAAAGCTAAAATAAAAATTAATACTATATACATGACCATATAGACATACTAAAATGACAATAACTAATGAAACTAACTAATATACATGGCCATATATACTAAAATTACAAAAACACAAAAATAGTAAAACTAACTAAAATGAAATTGGCAAATGTAAAAATATAAAGTCAAAATATTCATAAAAACTTTAATAGTACTAATATTCAAATCAAATAATCTGAAACCTTGTTAGGAAAGATGCAAGTTTCATTAAAAAATAGAAAATGTAATATTATGTATTCATAGGCTAAGTGTTGATGTATCATGCATTTATATTAAAAGACTAACTTGTGCAGTACAAACTTTAATTGCTGAAATTCTGTTTCCTGATAAGAAAGTGTAAAGTTTCTTTAAAAATGGTAAAAATCTCACCAGAAATCATACACTGTAATTTGGTGTAAAATTGTCTGTAATTGAGGTACATAAACAACAGCCCTTATTTATGCTGCACCATATTAAAAGACCCCTGCATGTAAGTTTTATCTTGCATTTATATTGAAAGACCAACCAGCGGAAGCTTTGTCACCCTTCTGCTTTCAAAATATCTCTAAATTCTCAACCAGCCATGTACATCTGTGTAAACATCGACACAATCTTATTTATTCGCTTTGACATCTTAAACTCTAGCAAGGGGTCATTCTTATCTGCACAAATCTTGATGGCTGAAATTCTGTTTGGTTGAGCCGCTCCCACCATAGTGCCCTTGTTCACCATCTGAACCCTGTTAGGAAAGAGAGTACTGTTGCCCAAGGGTCATCCATTTGCATTTCACTTGATGGTGAAATGTCAAAATAGCTCAAAGGAATTTCTCTTGTTGTTTACTGCAGTATAACACTCGGCATGCCAAGCACTCCACGCTGTCTCTGTAGGCGCAGAAACAGTTTGGGAATTTATGATTTTCAGGAATTCGTAAAGATGGAGAGGGCGGGCCAGTAAAAAGAGGTTGTCCCTGTAGAAAAATAAAGGAACAAGATAGACAAATGGATTAGAAATGCTCGTTGAAGGCATCAGGTTTGAATGGGGTACGGCGAGCAGCTCCTCTCCCTATTGGCTGGCTGTGCACTTGTCTTTAATGCAGCTACACGCTGTAATGTTGCTTCAAATGGGCGAGGAATCAAGCGCTTTTGCTGCTCTTGATCCTCTAGCTAATTACCTTCGGGGTTACCGTATGCTTATTAAAATTCTTCCTCTCCCAAACATTAAGTTGTTTTCAACATGGGGAAAAATGAAAAGGCATACTGATAGCTTTGCTCAAAGCTAAAAGACTATTGAAAGTTTCTTAAAAAATTATAAAATATGCACTGGGGATGTGAAGTCGAACACTGTAATAATTCAGTGTAAAATTTTCTGTAATTGAGGTAAATAAATAAACAACAACAGCCCTTGTTCCCATTCATGCTGTATACATTTGTTTAAAAACCTGATTTTTTTAGTTTTATATATTTATGTGTATATTTATGTGTGTGTGTGTGTGTATATGTGTGTGTATATATATATATATATATATATATATATATATATATATATATATATATATATATATATTATGTTAATAATTTTATTTAATGTTTTTGTATATTATTATTATTAATTTTTAATTGATTTTGTATATGTGTAGGTTTGTTTAAGTATATATAAATATTTTTTCCTACTGTTAGAAAAATGGCATTGTCATATTATGGAATATATTTTATAATATAATTTATACTATTACATATTTTGTATATTTTTTATATTTATGTTCATATTTAAATTATTTTATATTTAATGATTTTGTTTAATATTATTGTTATTATTAATTTTTTTATTGATTTTATATGTGTTATATATTATATATGTTTAATTATATTTCAATATTGTTTCCTACTGTTAAAAAAACAGTATTGTCATATAATATATAATATATTCTATCATATAATTACTTATTTTGTATATTATTTTTTAATATTTATATTAATGTTTTAAATACATGTTTTATATTTCTCATTATTATTATTAATTTGTAATTGATTATATATTTTTGTAGGTTTTTCCTACTGTTAGAAAAACAGTAATGTCATATATTGATAGATGGGTATTATTTATTATAATATAATTTATTTAATTACATATTTTGTATATTATTTTTGTTTATTATTGTTATTATTTATTTATTTATTTATTTATTTAAATATAGATTGTTTCTCCCCCTAATTTCATGCAAATGTTCCTGTAGCTTCCATTTTGCTGGTTTTATAAATACCCAAGTAAAAAAAAAAACTAATATAATGAATTTCGGGTAATTGTGCTCTTGCCCTTCCCATCTATGATACAATTCATTATAGCACACAGTGTTGACAATTAGTAGGGTGTAATAGTGCCATAATGCTATGGTTGAAATATGTCCTTTTTTGATTGCAGGGACCATGGATCAGAACTAATTCTAGTTTAATTGTTCCTATATTTCAGAGGTGGCAAGTTCTGAAGGATAATTTATTTCCTGCCTAAAAGGAACCCTGGCCCATGCCGGCAGATGAGAGTGGTTAATTACAGTAGATAGCCTTATCTCCTTGTAATTATTTTGGTCTCTTTGGAATTTCCTGGCTCTGACCAGCCAATCGATGCTATCAGACCGTGAACGGGAGAGGAAAAGGCAGGAACACAATAAGTGTGCCGCAGATTTGGGCAGGAGGAAAGAGGAACTGTATCTGCGCAGACTTTGTGGAAAGTGTTCTTCTACATGCCTATTTAAAGGGTGATGACAGTTTGATAGCTATCATTTATATCTTGCCCACATTCATAGATGCCCTTTTTACTGCACTAAATTAAATGGCCCACTATTAAGTTAAAGATGACCACCTTTCATTGTAAATGACCAATTGGACTTGATTTACATAATATGGATATTGCTTTGTCATTTTATATGACATGAAATTTACTCTAAAATGGCTTTTTTAAAGTTCCCAAGCTGCATTAATGTCGAAGTGGTTTTTGGGTGTGCTGCCAAAATATCATCACTGGGTTTCCTTTTAGGCACCCATTTTTAGGTCCCGAACTTCTGAAAATGTTCCAATAAATCTCATGGGCATTGCTCAAAGAAACTGTCCCTTATCATACGAGTGCTGCTAGAACCTTTTCAGAATTGGGTGAAATGGAGAAGAGTATAAAAAACGAGAGTTGTGAAGCTAAAAAGGATCCATATTCTCACCAGCCAGCTCGATTAGTTTCTGCATTGAGTTGATGCAAAACATGCCAGCGTAACAAACCGAAAACAACACCTCTTGGTTGTGTTCAGACATCAATGTGTCTGGAGCAGGAAGTCAGTCGAAATTGGCCCAAAAAACCTCTCTGATGGAATGCTGATGAAACAAGCGGCGTTTGGCTCCTTGTAATCATCCCAGCAAGCCCAGCAGCTTGGACACAAACACAGACGAAATGCTCCTCGGTAGCTGACTGGCTGCTTAAGCTGCCTGATTGCCATATCACTCTCATTACAACAGTGCTTTAAATCGACAAAGGGAGAGAGAAGCTGTGGTGGCGTACGGAGGCAGTATCTGAGCGGTAGCGGTGCAATCACTCCTATTACCTTTTATAGTCATGTAATTGACTTCTAGTTACTTTCACCTGAACGTTAACTGCGGTTTAGTGTGTCTCTAAGAGCTCGCTTTGAAGTCTGAGGCAGTTTGTGTAGTGTGTTTCCAAGGCAGATTGAGCGGTTGACTGCCGCGGTGTGAATCTGTACAGACACACAGATACGGCGGGCTTTGTTCTCGTCTAGGAGGACAAACTGTAGAAAACATTCAAATGCCAGTTTCTGTTTAAAACTACTATACCCGCTAAAAAAAGCTTACACCTTTAAACTTTTCTCAACCGTTGGTTTACTAATAGACTTAAGTGAAAAAAGTAAATATGTATATATCAACCAATCAATCAAATAAAAAAACACTAGTATTTTCACCACCTAAAAAAATGGTTTTAAGTCAGTTATATCTTTTGCTGTAGTGTGTCAGTAGGAAATATCAGTTTATATTTCCAAACATTCATTTTGCCATTAATTGTTATAATCCAGTGAGATTTTTGTATATATATATATATATATATATATATATATATATATATATATATATATATATATATATATATATATATATATATATATATATATATATATATATATATACATACATACACACACACACACACACACACACACACACACACACACACACACACACACACACACACACACACACACACACACATACATACATACATACATACATACATATATTGTTTGTACAAGATGTGTGTGTGTGTGTTATTTATATATATATACAAAAATCTCACTGGATTATAACAATTAATGGCAAAATGAATGTTTGGAAATATATTTAATAAAAAAATGTAATAATAATCAAATTTAGGGAAAAAAAAAAGAAAGTCATTGGAGTCCAGTGTTGTTTTGGACCCCATTAACTTTAATTGGATGGACAAAAATGGTTTAAAGAATGGTTGAACGAATGTCTTGCATGTTCTACAGAAGAAAGTAAGCCATACAGATCAATCTAGTTTAAGATAGGTTTGCTTATTCTGCAGGTGTTTTGGATGCTAAACCAGCTGTACACCAGCTCTACAAGGCTGAGAGTCCAGCAGGACCAAATTAGACCAGCTAAGACCACGCTGGTTTTACCCTCTTTTGTTTTTCCAAAGATGTGTGATGCATTTCAGTCACATTTCTCTGCCTGCACACCTGTAAGGGACATTAGATTCAATGCAATCAAAGCTCCATTGAACATTCACCAAACCTTGCTCAGAACATCAGGGCGAGCTTGTTGAGCAGATTTGTGGGGGTGTATGGTCACACAATAGATGAAAAAATGGCACAGGGATTCAGACAAGACAGCTTTATCAGATCGTTTGCTGGTTATTTCAGTTGCTGCTCAGCAAACAAAAAAAATAAGCTTTATTCATCACTGTAAATGACATTTAACAACTTAGTTAGAAGCGAATATTACATGCACAAAATGCTCAAATGCACCACATATATCTGTAGCAGCGAGGGAGGCAATATGTTCTTCTTGAGGGGTTGCTGGCAAGTCAACAGGGCGGTGCTCCCGCCCCACACTATTGTGTCAGTGTTAATCACTAGCTGCTGCTTAAAATGCAGTGAAGCTTTCAGGAGGGTCAGGAACGGGGGGTGGCTTGATCAACCTGCCTCCACACGGGCCTCCACTGCTGACCGGTTAATCACTGCTGCTAATTACCAGACCCATTGATGCCAGTTGCATGCAAATGCACTTTGCTTAAAAGCACAAAGACTCTTGTTCTGCCAGGTTATATGTTAACTGTTGTCTTTGACTGCTTAACATTTTTGTAGGTTACTGTTTTCCTTGTTTTATGGGGTCATGTATGCATGCATGTATGTATCTATGCATTTTTGAGATGGTTGGTTAGAACAGAAATTGAATATGATGAAACAGATTTCTTCTTGCTCTCCTTAATGTTTCTTGGCTCTAGCTCAAATGGCAATGGGGTGTTAATGTAGCTGTGTAACTGTAACCAAGCTTAGTTTTGGACTCATTTATGGAGGTTTACAGAGCTTTCCTGGAACATAGAGTATAGTGCAGTCACATTCACCATCGCTAGGCAAAATTTTACAAATCCAGTCAACATTATGCAAAATCCAGTCATTCCAGTAAGAATCTGCACAATCAAAATTTCTCATGCAAATTTTGCTCATGTTCAAGTTGGTCACACGAATTTGCCACACTGACCGAAAGTGACTTCTGTGTGAGCAGTCAGTGCTCCATACATCTTTTTAGATTATATAGTTTTACTTTGAAACACGAATTTTGTGGTGGTTACAATTTCAATGGATGGGGACCAATAGGATCCAAAAGCATCATAAAAGTAGTATGTACAAGTCATTAATCACTAAAATTCTTCCCTTCTAGTTAGTTCTCATTATTCCTTCACCAAATGAGAATTGCTGCTTCTCTGATGAATTTTGGCTTCCAACACTCTTAAAAATCAAGGTTCTTTTTTGGCATCTGGTTCCATGAAGAACCTTTATCATCCATGGAAACTTTTTCCATTTCACAAAAGGTTATTTTCTGTGGAAAAAGATTATTTAGATTTACACTAAGAAAAACGTGGTTATTTTAAGAATTGTTCACTGTGAAAGGTTCTTCTTGGGTAATCCAAAATGGTTCTTTAAGGCACCACTGTGAAAACCTCCTATTTGGAACCTTTATTTTTAAGAGTTGAAATATTGCATATGAGTATATAGCCCATGTTTATGATTTTTTCTTAAAATTTTTGAACTTGAAAGCTTCAATCTCCAATCATTGTAATTGCTTCAAAAAAGTGAGCAGGACATTATTCATAATTTCTTCTTTTGTGCTCCAGAGAATAAAGCCAGTCATATGAGTTTGGAATGACATGAGGGTGAGTAAATGATGACAGATTTTTCATTTTGGGAGAACTAATCCTTTAAAGAGCTGTCCTCTGCCCGCAGCCATAACATACGTTGAGCAGAACCAAGTGAATCATCAACTAAAACCTTGTATTTACTTGGCCATAACCTTTCTTTTCTCTATGGTATCAGTTATGGTAATTGATTTGGGCCAAATCAAGCAGTTTTTTTCTCCAGCGAATGATCCCAGTCAGCTGTCTCCGGTTTTTATATCTCTCAGTTTGGTCATGTGAAGGTCAAGTGCTTAAGGCGTGACACCTCTTTCCACTTCAACACTTTCTGACATGAATGCTGATCTTAGAGCATCTTTTTCTCTTTTCTCCCGCCTGTACCGCCTCCATCACTGAAACAAAACCTCTCAGTATTGGACCGTGTTAGGGCATCCTTCTGTTCTACAGTGTTGCTGATGTTTATTGAATAGCTGGGGAAGAAGATATTCCATATATTCCCTGGCCAGCTCCCATCAGCTGCTCACACTTTCATGAATGCAGATAGATCTGACGAGAACCCATTAAAAATAACGGTCAGATCTTGGCCTTTTGACTTCATTTGCAAGTTCTGAATCACATTGCATTAGTTAAGGCACATAAGAGTTCTTGATTTCTGATAGGCTGGTTGATGCATTTAGTGCATGCTGTGGAACTAGTTGTGCCAAGACAATATGGTGTCAGTCAGCTATCGCAATGTTCTTACATTTATTTCTGATCTTTATGATAGCAGGAACAAGGTTGCCTTGATTTTCTTTTGAAATAAATTAATAATTTTATCCAGCTAGGTCACATTAAATTGATAAAAGGTGGCAATAAAAAATTCTACAGTGTTCCAAAATATTCTATATCAAATAAATGCTGTTCTTTTGAACTTTTATTCAAAATTCTTTGGTAAATAATATCACCGTTTCTGCAAACATTTTAAGCAGAACAGCTGTTTTTTTTAGCTTAGATGATATAATATTTCACTATATATATATATATATATATATTATTGTTTTATGCTATGCATTCCCTTTGATTCAACCTTACTGTTTAACATGAAGAATTGTTAATTGATACCCGATGATATTTTTTTTGTAATATTATAAAGCCTATTTAAAATACCATATACTATTTTTAATAGAATATTATATTAATTTATACTACAAAATTATTTTAAATGTTTCTTTAAATATTATTGTCACTGATTCATTAAAAAGAACCAGTTCATAGAGGCATTTTTAGATATCTGACGAAAACACCAGTGGTGGCTAGATTTGAAATTATTGGTGCACATTTTTATTCATTTTTACATATGCAAATATTTTAGTCACAGTCTTGAGCCCTAGATTAAAGTGCCCTTTAATGCCCCTTTCTCAGTTTTAGATTATACTTTCTGATATAATGACCTTGTTTTAAAAAAAAAAAAAATTATGCCGCCTGTCTTTACATATCTCCAATGCATTGAGGTTGCACAGTGCACAATGTGACAGATGGGCCCAGTGTGTTGATTTCATTTCAATGAAGTTCCGGGTGAGCCCAGAGCTGGGTGGGCTGCAAAACAAGGCCAGATGTGCAGGAGTGCTTTTACTGGGCTGCTGGGTACTTTGTTTGAGGTCTCTCTGTTAGATAGAACACCCTTAAAGAGACCATCTGTGTGCCCGGAGCTAAGGTGTTTTTCTGTTTTCATTGCATCGGTTTGTTTGTTTCCTTTGTTTATTAATGTACCCACTCCAACCAATGCTGACCACCAGTGATTTGTCCCTAATTTTAGTTTCAATATGCCCGAGAGATGAACGCTTCGGTACGAGTGCCACTATGCCGGCGGTCTGTCGTCGCCACCCGGGGGCCTGGTGGTGGCCATGCCTGACATCTGTTGGCATAATGTTGTGAGATGCCTCCAAGGCAAGAGTAACTGATGTCTCAAGCTCGTTTTCTTCTTAAAGGGGGGTTAGGCAGCATCTGAGGGTAATTATCAGATGGCATGGGGTCCGGGCAATTAGTCCTGGCTTTTTCTGTAATGAAGGAGCAGGAAAGATGGCTTGAAGGGAGCTTGACCGGTCTGTGTTGGTTTTAGTCCTTGGGCTGAAGCCTCTCATCTGCTGACACTTCATGTCCAACCAATGTGGAGTAATGATTTGAGATATGGAGTCACCATATGCTTACACATGGCAAAGTCTTTTACATGTGATAAGGGAAAAAATATATTTTAAGTATAGGATCGGGGATAAAAATTGTAAGGAAATTTGTAATTGAGGTTCTGAATCCTCTTAATATTTGTTGTTCCTTAGCTATTCAATTTACAATTGTTTTTGATAGATAAAAGGTGATTATTTCCCACTTTTAACCATTTTACCAGTTTTTATGTCTTCTTAAGGCCTTATATATATATATATATCAAATTGGCCTTATAATAATAAACAACACAGGTGTGAAAAGAACCGATTCATAAGAATCATAATGGCTATGTTTACATGCAACCAAATAATCCGTGTGTAATCGGATTGACGGCTCAATCGGACTGAAAAGGCTTCATGTAAACACCTTAATCGATCCGATTGAGCTCGATCGGAATGAAATTTCGATCGGATTGAAGGGGGTGGTTTATTCCTTTTCTAATCCAATTGAGCGTGCATGTAAACACTCGATCAGATTGAAAACCGAAACTGAAAGGACTGCGCATGTGCAATAACACAGAAATAGCGCAATGACGTATGACGCGCGGAACGAGTGGTTCTTCCTTTTGAATAAAGTGTTGTATAAATGCGTGTCTTGCCATTATAAAACCCTCCTTTCACTCGGCATCTGTGAAGTGGAGCAGGACAACCTCCCACCAGTCCTTGTTTCAGATTCTCAACCACAGGCAACCCATTTTGTGCTCAGGGAGGGGCATTTTTCTGCGTGATAAATATGAACAGCATGGCACTGCGGTTTATATGTATATTTACAAGTGGATAAATATTAATTCCGCTGTTAAAAAAAAACAATAAAGAAACAGTGTAGGAGAGTGGTTATTATTGAGAACTCCACATTTGTGTAGTGTGCGCATGTCAAAAAAAAAATAAAAAATTCCGATTTGAAGCTTGACATATAAACGCGCACATCAACCCGATCACTTTATTTAGCGTTCATGTAAACACTACATTCAGATTCATCAATCGGAATGAATTCAGTCCGATTGAACCAAAAAGTGTGCATGTAAATGTAGCCACTTCAGTGGGGACACTTTGCGTGCTGTATGTTTCTGATTCCCTGAAAAGAACTGGTTCACCTGTGTTATTTGCTAAAGGAATCACTTGGACCTATTCACCTGGAACTGTTTGCATTGTATGTTTTTTATTCACTGAAAAGAATTGGCTCATAAGAGTCATTTGTTTAGATATACATTGGCTGCGTTTTATGGTTTTGATTCAATCATTTGATTTCATTCTGATTCATTCAAAGATATGCTTCATAAGGAGTCATTTATCAGGAAATCTATGGAATTAATTTGTTGCACCGTGTTTTTGATTCTCAAAAGAGTCATATGTTTGGGAATCACTTGGACCACAGTGTTTGCACTGTACTGTATGTTTCTGATTCACTCACCGGTTCATAAGAGTCATTTGTTTTGTTATCGGACTGCACTGTTCATGCTGTAGATTCAGCAGCAATGTTTTCCTTGTGTAAGTTTTTAGCATAGTGTTCTGCACGTAAGCTTGATTGTACCTTTAATATAATGTGTGTAGATGAAACAGACAAATTTGTTAATTAGAATGAGATGCTTGGGCGTATATAGTATATGTAATTCTACATATAATTCTAAAGCTCCCCAAAAAGCTAGCATTTTAAGCACAAGCAACACAAGGTCCCGGCAGATTGTGCGCACCTTTGTCACATATTCATGTACGTTGTATCATGCATCCTGTCTCTCTCCTTTTCCAAAAAGCTTTTCTTCTCGCTTTTCATCTGTCAAGTGGTAACATCCTGTGTCTCCTGGTACACAAGCTGTAACTTTCTGAGAGACAGCAGACACTAATCGCCCCCCTCTCAGCCCTTTACGACAGGAAGGAGAGAAGGAAAAACATGCCTTGCATGGTTCCCTTCTTTCACTTTCAAGCTTGAGCAAGCCACTGGAGGGGAGGGCCGTTTGAATGGCATGAATAACAGAGAACAAGAGAGAAGGACAGAGGACAGATGATACAATCCCTCTTTTTGACACAAGCACTTCAGCCCACACGCGCACAGATCTCGGCAGCCAGACACTGATAGGAAGGCGTAAAATGAGATGTCTCATACATGGAAATGACTTGTTTTTCCCTTCTCAAGTTTTCTCAGTGTGTTTGCTCATTTATATAAGTGTCAGGAAAGTGTAGGAGACGGCCCCCCTCCGTCAGGCCTTGTCACGCATGTCCACAGATCGCAGTGGTGCGTGAGAGGCGCGCAGTTTCATCCGAAATTGCAAAAAAAGTTGATTCGCTGGAACTATTTAGTGCATGAAGTGTTTGTGAGGGAGGAACATGTAAACATTCTAGTGTTTGTCAGACTCATTCATCAATGAAGAATAAATTACCAACATCCTACAGATGTTTTTTTTGTGGGCATACTGGGTATTTTTTCAACTTTTACAGATTGCATTTTCTTCGGTTAGTCCAGACAGCATGCCGATATGTGTGGGTATAAAATTCCGTCCATATATCCTCTGCTTTCTTTGCACTTTTTGTATCATAAATTTAGTATTGATTCAAAATTCTACATTTTATTTATAATACTGTCACTTTCTTGTGATTATATACATGAAGTCATTAAATTATACTCACAGGACACTGCATATATATTATTTATACATTTTAATATTAAATTTATTTATTTTAAAAATAGTTGTATGTATTGTCATGAACATATAATGATCTCATATATATATATATATATATATATATATATATATATATATATATATATATATATATATATATGTGTGTGTGTGTGTGTGTGTGTGTGTATATATGTATATATATGTGTGTGTATATATATATATATATATATATATAAAATATCCATACATACGGTCAAACCAACATTTATTCAGACACCTTCAACATTTTTCACATTATCACAGTTTATTCGCTGTAGTTTACAAAATGGTAATAAAATATGACAAGAACACAGAGTTAAAATGTATCAGAACAAATTCATCTTGATAATGTCAGATTTGATAGAAAAGTATGTAATGTATTGGGTTGAATAGCTGTCAGCTGTCAGATGTTAAATTTAGGTACACAATTAGATAATACCAATTTAGGTCAACCAATTACCAAGCAATGCATCATTTTGTTCAGTCTGTGGTGTAAAAAGGTCTCATTAGCAAAGAAAAAACACTTAAGCAAAACATGGTCAAGTCAAAGTGTCTGAATAATTTTTGGTCCCAAGTTTTTTATAAATTTTACTGGTAGTCCACTATATGAAGAATTTTTGGGTATAATATGTCAGAGTTTACTTTATTTTGCTATCCCCACTTACATAAATTAATTATAGTGTCCTGCACCCACTAGTAAAAAAAAAAAAAAAAAATTGTATCTGGTATCTGAATAATTTTTGGTTTGACTGTATGAACAAATAAATAAATAAATAATATTGCAAGTATTAATTATATAATACCTGGCAACACTGATTCGCTGTACCCTCATCACACAATGATAGATAACCTTCCGCGCTGCAATGACGGGAAGAAGTTGGGGTCAAAACTTATCAGACGATTAATTTGCATAAAAAAAATTAACTAGTTTAAATTTTTAGATTAATCGCAGGTGTTAACGCGTTAACGTTGACACCCCTTATATATATATATAGACAAATCTCACATTAGATCATTTTACTTTAGTATATAGCCATATAATGAGATGGTTTACTGTTTGCTTATTATTGCAATTGACCTCCAAATTCACGTTGGGGTCTTGATCACCCTGTCTGGGTTAATTTTGTGATAACAACTGACTGACTGTACATTATCCCTTACATATACTTTCTCTTAAACAACCCAACCGAGTTTAAAGCCTGTACAATCAATAAACTCATTCTAAGCTAAGTATCCAGCTCTGCACATTTCTCTAAATTTCATTACAAAATTTCATTATCCTACTCCGTAGTCTTACGACATGATATCTAGCGGAATCACATTGTAAAGATTATGATCAGCTAAATTGTCGTGGAGATTGGCTCTCTTTGCTCACGGCCTGTTTGAGTTAGGCATTCCCCCCGGTCGACCCAGCTTCACCTGCCGTTGTTACGCTCTGCACGTATAAGCAATATTATAAGCTGCAGTCAATGAAATAAAAGATTCTGTGTAAAAGAACACGACAGATATTCCCCCCGTATGACCATCTGCAGCCTGGTGCAAATCAGCAGGAGTCCAGAAAATGAGGTCAGTTGGGTTTTGATGCAGGAAAACAGTGGGAAGACGTAATAACTCCTGCTGTGCTGTACCATTCACATGAACTTTGTGAACTCTGTGTTGGTGCAAAATGTAATGTTTCATGCCTCTTAATAGTTTGTCTAATAATGAATATTCTGTCATTTCCTCATCCTCATGCCATTTCAAACCTGTATGACGTTCCTCTGTGGAACACAAGAGAATGATTTTGAAGAATTGCTCTTTTTGCTCTTTTCCATGTAGTTACAATGAATGATATTAAGGTTTAAAGCTTCTAAAAGGATGGAACGGTACCATAAAAGTGGCCAGTAAAATTCATGTGCTATATTTCATGTCCTCTTAAGTCATACGACAGCTTTGAGTGATAAACACTGACATTTAAAGGGTTTAATCTTATTTTTGTTCCAGTTTTTGTTACAATTACTGTAGTCTGCTCAAATTTGTACCCAAGTCTATGGAATAAAGTAAGTCATACAAGTTTGGAACGATATTAGGGTGAATAAATGATGACAGAATTTTAATTGTTGAATGAACTATCCCTTTAAGGTGCTTAAATAGCTCTCTCTGTATTTAAATGAAGTCATTTTCATTTTTTCATGTTAACGAGCCTCCTTTATATGTAAATTAGTCTTGTTATAAATTGCACCTCGTTCAGAAAACTCAACACAGTTACAGTTTTTTACAATCGCTATGACAATTTTTCAATACGTCTAACAATTTTCCTGAACTCTTAATGCACCAACACACCTACAACACACAATTGACAAAATAGTTAATTTCATGCTCAAAATCACACATTGCAAACTTAACTCCAACACTCATTTTCAAATTACAATAATACACTAACACAATACACTACATCTACCTAAACACTGCAAACATGTCTCAAAATCAAATTACATAAACCCAAAACACCAACAGGAACATTTAGTCAATCATAGGACAACATCATAAAAACACTAACATCAAATGGAATTACAGAAACTGCATCATTTTAGGTGTCAGGTCTGACCTTAATAGACAAGTATATTGCATTGATCATAGATTGTGTTTTATGCTACAGTTTCTCTACAATTTCTCTACAAAGCCTCTCTACAATTTTAGTTTTGTTGGGTTTAGTAAATGCATGTATTTTGTTTATTTTGCTGCAGAAAGGGGGGAAAGACAGAGACAGAATTGCTGGAGTAAAGGCTTTATTTGCAATAGGACATTAGAAAGACAAGAATGCAGGAAAACAAAAACAAAAATATGCAATATAGCTGCCATTTATTATGTGAAAACAAAATATACAAACAAAAGCAAAACTGTAGGTCTTCTGCATTTGGCCACATGTTCTTATCCATATCACACCTGATATCTTCTCTGGCAAGGCTTCTTGAGAAGAATCTTTTGGTATGCCTTATCCTTTCTGGTATTGTTCAGCTGTTATGTCATGGCATTCAGCATCCATTGCATCCTGGAGGGACATTTGATCCTGTGGACAATGGTCAAAAAACTTCCATCTCCAGGCTCAGAAAAACTCCTCAATGGGGTTGAGGAAAGGGGAGTAAGGGGCAAGGAAAGGAGTCATCATTCTCGAATGGGTGTCAAACCAGGCTCTGACTGCACTGGGAATGGTGGAATGTCACATTGTTCCATGTGATCACATATATTGGCAAGTTGTCTCCCACCTGTCCCCTTTCTCTGGCACCTGTCTTTGGTGCAGATCTTCTAAAATATCCAACCCGATCTCATGAAAGTGCGTATAAATAGTATTGTGGTACAACTTGTGGTATTGATACGCAAAAATGGACTTTGGCATGTATATGGTACGTGATAGGTAGGATTAGGGTTGTGGGGTAGATACGCATTATATACACGTTCTGCGTTTTATATGCACGCCAAACACATTTGTATCATATATACGCCAAAGTCCATTTTTACTTATCAATACCACAAGTTTTTGTTTTTATTTGGCATACTATTTATACGCACTTTCATGAGACCGGGCTCAAAATATCACATTTAAGCAGGAGCGCACTTTTCCACACAAGATCGGCCCAAAGAGGTCTTCTTTTACTGTATATCATATGGTCATTCGCCTGAAAGAACCTCAACACCCAAGTGTGTTTCCTAGATGGGAATCAGCTGTAATTTATGTATTTCAATCACCTGTTTCTCATTAGCAATATAGAATATAATACAGAGGACATATTTGTGTTTCAATTCACAATATGAACAGCTGCTCACTTTGACTTTAGCCTATAAGTTAGTTTTAGAACATGATGTTATCTGTTCTGACATACAATGTGAAAGCATTTGAAAATTTGGCAGTAAAATTACATTGTTTTGGTCTTGGTTGAGCTTGTGTTTAAAAGAAGTTCAAGCATTTTAATTTGTGTTAACTGCATGCATTTTGTGTCAAGGCAACAAGAAATTTGTTAATTGTATAGCCTACACAGACGGATGTTGTGCTAACTGTGTTAAGAGTTTAGGAGAATTGTTAAAAGTATTGAAAAAATTGTCATAGCGATTGTAAAAAAAAAAACTTACACAGACAGTAATAGCGCATGTTTCTGTACATTTTCTATTGATTATGACAGCAGCAATTCATCAAATGATGCGCACATAACAGAGAAGAGTATTATAAACGGGCACATATCCAGAAACACAATGTAGTCGAGCACATTTTTGGCATTTTAAAGAGCCGATATTGTCTCGGTAAAGTACGGCAGATTGCACGAGTCTGCTGCATCATCTGCATTGCACTTAGAAGCGACCCACAAAATGCGTGTTGATAAACAGTGCTATCAGCGGACATTTTTTTTGTATATGCCCCCCTCGGTTTTGCCAGGCCAGTGTCTTCCATTCTTTTTCTCTGACAATCAGGAACCCTGTGAGACTCCAAACTGCTGACACACAGGATGGCATATTGGTCCACAGCATACATACTGAGTTTGGCCCTGTTAAATAGCACCCATGCAGAGAATGAGCTCCCTGCACAGGCCCCTGAGCACCATCTTTCAGCTGAATATATTAAACTAGATATTATTACAATCCCTACATCCTCGCCTCATAGAGGAAAATGATAAAGGAGTTAATAAGGAAAGTCAATTTGTATAGGAAAACGGCGTAATTTCTTTCCTTTCTTGACTTTTTTATTAAAAAAATACATATTTCTATACACAACACTGGAGATTATGAGAAATTATGCATGTCATTCTCTCCCACCCCAAGCACCATAATTAAAATACTTTCTGTATGCTATTTTTTTTCCCTGCGTATTAAAAATCAGCATCATGAAAACAGAACTTGGAAGTAAACAAACCATTCAGCTATGTGCAACCTACCACCACTGGCAGTTTCTGCTGTTTATTTTGAGAAATTAATTGATTACCGCATCATTAAAGATTTTTGAAGACAAAGTTAATCCACAAGAAATGGCAAGTAGGCCATGTGCATTTCTAAATCGCACAATTAAAAGATGCGTCTTAAAAGATGTCTCATTGACATTTACAGTAATAATTCTTGTCAAAGTGTGATTTGAATTACACGAGTGGGTTGTAAAATTGTGCCTTCAGCCATCTGTGTGAACAGTAGGCTACAGGTAGCAGTTATTCTCCGCCCGATGTTGGCCACCCGTCCCACGCCTTTTTTCAAAGCTGTGAAATATTTGTTCAACAAAGTGTGAAATGCGACAACATCTGCTGTGCAATTGCATGTTTAGACCCAGCGAGGCCCAACAGTGGCTGTCAGGACAGACTTTCCTCCATACAGGTGTGCAGAGGAGAAGAGTTAATTAGCCAGCAGCTGCAGGCCCCACATCTGGGTACCACTGGCATCCAACACAGCCGTGTTTCCTTCTCTGATGCGAGCATGATGTTCTAACTGGTTTTGAAGGTATTACGCACTTGTGCAATGCCACCACAATCTCAAGAGTGGTGGAAACATGCACAACGGTGTTCTTGTTTACACCTGGTATAAACATGCGTCTCAGATTGCTACAGTAAATACTGGAGTAAATGGGGTCTGCTGTGTCTTATGATCGGATGGCATCACTTTACAATTTGTTGACATTATTTGTGCATTAGGTATCATTAACTAACAGCGAGCAACTTTATTTATTTATACAGCTTTTATTAATCAAGGTTAATGTTCATTAATAAATACACATTGTTTATATTTAATTCATGTTTGTTATTAAAAAATACAATTTTACAAGTTTTATTAATGTTAATGGTAATTGATAAATATACTGTTGTTTCTAGTTAATTCATGTTTGTTATTAATAAATTAAACTTTTGTTTTCTAGCTTTGATTAATCAAGGTTAATGTTATTTATAAATTATTTTATTACTTTTAGTAAATATTTGTTGATAATAAATACAAATTATTTTTCCAACTTTGATCAGTCAAGGTTAGTGGTAATTTATTGTTTATAGTTAATATTTGTTGATAATAAATGCGGAAAAAAATACAACTTTCATCGATCAAAGTTAATGGTAATTTATAAAAAAGAATATTTTTCAAAGTTAATTCATGTTTGTTGTTTTTATTAATCAAGGTTAGTGTTAATTTATAAATATATTATTGTTCATAGTTAATGATTGTTCATAATACGTAAAATAAAACTATTACAGCTTTTAATAATCAAGATTAATGTTAATTTATAAATATTCTTTTGTTCAGTTAATTCATGATCTAGTCAAACTATTTTTACAGCTTTGATTAATCAAGCTTAATGTTTATTAATAATATAGCATTATTCATAAAAAATAATTGAGATAAAATAAGAAATATTTAAAAAATAATGCATTATGATGCATTCCAGACAACCGTGAATGATCATCTACTCTTGCAACATAACAAAATCACTTCAGCTAAACATTTCTATCTTCACCATCTATTGATTGACAGAAAACAATGTATGTGCTTAGAAAAATGGATGTTGTTTGAGATTTTACACAGATGGTCACTGGAGAAGCGTTTGAGATGCCTGTGTAATCTATCTCACCTGACCGCTTGTGATTGGATCAGTCGAGATGTTAAGACCAGGTGTAAACAGGGCCATAGAGATCTGTGAGAGGCTTATGTTTCTTGTTCGTTGTGTTGTTTTCCGTCTGAGTGCTCTGTGATCAGTAGAAGCATGAGAGCGTGTTGACTGATCATCCAGAGTTCCCTTGTGTTCCCTCTCCTTCATTCAGCGCAGAAGACAAAAGAGGCAAGAAACCAATGCTATGGACGAGTCTGGCTCAGAACCCAACCTCCATCCCATGATTAATGACCCTCCCCTTTCTGCTCATCTCACTCTGTCTCTGTCAAGAGTCAAGTGAGCTGAAGACAATAATAAACAGTGCAAAACCAAACAGATCCACTGTCCGCTCTCTCCACACCTGCACACACCAACCTGGAGCATAGAATGGTGCACGTACACGCACATACACACAGCGAGCATCCTTTGAATGCATCGTCTTTGAAGATGCAGTCTTTGATTTCCATGCTCAAGGTCAATTTCCAGTAAAAGTGCTTAATCTTTCATTGAAATAGTCTCATTCATGAGCCATTGTTAATAGCGAGCGCAGAACCATTGAAAAGACTAGGTTGATTTCAGTGCCATGTACCTGCAGAATGAAAAATTTAGCAGATTTATTATTATAATTATTAATTATTATCATCTATTTTTTCCCAGTTAAATTTAACATGCCTAAATATGTATATTTATTAAAGAAGTTTCTTATGCTCATCAAGGCTACATTTATTTGATCAAAAATACAGAAAAACAGTAATACTGTGAAATATTATTGCATTTAAAATAATATTTTTCTATTTTTATATACTTTAATATATTTATTCCTGTGATGCAAAGCTGAATTTTTATCAGCCTCTACTCCAGTCTTCAGCGTCACTTGATCCATCAGAAATCATTCTAATATGCTGATCAGTGTTGGAAAAAGTTAAAAAGTACAGCATTTATTCAAAATAGAAATCTTTTGTAAATACTGTTTGTTTGTGTGTGTATTTGAGTATATAAAATATTAGAATTGGTATACTATATTGTAGAACCAGTGCTGTGCTTTTTGCAGAACTTTAAATGTTTAAATGTTTCTCATTTTTTGGCACATTTTGCATTTATCTGTGAAATATAGGGTCAATTTGGGATGCGCACACACACCATTTGTCTTGTTTTCATGCAGTGGTTTGGGCAGTGCAGAGACCTGTGACTTTATTTAGTAGCTCTGTCTCACTCACCCCTCCCCAGAGTGCGTCCCTTCACACTGTCACATCCTTCTCTGCCTGGCACTCAGGAAGTGCCATGGCCAATCAACCCGGAGACCCTGCTGATGGCCGCACTCTGGAGCCGGATAGGCAGGGTGTGTGTTGCCACTGCCCCACACCACTGTATGCTCACACTACACTCTTCTGCGTAGCCACCGCTGGGGCCAACACTTAGCCCATCGATAGGAAATCCAGCTGAGAACATTACATGAATAGATTTGCACATCTCTGCTGATTTTAGCCTCAAAGAAACATTCGTGAGACCAGATCATGTCTTTGTGAGGACGAAAATAGACACCTTAGAAGCCTCTTGCATTTGTTTGATAACTAGATCTTCCTGTTGTCCTATTTGAAAAAAGGTGTGCACAGTGTATTGGTATCATTTTGGTTATCAGCTGATATTAAGACATTTGTATTTTGCTGCTGAAAATGACTTTTGCTATCATCTAACAGTCATTGAGATTATTTATTTTTATGTCTGTATAGTTTAATAAATTTTTATTTTAGTTAGTTATTTTAGTGCATCAAGTTAAACTAAATGATGAAATGTTGCCTTGCCAACTAGCTGAAATAATGTGTGTGTGTATGTATATATATATATATATATATATATATATACACACACACACATTTATATACATACATATATACATATATATATATATATATATATATATGTATATATGTATGTATGTGTATAAATGTGTGTGTGTGTGTGTGTGTATATATATATATATATATATATATATATATATATATAAACACATATATGTATATATGTGTGTGTGTGTGTGTGTGTGTATATATATATATGTGTGTGTGTGTGTGTGTGTGTGTAAATATGTAAATAGTGTAGAAAATTGATATAGCGCTGACTGTATCAGTCATCAGCCATAACAAAAATAATCAGTGTTTATTCATACATTTTAATATGAATATAAATATAAATATGAAAATAAAATAAAAAAACTGTATATATAAAAAATGGTATATACATATATATCTGTAATTTTAAACACACACACACACACACACACATATATATATATATATATATATATATATATATATATATATATATATATATATACATACATACATACATAAGTGCTGTCAAATGATTAATCGCGATTAACCGCATCCAAAATATGTAAATATGTTTACATAATATATGTATGTGTACTCTATATATTTATAATGTGTATATATAAATACAAACACATCCATGTATGTATTTTGAAAATATTTACATGTATATACATTTATATATTTATATTATATATATTTAATATATAAACACAACATATTTTTCTGAAATATATACATGCATGTGCTTGTATTTATATATACATAATTCATATACACAGTATACCCACAATGCAATTAATCGCGATCGTTTGACAGCACTAATATATATATATAATGCATATATCAAAGTGTGGTCCAAAACAATTTCTTATTTACACATAATAATATTTGTAAGAAATATACAGTACTTAATAAATAAATAAATAAATATTTCATACAAATATCATTGTGTGTAAATAAGAAATAAACATGTTTTGGACCAGACTCCAAAAACATATTTGAAATAATTTATCTAATACTGACCAAACTTTCTTTCCTTTTACAATTTTTAACTTCATACAACACTAGGCATAGATTCCAAGCCATTTTTTCTTGGCCTTTAAAGGATTAAGCAAATAAGACCCTTTAGAGTCACTGAAAAGAAAATAATTTCAGACAGTAGCACTGTAGAGCTTCTGCCTCTTAAGTTCGTACATGGTATCCTTCTAATATAGGACCTCAGTACTTCGTGTAACTCTCCGAAAATGGGTCGATCTGATTGTATAAGGTACTTTTGGTCTCCCACACTGCCTTTGAATTGTGTTTTTGACAAATCAGGTGCATTGTGTCAGGTTCACTGTGCGTCGTGTCGAATTCAGGGCTAAAGATGTTAGAAACGAGAGCACTCGCGTTCCTGAGAGTCCACTTTATCTCCGTAATTGGCTCAGTAACGGGGAAAAAAAACTGTTTGCATTCTTGATAGAACAGACTGTATTCACACACACACATGCAGCTTTAAGCCTGGGAAGAAAGAAGCCTGTAGGCGGTATTCTTTAACCTACCTCGTTATGGCTGTGATCGAGCGGCCCGCGGAGAGGAGACACCTCTTCGTTTTGACCTAATTGAGGCATGTGTTCTTATGCCCCCCTGAGAAACTGACCACCTTGTTTGGGATGTGTTTACTTTACCTGTGGCCTTAAATGCTCTTTGTCTTTTGTTTGCGCAACACTTTTTAAGCAAGCTCGTAAAGCAGGTCGCACGTGCGCATTGAACATCGTTGGTTAACGTAGTAGCACAAACATGCAATCTGCTGGGGAGAAAGAGCAATCCTCTAGCCCTCGTCCGGAGCTTTCCCTCAAGGCCTGTGCGCACAGGGCCCAAATGCGCCAGAGAGTGGGCGGCAGCCTTACGAAAAAACACGTCGTTATTGCTCCCCTCACCTTCAGCCCGCAGCAGAACTGCTGACATTCTGATGTGTGGTTACACATGATGGCTGATATCATCATGGGCTCATTACCGCAACATGCTTCATTTGAAATGAGCCAGACGTCGGCAATGAGAACGCAGTCATGAGAGAGACACAAACTGAGGGAAGACGCTGCGCACGGTTAGGTGTTTTTTTTATGACAAAGATTGGAATAAAAGGGCCGATGTTGATGATGAGTAATGCGGTGACTTTCCGAATGTGCAGATGTGACTGCTCGGTAATTATGTTTGACTGAGTTTTTTGCGGATTATAGCTGCCAGCTATGCAAGGACAAAGAGCACTGACTCAGTGGGATTAGAACTACATCATGTAAGGACGTCCACCCAAGTGTAACAAAAACCTCATTAACATCTCACGGAAACACTATTTTAATTAGCTGCATTTTATTCTCTTTAAATCCTTTATACATGCACAAGAGGGTTTCTGGGGACCCTCGGCTTCTACGTGCGTTTTTTTTCCACAGTGTAGTCACTGTTGGTGCAGTTTAGCATGTCCTCTGAGATTTGAGTTTAAACCAAACCAGGAAAACAGGCGAGGAGTTGTTTACCAACTGGAGTTAAGCTATATATAAGAAGCACCTCAGGCCCCTTGACATATTCTTAATTGAATCTTCTCGACTCGTTTAATGAGAAAGAAAGACAGAGTCTATCAGGCTGGGATCCCTGTGTAATGCATGGCTAATGTTCTAAAACAATCTAGAGCCTGAAAACCAATGTTTATATGATGAGTAATCCAGCTGTTTGCCACAATGACTGCCATCTAGTGTTGGGAACAGAACAAACGAGTGATTTTCATGACGTCGTAGTTGGACTCCTTAGTTCTTAGCAATGCATATTACTATATCAAAAAAAAAAAAAAGTTTTGATATATTTACAGTATTAAATTTACAAAATATCTTCATGGAACATGATCTTTACTTAATATCCTAATGATTTTTGGCATAAAAGAAAAATCGATCATTTTGATCCATACTATGTATTGTTGGCTATTGCTACAAATATACGCTAAACATAGTTTCACAATAAATGGGACATCCTACTGAAGGCATACATTGTCACAGCTAATAAAAGCACCAGTTAATCAAAAACTGACACTGAACAGTCAATCCATCCTGGTTTAAACTTTAAAATTTCATTTTAGGTGTTCAACAAATTAGAAAACTTCTCATGTTGCAGTAACAATGCAAAAAAAAAAAAAAACGTTCTTTTTACAGTTACTGACTTGTTTTTATCATGTTTTAAGATGATTAGTTTGGTCAGTATTGTAATATTTTAAAAGAATGATTGAATGAATGAAATCATGTTACCACATTTAAAAAGAAAAGTCACTGAAGTCTGTGTAAACACTCAGTTTGTAAAAATGTTTTAAATGTACACACTAGTATGTATTATCAAAAATATGTAATTTCATGACATTATAATTTCCTTTATTTTTCTGAATATTTATTCCTTAAAAGTACTGATGATTAAATTCCTTATGATTCCCATCCCTAGTGCCATCTACTGTACATGTAAAAAGTTATTTTATTGGGAGGAATATAAACAATTTATTACATATATCAGATCATCAGCCACTTCTATCCTGCTCTAATTCCTTTTGTCTGTACAGATCAGCAGGCTCCATTGATTTGAGACCGTCATTAACTCAATCTCAGCATATCGCTGTTCAGTGCAGATTGGTTTGTAGATGTAGGTTATTTGAGGACAGCGGGACTTCGAGCGCTCCTGGTTTAGGAATCAAAGCACTTTTTAGAAGCTGCGGAATGAATTTTTCACAGTGGTCTCACTTCACTGGATTCCAGCAGCACACTAGTAGGTGGTGCCAGGGATGGTGGTGGTGGGGGGGTTGCGATTGAAGGAAGTGGAGAGTGGGTCAAAGTTTGCTGTGGCTGTAGGAGTCACTGGAGAACATGTCAATCTGAGGCAGAGGGCACTGGCACAGAACTGATTGCCCTTCTGAAACAGAATGAAACAAAACACGAATGTCGAGTGCAGTCTGGTTATTTTTTGTTTCTAGGTGGTGAAATATATATATATATATATGTAATTTTTTGTCCTCACCAAGGCTGCACTTATTTGATCCAAAATACAGTAAAAAAAAAAGTAATATTGTTCAAATAAAATTTCATTTGTAATATATCTAATATTTTAAAATGTAATTTATTCATGTTAAGGCAAAGCTGGCTTTTTTCAGCAGTCATGACATAGTTTTCAGTGTCACCAGATCCTTCAGAAATCATTCAAACATGCCGATTTGGTGCTCAAGAAAAAAACTCGTATTATTATTATTCATGTTTGTTTGTTTATGTATGCATGTATGTATTTATTTATTTATCTATCTATTTATTTATTTTTGCAGCTTAATATTTTGTTTTAAACTAAGTACAATAAAAAAAAATACAATTTTAATAAAAATACTATAATTAAAAAACCAAACAATTTTATAATAAAAAAATACTTTTATTCAGGAAGGATGTATTAAATTGATTAAAAGTGACAGTAAAGACATTCTATTTCAAATAAATAGTTATTTCTGTTCTTCAAAGAGGCCTGGGAAAAAAAATGTCATGATTTTCACAGAAAACAAACAAAAGCAGCAAACACTGTTTTCAACATTGATTATTAAATCCCTTTATTAATAATTGAGTACCAGTAATAAGTAAGCACCAAATCAGCATATTAGAATGATGTATGAAGGATCATGTGACTGGAGTAATAACTGCAGAGAATTCAGC
This sequence comes from Acrossocheilus fasciatus, assembly GCA_036784905.1. Taxonomy (NCBI): domain Eukaryota; kingdom Metazoa; phylum Chordata; class Actinopteri; order Cypriniformes; family Cyprinidae; genus Acrossocheilus; species Acrossocheilus fasciatus. The sequence continues at coordinate 22,317,223 of CM071949.1, forward strand.
TTTGCCATCACAGGAACAAATATAAATTTAAAAAAGTATTTAAATAGAAATTGAATACAATTTTAAATTGTAATAATATTTCACAATGTCTTTACTGTCTTTTTAATCAAATAAATGCACCCTTGATAATAAGAGACTTCTTTCGCAAACATAAAAAATAAAGTAATTATTTCAAACCTTTGACTGGTACAATTAATAATTTAATATTATATAAATAAATTAATTGTATTAATAATGAATTAAAAATTAAAGATTTATATTTCAGACAAACAGGGAAAATAAAATGTCTGGTATGAATAGAAACAGAGAGTCCTTCAGCTAAAAATGCATTGGGACCTGATTACAATGGGAGCGGTTTTGTTTTGACGTGATGTGACGCGCCACTCGTGTCCGGTGTAGACGCTGTGTCAGGGTGCTGCAGACACAAAGGCTGCTTTGGGAAAAAAAATAAAAATAAAAATAAAAAACTGTGCCCCCTTCACTAGAAACTAGCTTGCAGCCATCCGCATGGGCGCTGATGTCAGGGAGCTGTCACGGAAAATGCAGCAGAGCACAAATAACATACATGTGTATAATCCTCACATCCTTTTCTGGATGAGCTGCTTCTGCCGTGATAGCAGACTTTCAAATGGCAAAATATCAGAGCAAATCAAATCAGTGTTGCTTAGAAAACAGAAGGTTGTTGTTTGGGATTGTTATAACCTGCGACTATTGACTGGTTAACATAATGACAATTTTCTTCACCAGCTTGTTGAATCGTGCTTCGTGTATGGTTGTCTGTTTGCCTGCAAGTTCACATGCAGTTTCCCTTCCTCGTACCTCAGCCGAGAGAGGCTCTATTTTCAGCGGTCTATCATTAGAGTTGTGCTAAGCTGGCATATTGTTCTTTATTATGCTAATGTGTGGGTATTGTATCACAAAGTAATTGTACATTGCGTTCTTGTGTGGCAACATCTTTTGTGTGGATGTGTGTGCAGGCATGTTCAGCCTTCAGGTTGAAACAAGCTCCTGTCTTTAACTAACACCTTCTCTTACAGTAGCTTTGTTACAAGTCTTTGCGGTTTCTTTTTCTTTGAAGTTAAGATTTTTGAGAGTAATGTCCATCAAAACCAGATGCTACAAGATTGATTAGATATGTTAGGGTATGTGTACTAATTACTACAGTCTGGTGTTAAACGATGACACACCGATGCTTGGAGACAGTGACCGGATCACATGGCAGGTGATGATGGGTCAGGGTTTGGCTTGTTAGCATGGTTTAATTAGTCTTTTGGTAGATGCTGCATCTTATTTTATTTTATTTTATTTTAAAGGCCTTCTGGTGAATAAAAGTGATTTTGATTAAATCCTTATAAATACTGCTGAATAATGTCCAGTCAAAAACTGAAATGGGTCACTGGCCTTTTTTCTTGCGCATACAGAACTGCGTCATTGAGGACTGTCTGTACAAAATGACAGTTGTGAAGTGGGCCCCTTGAGGATGTTGTGTGAATCGTGTCACCTCAGATTTTTTATTGTGCAAAACAATATAAAGGTCAACTACATAAAAGCACAAGCAAATGAACATTTCAGCAATCAACACTTCAGATTGCTTACTTTGCCATAAACCAGAGAGCACCTAACACCGAGCTGGAAATACTCAGGTGAAAGCCTTTTTCTGCAGGTTTCTCTTTTACTCTGTTCTGTACAGTAAGTTTGAGCTCTGCTGAGGTGCCTATCTTTGTGTACACCCTGGAGCTGAGGCGCTTGACAGTTCATTAAAGAATCCTGAGATCGTCTGTCCTTATTTTTGGAAGGCATGTTGGAGGAGAGGGATTGTGCAAGCTGCCAGAAAAGCGACGAGGGGCGGACACAGGGAGCTAAAGTGGAGCTTTTCTCAGTGCTGGCATTGTATTTCCAGGGGCTTCAAAGCTGTCTGCCCCAAAGCTGCTGGCTCTTGAAACACTTTGGAGAACAGATACCTTGATCAAGCGATTGAGAAGACAGATTTGCGTGAAACGGAAGCTGTTTACAGCTGAGGGCGCTGCTTTTGTCTTTTTGCAGGAAAAAAAAATGCAGTTAATATGGAGTTAAATTAAGCATCGTGCAATCACTGGTCAGATTCGCAAGCTGGTACTGCAGCATCAGCTTGGTTAATTGGAAAACCAGTCACACGAGTTTGGATTTAAAAAACACAAAATATATTTCAGCTAGTAGGGTGTTGTTAAAAATGGAGGATGTGTGGGACGCTTAACAAGAGAAATTTTATTCTTCTTGAGCACTGGAAGAGAAAGAACTGGAGTACAGACTGTACAACTGTAGCAATAACCGTCCCAGGAGAATGACTGTTAAAGGTGTGTTAAGGTGAGAGAGAACAGTCTCGGTTAGATGCAGTTCAAATGCGCCGCAGACCTGGGGTACAAAGAAAGGTGAGAGACTCCGAAAAAGACACAGAACAAATGTTCAGTGCTGAATTCATGCTGGTACAAGGGCAATGAAATGAATAGTTCTGTTTGGGCAAGGTAGAGGGCTGACCCGAGCCTGCCTGCTGCCTCAGGCCACCACACTGTTTGAAAACCCTCATATTTTTCTCCGTCAGCATCATCGATGACCTCCAGCATGGTGTCCATCCAGGAGTGCTCTCTCTCCCTCTCCCTCTCCCTCTCTCTCTCTCTCAAGAGGAGTAGAGAGAGGGTGGACTGTGTTTGGTGCAGTGACATGCAGACATGAGCAAGTCTCTGAAGCAGGGTCCAAGTCAATCCTCAAATACTTTTTGGTTTTCAAATACGTTTTATATATGCATTTAAACATGCTGTGGGTTAGGTTTATAAACCTGCTTGTTCAATATATTTTCAAAAATGTATATCTAAGGAGTAGATTTATTAAATAAAATATTATGTTTAAAAAAAAAATTGAGATTTTACTTGCATCAAAACATTTTATCAATATGATGCACTTTTTAAAATGAACATTTTATTCCTTATTCTAAATCTAAAGAGAGAGAAAACAAGTTCTTCCAAAAAATAATTTTCTTTCTGTTAATGGGCATGCTATAGGAAACGACTCTTTGTGGTTACCATAGAAATTGAATTATTAACTACGATAATTGCCATTTGTTTTCCTGCACATTAAGCCACGCCCCCATATATCATGTGTTGATGATATAGATGTGATTCAATTACTATACACCTTCATTCAAAGGTTTTGGGTCAGTAATTTTCCTTTTTTGTGTGTTTTTGTAATTCATAATCACCTTTTTTTAAGCAAGGACACATTAAATTGATCAAAAGTGACAGTAAAGGGATTCATAATATTGAAAAAGATTTCTGTTTCAAATAAATGCTGTTTATTTAGTTTAGTATCCTGAAAAAAGTATCATAGTTTCTTCAGACATATGAAGCAGAACAACTGTTTTCAACATTGATAATAATATGCAATATTTCTTAAATGGCAAATCAGCATAGAACTTGTGATACTGCAAACTATATTTTTGTCTGAGTATCATAGTTCTGGCATCACGGGAATAAGTGACATTTTGAAATGTTTTGAATTCTAAAAATATTTCTTCTTGTGTACTATTATCAGTAAATGCAGTTACAAAGCAATAATTGATCTTTTGTCCACTTAACCAATGGCTGGATTTGTGATGATCTTGGGTTGTTCATTGGTGGGTTCTAAAGCTCTATCACCGCTCTGACTGCAGTTACAGGAAGAGAAAGCATCACAAAATGCCTCCTGTTTAACATGAGTTCATGTTTTGATTATGGCTTTAACACAACATCAGTATTTGGCATGCGTCATGGTGCTTTTTGATAGCGGTGCATATCTAGTAATTCTCTGCATCTCATAGTTCTTTTTCATCTCTGCATTATTTTCCTCAGAACCCTGTTCAGACAAGAAGAAATTCTGCCAGTTGAAGCCTAGTCTCTGATAGCAGTGGAGAACAACCAGTCTACTTCCCGGAAGAATACAAGACTTCTCTGATCTGGTAAGCACAAGCAAGAAAACTCCAAGTTAATTTCCATAGTATAGACGTGAACAGAACTAACTGTTGAGGGAGTGTTGCATATTTTTTATGTTATTTATATAATTCATTCTATTTGAGTGTTGTGCTTGCCTTTGTCCAGAGGTATTTACCATGTTTATATACCACGTTTCCTCTTTTTTCCCCACTTTTTACACCTTGTAAAACATCAGTAGCAGCTGAATAGCACACTAAATATCATTGCTAATAAATAACTTAAATAATTGATCATTCATAGTTTAGAAACGTTCAGATGCTGTAAACATGCCTTTAAACTAGTATAATTTAATTCACACACATAAGAATAGTGTATTTCACAGTTGCATTGGTTGTTTCTCTATAAGCTTTAGGAAACTCTTGGATAGTGACTAACGTTTTGTTAAGGGATCGTGCTAGCAGGTGTCCAGTGGACAACACTGGGTTTGATGACTGCTTTCATCACATAGCAGAAACACCTTCAGTATTTAAGAACCTCTTTGAATAAAATCAAGAGCCACTTGAATTAGTATAGAGAGTATGTTAGGAACTGGCTGCAATTCCTGTTTTTCTCCCCTCCAATTCTAAATCTGTTCTCATTTTAAGTAAATACAGACTCCAATCTCCACTTGCTCCAGTCACCCTAGGAATGAATGTGCCCAAGGGGACGCTAGTTTCTCATTCAGCCCGAGTATGCGGGGTGGGGGGTGTGGAGAGAAGTGTCTGTAAGTGCACTTGAGCTACTGAACTCACGCAGTGCGACAGTCAAGTGCACGACCAGCTAAAAGCCACTTGCAGTGAAAAGACCCTCTTGAAATGTTTGTCTGAATCTCATAATTTCCCTGAATACGTGTATTGTAGACTCATTCCAGTAATACAAACCTTTTATTACAAACTGTCATCCTTTGCATGCGTGCTTGACGGAAACAACAGATCGTGGGGGAAGGGTTGGCTACGTGTCTGGAGTAGAACGGAACATGGGAATGGAGGAGGTCATTAGCATTCCAAGAGAGTGTTGGCGTCTGGTGGAGCAGAGCCATGCTTGGCTGCGTGGCACGATAGGGCAACGCGGTGGCCATTAAGGCAGAGGGGTTTGGGGGTTAGGGCCCATGGAGGGCACTGCCACCCCCTGCATGGGTGCAATGAGAGGCCCAGGGCAGGTGGTCTATCAGGGACAGTGGGCTGGAAGGCCAGGACAAATTGGTATAGGGAGGCTCATTTCCCAAACTCAGCATGAGGGACGCCACAGCAACTCCATGAGAGTGAAAAGGGGAAAAAAAATGAAGGACTCCCAAGGGCACTGGCATATGAGTGATGGACTTGCCAAGGGGTCGGTCAGTTGTGTGGGGGGTAAGATGTGTCAGTGGGTATAAGCTGTGTTGCCCCTTAATTTTGTGTCAGATTACTATATATTGGTTTTGGATCATTATTTGAAAAGTGTGGAACATCTGTAACAAAAATGAATTTTCTACAAATCTTTTGCACTTAGAAATGTCTGAAATGTAATCAATTTAGGCCCAGATTTACTAACAGCTTGTGCCAGCGCAAACCGTCTTTTGATGTTATAATAGTACTGTCAGGATTTACTAAAGACGCACAGTGAAGAATTAGCCCTAAAAAGGCATGGACACAGTTATTTTTGCGCCTGATCTTATTGAACGTGCATTTGTAGGAGTTTCCCTTTCAGACGCAAAATTTCTTGGAGGAGAGTATTACAGTGAATAACGTAACGCGATTTACTAACATTTGCGCTGGTATTTGCACCATTATTTAACGCCCCAAAAAAGCATGTCTTAAACTATTTTGCGCCTGTGTCGTAACTCGTTAGTAGATCAGCCGCACATGAGCATTGGCTCTGCTTGTTTGCGACTACGCTAATTTGTGCTGCGCTTGGTGTATTGCGTTGGTCAAAATGTAAACGAGATGTTGCCTCTGTTTTTTAATCTGAGCGTTGTCAGTAAATTGGCTGCAGAAATTTCCACGCCCATTGGCGCTGTTTTGGAATTGCGCTCTCACACTAATTTGCCCTGTTTAGTAAATCTGGCCCTTAATGTATCCTTATGAATAAAAGTGTATATATATATATATATATATATATATATATATATATATATATATATATATATATATATATATATATATATATATATATATATTTTTTTTTTTTTTTTTTTTTAAATCTTACTATCAGTTCTTTATTGTCAATTCTTTTAATGTGGTACATGAAGTATTTTTTTTTTTCATATTTTTATTTCAAATAAAAATATTCATCAACAATCTGACTGTCAAAACACAGTTTCGACCATTTTTTTTCAAGCGTTAAGTCATTATTCAGTGGCTCTGTTATAGACAGTTTTTTTTCTATCTTTCGATAGCAGATATCTTGCAGTATAATTAGAAACAGTTTTTACTTGCATCTAATTTCTCCTTGCCGAGAGGCCAAAAAGGTGGCACATTACATTAATATTGCACTGTGCCCTAACCACCCGACACCACTGAGAGCAAAAAAATGCACACTAACAGTCAATCTGAAAATATTTGATGTCTAATATACAGTTATATGGAACAAAATATAGAATCAAGGAAATTCCACTATGCGCAGCGACTGTCAAAAATGTCCTTTAACTTGTCGCTTTTCGTGTATGACTCATATTTTATCCTAACCATGTCTCATTCACAGCTGGTTGGGACAAAACTGAGATTAACATGAAAGAGAGCTTTTGTGGCGTTGTGTGTGGTTAGGGCAAGCTGTTAGTCATTGATTCTATTAGTAGGCTGAATTGCAGCTCGATTTTTCTCTCTCAGTCCATACATGTATCACATGACTCATATGCCAGCTTACATATGATTTAGGGAAAGAGTTTTAGTTAAGTGTGTATTTCTCATACATCTTCGCCGAGCGACGACACATGCCCCCCATGCATCAACGCAAGAGTTTCAGTGAATGACATTTATTCATCTTTCTCAGACCTGTCAGCCTGTTTCTAAAGGCTGTTAAAGTGAAATCCATCAGAACCGCTGCAGTTCAGCGAGCTCAAAGCCATTCTGGACGAGGTAGCCATGGGAATGTGGCATTTAAGGGGATAGTTGGCTCTCAGAACAGCATCGACCAATCAGACGAGAGGCTTGATTGCTACATATTGTCTCCCTGTTTGTTGAGAAGGGTAATAAAATAAACATATTGGGTGAAATGCCCATGAGTGATGTTTTATATATTTATTTATTTATTGACGTTGAGTTCATAAAATCCAGCATGTGACAACTTTATTAACCTAGCAGAGATTTATTTTAAAAGCTGTACTTTTTTTTACTTAAATACTTTCTATTTTTTTGGCGAAGGACAAGTGTGCTATCACTCTTTTGTCAGAGGATTATTTTTCTGCATGACACTTTTGATAAGTGGATGGATGGGTGTAAATCTCAGCTCTGTTGTTGGGGGGAGTATGACCTGTCATTCACTACATAGATTACATACCTGTGCCGGTGGAGATTGAACTCAACTTGTTCTTGAGAATTTTTATCCTTCCTGCCTCAGCCGATCTTCTTCTTGTAAATTGCCTCTCTTTGATTGCTAGCCCACAAAGTGAGTTTGCTGTGTTTTGCCTGTTATCATTTGTTTGCTGAATATGCCATCTAGTGCATGAAAACACTGACACAACTCATGAAAAGATATGTTTGTTCACTCACTAGATCTTTCGGTATTTTCTCTGTCGCTCCTTGAGGGTCCTTCAGGGCATGCTGCTCCAGAAATGTGCGTCTCTTCAAAACACTTTGCTACAAAGTCCTTCTGTCATCAAGCTTGTGTTTGCTACCTGTAGAAAGTTGATGTAGTGTTTGTTTGCTTACATTCTTGTTCTTTTACACTGATTCCAAATACACAGGTTTTTGAATAGTTCATATTTTAAAGGCGTTTATAAGCATCCTGCACACCTTAGTTTGAAATACTTCCCTTTTTTCATGTCTGTCCCTCTGTATAACCCCAGGTCAGCGGTCTTGTCTTTGGTTAATTCTTTCCTGTCGCATGTCGTGTTCAGACATTAGTGGGAATTAAAGGCGAAGGCTGTCCAGATGTGTGGCTAAGAGTAGGGGTAGAGCTAAAGTGGACACACTTGTGGCCATATGGTGGAGTTTCCCTCAGCCTTGTACTCGTAATTTGCTAAGCTCAGACTTTAAAGCCAATGTGAATTGCTGTTTAAAACTCATTTTGTTTTTGTAATGTGACATATTTAGAGTCAAACAAGGTATTCAAGGAGGAAAACATGGATGGGACTTGATTTTGAATGGTGAAAATGCCAGAGTTTAGAGCCAGACCGAATGTGAATTTTAAAAAAAAAAAAAATATTTCATTTATTTATTTTATTACATTTTTATTTTATATTATATTATATTTCATTTCAATTATATTTTACAATAAGACCAGGAACATGTTTAGAAAGTACATATTAGGAATGCAAGATATAATGGGCTCGTATTATCAGCTGATATTACAGATTTTCTTATTTATTTATCGTTTTGGCCAGTATTGGATATTTAATTGTGTTTTCTCCTTTTTTAACATATAAGATTACCTTTGCTCTCATCTAACGCTCCCTTAAAGTTAATCTTTAAACACTAATTCTTTCATAATTGACTTAAATGAGCAAATCTCAAGATTATTTTTAATGCACATTATAATGTTGTGATACCTAAATTTACTTTACACTGATTGAGTTTAGTTTTTAAGGTTTTATTTTTAATTTATCTAGATGAAATAGTATAACATTTTTAAATTGGCTGTTTAAGTTACTAGCTTGAAAATATATATATCTGCTTATTAGGATCTGTAATATTGTGCATCCCTAAAAAAATGCAATCAGTTTTCATGATGACTTGAAAGTGCACTCTTATAGGCACTAACAGTAAAAACAAATGCATTCGGCCTTTTAGTATGATTAAAAATTCATAAATATGCTCATATGCCTCTAAACTGTGGAAAATGTGCACACGTTTCCACACACTCAGACATACATTCCTACATATAGCTCTGGACTCATTGGCACAGCGTGGCTTGCAGACACAGCCTGTTCCACTGGCAGCCCAACTGCTGACGCTGTCACCTGTCTATGTGGATAAAGGTGATTTTGTTAGCACAGCCGTGCTGAGGCACTGGCATACCTCGCCCACATTCGTCCTCTGATAGGGACTGGGGTTCGGAAGAGATGAGCCAATAGCTCTATATAATGATTTTAAGCTAGGTCTGTGTCTTTACCACAATCTGTGGTCATGTTATTAGGTTAAATATCATGGGATATTTTCTTTTTAAATATACCGTATGTACTGTACATACATCTTTTATATTGTATCTTCTGAAATTATTGCAAATATCTAAATTTGTCAGCCTTCCAGATGTAATGGAATAGGGATGTATGAACACACACCCCCATCCCTAAAAATAATTATTAAAAAAATTAAAGCTGCAACATTTGGCGCTGTTGCAGTAGGCTGTAAACATATTAAAAATTAAATTGCACCTACAGGCTTTGAAGTTGCATTTTTAATCTGCAATCTCACAACTTTATTCATGTTCACTCTCTCACATTTCTAAGGTGCTACTATCAGAAATTAGGTCAGTGGTTTAACTGCAAAGTATGCATGTTGTGTAGCAGAAAATACATCAAAGCATATCATAACAATCAATCAATAAATCTGCTGTTGTTTTTTTTTTGTTTTATTTTGTTTTTTTGCTGGAGTGTCAGATTCCATCACAGATGTACTGTGAAAGAGAATATGTGGTAATAGGTTTTTGCAGTGTTCCTAAAGATAGCGTAAGCGGTGTGGTTCTAAACTGCTGTGTTGTGACCCATAAAAAGATAACGGGTCTGTTCAGAAAGGGTATGTATGGCAGTATGAAATACTTTACAATGAGGTTCAGTTTTTTTTTTTTTTTTAAATAGTTAACATAAATCTACTTTTGATTGATGTAAACGTCCAGATTCATTTATTTATTTATATATTATGTTATGTTATGTTATTTTATTTTTTGTTTGGAAAGTCATGAAAGTTTTTCACTGCATGTTGTACTGTGTATGGTTATGTGTCTGACCAGTAAAAATTAAATTTGACTTTGGTTAATGAATTCAGTATCATTATTAATCAAGCTTAATGTTAATTTATAAATATATTATTGCTCATGTTTATTCATAATACTTAATTTTATTTACAATTAATTATTGTAGTTATTCATTTTATTTACAACTTTAAATTATAAAAATCGAAAAAAAATTCTAAAAATGTAAATGTAAAAATTTAAATGAAATACATACTGACAAATTAATCTATAATAATTTATCTTATTTTTAAGCTTCTGCAATTTATGATAATACATTTTAAGGACTTATTTTGGTACTGTGTTTGATCACGTCTTGAAGTCCAATGTAAAATGCACAAAATGCACCACTATAGAGTATCGTTGGTTTTCACTAATTGATACTTTTGGTGAACTTGGCTCCAAGCTGGTTTCCTAATGCTGCTGTGCAATGGAGTGAGGTTGTTTAATTTTCTGTGGGAGAATCTAATTGAGAGAAATTACGCCATTGTAAGTTTATGCAGTCCCTGCTGTGTTTTTCAGGATCAGGTTGTTTCATGTCACTTAACAGATGTTCAGTCAAGAGTGCCGTTTGCAGCCTTTAATGTGGCTTTTTACAACTATCGAGCCTGTGTTTATTGGCTTACATGTTTATGGCGATGGTCGTCGCATGAATTTCTCAGCAAAATGGGCACTGTGTGGTCCGACACTTATTTAGCGACCCGTCAGAGAGCAATTTAAGTGGACACAGATGTGCCCATGACACAGGCCAGCTGTGACTGACAAAGTCAACATTTGCAAAAACAGCAAAAAAAAAAAAAAAGCACATTATTAGTCCATTGAAGCTTTGTGTAAATTCAAGTTTTAAGTTACAATTTGTACTGATTACAATAAAATGCAGAAAATATGGAAACAAGACAATGAAGCATGTAATCGCATGTGTGTGATTTGCTAGAGCTGTGATGTGCGGATAAATGAACCTCCTCACCCTCTGTCCCGTTGGCATCGCGATCCCCTGAGGCTCGAGCCATATGGGTGGCTGCGAATGGACTGTTAGAGCAGACGGCGGCCGCAGCGCTCCTCTTTGGCGCAGGTGGCATGGTGGCACCGGCTCAGGCCGATGGATCCAAGAGAGCGCTGCTTAGTCAGCCCACCATCTCCCTCAAGGGGTCCGGGCCCTCACACTGCGCCTGGGCTGCCAGTGCCAGCGCACACCCACCTGCTGGTCAGGATGCAGTAAAGCCGAGGTCCGGCTATACCGACTGTCTTCGGTGTCTCAGTTTACTGGTAAAGAAGCAGTGAGGGAGCTTCTACTCCACAGCAGTGAGTTTTCAACCGATTTCAGGCCAAGGTTAGAAAGACGGAATGGGAAGCCTTTTTTACCTGCTGTATGAAACTGTGTGCTTTAATACATAGGTATAAAAATGTGACATATTCTAATTCTTTGTGTTTACATTGCAGCTTACATGGAAACCATGTATCTGTAGTGCTAGACAGACTTGTATATGAGTGTAACATTTTAATTTCACTTAAAAAATTAATGTAGAGATTTATAGAATTTATAGACATTAACCATTTGTTCTGACCATGATTTTTTATTTATTTACCTTATGAATGATTTTTAATTATTTACCTGATGAATACAATGCTTTTTTTTTTTTATCTAAAATTGTCTCTTGACAATCCAGATTAATATGATTCTGGTTGATTATTTTGGAATGATGTATAATAATGCCCAAAAAGACATAAAATGCAAAAATACAGAAGAGACATGTTGCACTGTAGTTGAATATTAGCAAAATAATACATCAGACTTCATTTACAGACTTCTTTGTTCCAGTAAAATAAATAAATAACTTTAATGTCATTATGCCAGCAAACTAACACAAATGTGTAATACATTTGCATACCATGTGACAGAATCAATAAAAAAAAAAGAATAATGATAAAAATTAAGCAGTTTAAATCAATTAATGCTATAAAATGTATTATAATTTTTAAATTCTGTAATCAGTATATATATATATATACATATATATATATATATATATATGTGCATCTCAAAAATTTGAATATCGTGAAAAAGTTATTTATATATTCTAGATTCATTACAATACATGTAAATTAAAATATTTCAATTTTATTTTTTTTTTCTTTATTTTTTTTTACATTTTGGTGATTAGAGCTTACAGCTCATGAAAGTCCAAAATCCACTATCTCAAAATATTAGATATAAAATATTTTAGATATAAAAGATTGATTTAAAAACAAAAGGATTTGCAAAACAGAAAAGTTCAAGTTCTTTAAAGTATGTTCATTTATGCACCCTTTCCTGAAGAGTGTGAGTGTGGTGACTCTTGATGCACTGACTCTAGCTTCAGTCCACTCCTTGTGAAGCTCTCCCAAGTGTTTGAATCAGCTTTGCTTGACAGTATTCTCAAGCTTGCGGTCATCCCTGTTCAATTAAGTTCAAGTTTATTTGTATAGCGCTTTTTACGATATGAATCGTTGCAAAGCAACTTCACAGGAAATTAAGTCCCTGTTGCTTGTGCACCTTTTCCTACCCATTTCCTTCCAGTCAACTTTGCATTTAACATGCTTTGATACAGCACTCTGTGAACAGCTGCCCTTTTCAGTAATGACCTTCTGTGACTTACCCTCTTTGTGGAGGTTGTCAGTGATTGTTTTTTGGACCATTGCCAAGTCAGCAGTCTTCCCCATTATTGTGGTTTCAAAGAACAAGAGATACCCGGAATTTATACTGTAGGGTTGGTCATTTAATGAAACTCAAATGTAAATATGAAAATATTTTTGACTTTCATGAGCTGTAAGCTTTAATCATCAAAATAAAAAAAATAAAAAATAAAAAAACTTTTGAAATGTTTTACTTTACATGTAATAAATCTAGAATATATGAAAGGTTCACTTTTTGAAATAGGTTACAAAAAAGATCTTTTTCACAATATTCATTTTTTTTTTTTTTAGATGCACCTGTATACATTATATATATATATATATATATATATATATATATATATATATATATATATATATATATGGAGAGGGAGAGAGAGAGAGAGAGATTACATAATGTATTATAGTGTGGTTACACTATGATACATCAATGTGGATAATAATTATATATGATATAATGTTTTTAACACATTTTAATTTCTTTACAAAATGAGTTTTAAGTCAAACAATAATTGGTGGATCCTTTGTTAAAGACCCTGGCTCCAGACTTGGTGCAGACCCAAGTACGTTTGATGTCCTCTATTGGCTTGTTTTGTAAAAATGGTTTTCTGAACTTGTGTGCTGTCAAACTGCAGATTGTGCGCTTGTATTATTCCTAGTTGCGGAAGCTTAGACCTTCACTATGCTTTAGCATCTCCTGAGCTTCACCTCGTTCCTTGAAGCCGCTCTTGGGAAGATGTTAGAGCACGACAGGGCAGCTATCGATAGGAGAGAACGGCACCTTGCAGCTCAGCTCATAGGCTACACATTAGCAAGGGGAGCACCCTGCTACCCTCAATAATACCTTCAGCTCCTCTTACCACAGCGTGCTCCCCTGCCATCGCTCCGAGGGAAATTTAGACATCACTTTTTATGTCTACCTTCCCCCTTCTCGCACACACCTCCGCTTATGAACCTTGCATATAAATGCACTTGGGTGCTGTCTTGATTGATGGCAATTAGCATTTGGTAATGATAACAGATGTTTGCGGTGCCAGGAGGCTAGTACCTGCCGCCCATTCCGCCATCTGCCGTGGGCATCAGGGGCCTGGCACAAAGGCTGGCTGGCACGGGATAGTAAGCAGGGTGCAGAGGGCAAGATGAAGGGTGGTACATTGTTGTTGTCCCCTCTTTATTTGACATGAGGAGCAGGGCCAAACTGCAGGGGGTTTCCTGTGAACGCTGTGTCACCTGGTGCTGCTGAGTACATTTGGACAGGACACACGTGTTTTGTGGGCTTGTATTATTTATTAGTCTCTTAGGATTCTGAGTGGGAGTGTGAAATATGGGACTGTTAAATAGCCATAATGTTCCTAATTTCAACTTTTGAAACTGCAATGTGCAAATTACAGAAGTAAATGGACAGATGTCGAAATACTGAGCATATAGTATATAGCTATTCAATACACTTAATAATTACTTTTGCAATTTTTTCATTGACCACTATATTAAATCTGGTCAATCATCATCTTGCTATAAACCTTGATGGAAGCGCTCTAAAAGTTGCAGAGCAAGCACCTGGTTTGGCTGAGGATACACTTTGTTAGAAGATGAACTAAAGTCGGCGCAACCTCTTATCTGTTGCCCTCAAAGGACTGAGTAAAAAAAGATGGGGATCAACTGTGTTTAGACTTTGATTGGTCTTTTTTTTCTTTTTGCTTATGTCAACTAATTGTATTTCTTCTCAGAGGCAAAGCACTATTCTGCATTTGCTTGTCAATTCAGCCCCTCTGTGTGTGCCTTTTATAAGCTTTTCCTTTCACTCAGTGCTAGAAGTGGGGCCATACACCCACCAGTTCAGGTTTAGAATTGAGATTTGAGTCATTTCATTTTTTACTTTAAATTAGCATATTTAAATAAAATTCTAAATTTTTTTGTTTGTTTATTATTATATTTTATTTTATTTTGTTTTGTTTTGTTTTATTCTTTTCACTTTGAGCACTGCCCTCACTAGTTCTTCTAAGATATAAAATATCGATGACCTGTTCAGGATGAAATGCATTCAGTTGTGCACAAAGTCAATACTTAAAAGACATCCGAGCAAGAAGTTTCACACCTAAATATTTCCTTATTTTCTAGAGAAGTTTTGGAAACCCCAGGCACATCAATCCTGTAGCATTCAGCTAGTGTCATTTATTTTACTTTCCTTTTTGGTCCATCAAAAGTTATGTGATAAGTTTTTGGCGGTATATTTCAGGCTGTCTTCCACAAACAATACTGTACACCGAGGGGAATTCACTAAGACTGAATAGATTCTGCCGATTTGCACACACTCTCTGCATAGTGGCCGATTCACTAAAAGATTTAAGCAAATGCAAGCGAAGGGTTTTTCACACTTAAAGTGAATTGCACTGACAATGCAACATAAAGTCATTCATTTTTAATGAGAGTTGGCATTTTTCATACGGCGGCATGAGCAATATTGACTGTTAATGATGGGACAAAGCTAAGCTGACTTCAACTTAATGCAAATGCATAACTGGATGACTACCAATGGGAAAACATTAGAGCTCACATGATTCTTTTGATCATACCCTCAGTATATCTATCTTTTCAATACAATATGGCTATTCTTTTAAACCGAAATGGTCCTTCTCGTGTGTTTTCGCATGCAGATACGGAGGTGAGTGTGTTCACCTTTTCCTCATGGCAGATACCAGGCTGTTGTTCCCTGTCAAATTCACTCAAGAGGAAAACGTGTCATATGTATCACACCCGTCTCTGTGAACAGCTGCATTCTCAAACACGCTCCCTTTCACAGGTCTCACTCACCCCGATTTTCGCCGTGCAAAATCAATACTCTAATCTTCAGCCCAGCCCTTCTCAATAAGTCTATATTTCTCACACTGCTCAAATAAAGGTGACCTCTATAAGCCATTGGTATTAATATCCCAAGCTGGCACATGGGATATGCAGTCTGCTTTTAATGTTAGTATTTGGCTGTCTGTCATTCACTAAAAATGATGTGAACATATTCACATAGTATTTATCTAACATATTTTCAAATAAAATGTACTTATTTATTTACATTTTTTAATTAAAATGTATCTAAATGTTTCTAAATTTTAAACTTGAACCACGAGTACAAAAATTGAAATGTTTTGTCAAAATATTTTTGTTAAATTAGAATAATCCAGATTCATTAACATTAAAATAAGGGTGAGACCATATTTATATGTGGACACTTGTTGTGATTCTGGTGGAAATTTTGTGTGAGGACATTTTCTGTGAGCATAGATAGCTACTTAATTACATAATTCATCACTAACTGATACGAAATAATTAAAAAGGTGTAGCGACATAAGCAAAGGACATGTTAGCATTTCTAAACACTCCTGGTGTAAACTTGAAAATAGAAGTCACCTTGTCATAACTCAGTTCAGTGAATGGCCACAATGACTTACAAAACACCTAATGAATTCTTCATGTCATTTGCAAAATGCTTTGTTTGAACTGTGCGTTAACAGTTTGCTTTGCGTACGACGAATTAGCAAATGAATTCAAAGTGCTGGGGCAACTTCAAATTGACTTTGGTTTTGTTTGAGCTCATTTTCATTTCTCTCCATGGAGAGTCGACCAACTCGGTAAACATGCTTGAATGAAGGAATTCTTCAGCTGTCACTCAAAAATGTAATTAACGTACATTATTCTTTCAGAAATTCATAACCTTGAGCCAAGACATACAAATGAGGATTGAAAAAAATGATTTATAGCACTAATATGACACAGATGGAAAGACTGTGCTGGTACCAAAAGAAAGAGGATGTAGCTTCTGTGTTGGCATGTTTCACACTGTTTATGCTAATATTGACATAGGAAATTGAGTCCACTAGGTAAAGTGTCCTTGGCTAGTTTATGCTCCGGTGCTTTCAGAAATGCAGGTTTGAATGGAAAGGTTCGGGGGATTTTTTTTTTTTTTCCAGAATTTCCATAACCAAAGTCCCAATCTCTTTGCCTAAAATAGGATGCTTACTGTATGTCTGTCAGTAACCACTTTTTAAAACCATCCAACAGTCTTGACTGGTACAGAGGGTCCCACAGTGCTCACAGGCTCCGTCTAGGAATAACGTCGGAGCGGGACAATACATGATGCAGTGGGTAATTTAATCTTGTAACATGAAGATTATTTTTGATTGCAAAGCAGTTTGATCTGTTTGTCTCTTTAATTTGGCTCTAACCAGCTGACATTTTCACAGTATTTAATAAAAGCTGCACTCGATTTGTGGCCGGGTGACAATCTTTTATTTACTTGGTGTGGATAAAACCATTAATTCACGGTAATTAATGAGTGAAGTATGGAGGGCGCGGGTACAGCCTCATCCGCTGGGAGGCTTTGTGGAACAGATTCATTCATCTTGATTAGACACACTTAGCTTCGGCTTTCCTTGTGTGGCTTTTCCATTTTAATATCAGCTAGCCACTTGCAAGCCACACGTCTCGATGTGATGTTCTCCGGTATCGATGCTCAGCAGGCGTTGTGTCTATGGATCTGGTGCCTTGATCGCTAGCCTTTGGTGCTTTGGCCACAACCAGGTTTATAAAGAAGTTTGTGATTTGTTCTGGCCTTTAGCCTCAGTGTGTTTAGAGCAGAGTCAGGCTTTCTGATGAGCTTTGAGGGGATGGACTAACCCTGAGAGACAGGTCATGGATTGAGTTAATGGTGTCTCTGTGACTTGGTGCAGAACAATCGCTGGAGGGACGAGGGGCATTTTTGTCCAGAGCATCAAGGGCGTAAATACACATTGTCTGAAATTGTGGGACTGTACACAATCCCAGTGTCAATTCATCCATATCAGCCCTTAAGAATTGTTGTTGAAGTGAGAGGGCTAATTTGACAAGACGTGAATTAACACCTTTCAAGGAATCTGGCACATTGGCATAGTTAGAGAAGATCCAGAAACAAGTTTAGTCCTGAAGGCCCTGTCGACCACTTAATGAGACGGTTCATCCAAAAATTTTGTCATAATTTATTATGAACAACTTCCTGTTGTTCCAAATCTGATTGATTGACTTTTTTCCCATGAAAACAGAAGTTTTTATTTCATTTTATTTTATTGTGGAGCGAAGTAGTTAAAAAGAGATGCAAAAACTGTACTTTTTAATAAATGTGCAATTGATTATTTACAATATATTTAAATTCATTATATACAGCCATAATATGCCCCCCCCACACACACACACACAAATCAGACATTGCTGCTTTCATAAATTTTCATAATATTGAGCTTTTATGTCCACTTTTTATTGTGCTCTTGTGTCTTTTTCTGAAGCTTGAAAGCTCCAGTCTCTATTCTTCATAACTGGATGGGAAAAAAAAACGACCAGTACCATTTCAATATTTAAGTCATAAGTCATAAACGTTTGGATGAAGGTGAGTAATTGACAGAATTTTCATTTTTGGGTAAAGTGCCCCTTTAAAGCATCAATATCTTTTTCAGAAACCTGGTAACAAATTTTAATAACCTGGAGGCCTCTGAAAAAAGAGCCAAGTATCAGATTTATCCAGAGATATAGACCCTGTGAAATTAACTTCAGCTTTCTTCATTTACCTTTTCTCTGTTTGTTTTCACTTTATGTAAATGTCACTCTGCCATCACCTAGGCATGCTCTGAAATCTCTATATATTCGATAGATTTTCCTCAATAGGCAGCTGGAAGGCATCACAGTTACCCAGCATTACATCTCCACAATGTAATCAAGGTAGTGACAATCCCGACAGCTGACCAATCAGATCTAATATATCCCGAGCATGGAGAACTGCTCTGTCAGGAGAATCAGCCTAGGCTGTATTAAAATTCGAGATGTGTCTAAAATTGGCCCGGCCTCTGGCTTGTGGTTAACGTGCTCTATCGGGATTCTGCACAGGTCTGGGGACCAATCTTCAGGCCTGATTTATCTGATGTTTTCTAAACAACTGACAGGGGGAAACAAATTCATCTGGGCATTAAAATACAGCCGCAGGCCCCCGGCAGATTCCAGGAAGAGACCTGGCCGTCATTCTGCCGCCAGGCCACCATTAGCTTTATTAGAAATCCAATCCCGTCCTCTCCTGTGAACCTGGATCCATAATACACACCTGCCTAACAAAGTAAGCATAAATGTGAATTAAATTACTAACAGAATGGAGAAAACTGTATCAAAGCCTGTTTCATCTGATTATTTATCAAAAGAAGTAGGCATTGAGATGAAGAATGACAACACGTGAGAAAAACACATACAAGGATATTGTATTGTTAGCAATTGTTAATAATAGTTCATTATAAACATGTCCATAAAGTTCTTATAGTAAGGAATTGGTTGAAAGTGAATAATATAGGCTGTGTAGTGATCATAAGATTAACTCGTGTGCTTTTGTTTACTGGCCCTATGTATAAGCTATGACTGTCAACTAAATTTAAGTGATGTTAACTGAACCACTGAATGATATGCTGATTAATTAATACATTTAATAACAATTAATCATATATATGAATATTTGGTGAGAAAAGTACAGCAAATGAAGATGAATTTGAGACATTACGTTGTAAGTTTTAATGACTTTACAAGGCAATATATTGCTTTTTTTCCCCTTTTTTAATAAAAACACAATCTTGAAAACAATTGCTACATTGCCTACGCTGAACAAAAAATGGTGAAGAAACAGTTTTCGCTCATAAATTGCTAGTAAACTTAAAGTTAATTACAAAGAATCCACATGTAACGTAGACATAAGCATGGCATTTTGAAGTGGAATGAATGAAATGGTATTTAATGAATGAAATGGTATTTTCTTGCAAGACATAATCCAATATACTTTATTTTATTTACAACTTGAAAAAAAAATATATATATATATATTTGAATGTGTATAAATAGCAGATGTCTATAGACTCAGAGAAGCATGGTAGGAAAAAAATCATTATTATAGAATCAGAAGGGACGTGATTAAAATTCAATATTTTTTTAATTCAATAGTATGCATAAGTTTTAAGTCCTAATAAATACATCAAAATATCACACTTAAGCATATGCATATTATATTTTGCGCCTTTGTGTTCCATTTCTTTTGTCATGGCTCTGATGGAAGCATCCATTTTACCTCAGACAAAATTAAGAATCTTTCCGTGTGGGATTTTGGACAGTTATTGCACCATATTTTCCATACAACCAGTGCTATAAAACCAATAACTGCCTTTAGTCTCTCACCGTGCATGTCTGCCTCTCTCCGCCGCCAACAATTGCGTGTTTAATATTGTTGAAGTGCTATTAAATCAGACGTATTTCTTTTGCTCTGAAATGTTGCTATTTTTGTGAGATTGTGTCAGCTTTAAACTAATGCTGAGGAGTAAAGCACAGTGCCTGTTTTGAGCAGAGAAAGCTCTTTTTAATATGAAACCTAATCCGGAAATATCTTGGCAGTGCACCCTGGCTGTTCTTTAATGTGTGGTTCAATTCTATGCCGATATAGTGCATTAAACCTCTTGGAAATGGCAACTCTGTCTGCTATAAGCTCTCACTCACCGCCTGCTCTCTCGCAAAGTTTTCAAACGGCAACAATGACGAAGGGGCATCGCATTGTCTCGGCAACACGTGTTGCGGGATAGCCATCTTATCTCCACACTCCAGGCCCATGTAAACACAAAAGCGCTCTTTCTTCCTCTCCTTCTCTCCTCCTCTCCATCCATCGCTCTCACTGATGTGACTCAGAAACGTCCCTGCGAAGCGGTGAGGCGTCGTGTGCGTGTGCGGTTGTGTGTTGTCGTGTAGCGGTGGCTTGTTCGTTCCCTCGCTTCCCCCTCAATCTGCTGTTCTTTGTTTACCCAACAGTTGTTTGACAGAGAGCGCAACACATGCCTATTAGGGCATTTGTGCGGCAGGGAGAGATTACAGCCTCCAGTTCCTTTTTTAAATAAACTCCCACTCACTGCACTGTAATCTGGGTGTGATAATCCCTCTCTATGCCAGCTCTGACAGACAGTGATGGGCGGCAATCTGGTGGAAGGCCTTGCAGTGCTTTTCCCTTTTTTTTCTCTCCTCCTCTCAAAGACACTTATGTAAAGTAGCCATTTGTTTTGCATTAGAAACATCTTCACATTATGCATTAAAGCCATTTGTGCATTTAAATGTGCATTTACAGTAAGAGAGAGAGGAGCGATGACATCACCCACATGTGCATCAATAATGTGATTTTAATGCAATTTTAGGAGGAAAACACAAGTGAACACATTACTCTAGTGTAATGTGATCGCACATAAATGTAATTGCATAAATGTAGGTGCGTGTTTAGGCAAATGTAAGGTGGATCGCTCTGATCTTTAGCATTAATCTGATTTAGCATTAATACAGAACAGCATATACAAGTGGTTTTTTTTTTTTTTTTGGTATAAGAAGGTCACCGTTAAACATCATGCCTCCATTTATTTGTATTAGTTTTCAAATGCCTTTTTATGTATAGATTTTTAGATTTTTCCTTAATTTATTTCACCTATTTATTTTATTTTATTTTATTTGATTCAAACTGTTTATATATATATATATATATATATATATATATATATATACACACACACACACACACACACACACACAAATCTTTCATAAAATACAAAATGCCAATTCAAATACATCCTTGTCAGTCACAACCAACAATTTTGCCAGGAATGCCATTTTTTTTATTATCCCCCAAAAGTTAACATACTTTAGCATTGTCAGTGAAGAGGAACCATAACTTTAGTATTGTCAATGAAGAGGAAATGTGAGAAAATATGTGTGAAGAAAAGGTAAATATCACAGAATATTTTTATTGTCATTTCCTGTCAAGCTATAATCAAAGAACAGGAAAATGTCATTTATTTGGGTGTATTTAGGATAAATTCTAGCTATGAAATTAGCATTAGCAAGACAAATTCACTCATTGTATTTGTAATTTGGGCAAATTATGAAAAAACTAGGAAAATATTTATTTTTTAAATACTATGAAATTAGCCTTAGCAAGAAATATTTAGTCAGTTTATTTTCAAAATGTTTAAAACATAAAAGAATGTGTACGGTGGAAATGACTATGAAAGAGATGTTTTAGAAAAAAAAAAAGATAAAATTCTCCTTGGAGGCATGAAAAGAACAAATAGTGAAACTGTAAAAAGTGTGCATTAAGGAAGGCCACAAGGTCGGCAGTGTGTATATTTAAGGAAACACTCATAAATATCTATATATAAATCATTTTTTTGTCTCCATAGTAGTGTTGGAAATTCTTTTCGTGCAAACATCATGGCTCTTTGCTCTGTGTAGGGTTTTTCAATCAACAGTTTTAATTACACTAGCAAGGTTTTTATTCCGTTGAAATGGAGATCATTAAGCATTTATCATGTGTAATGAACATTTCAGTCTTTCATTCTTTCAACAAGGTTTGCCGTAGCCTTGTAGAGACATGTCATCCACTGCGTCAGCTTCCTCTAATGAATCTTAGCTTTTTTCTTTGTGTTTTAATCACAATTCATGTTGTAATTGCACCTTACAAAGTGCAATTAGAGGGCCGAAGCCTGCTATTTAATCTACAGCAAAATTTCACCTGATAGCTTGATTTTCATTATCAAAGATGGATAACGAGAGGGAGAGTTGTGCAGCTCTCAGCTCTATCATAAAGGCAATCAGTCCTTTTACCTGATTCAGCCCTTCAAAGCCAACTCTCTCTCTCTCTTTCTCCTCTTTAAGAAATAATGATAAAGAATGGTGTCAAAATGGGTCACATGAAAATAAATAATGTACTCTGTGTGTGTGTGTGTGTGTGTGTGTATATATATGGGCCCACCTTAAGAAAAAATGTGCTATTCACAATTATTCACAATTCATAATTGCAGAAAAAATATATACGTTGTATTGAACATTAATGGAGCAACAGATTTTGTGTGAAAATAAATCATTCAAGTTGTTTATTTTGTTTAAAAATCTTATAAATGTATGAGCTGGCAAGGAGGGCCAGCATGGGGTAAAAGGCACATGGTATTGATACAAATACTTCAGCTA